>CM035170.1:76065023-76162815 GCA_020205615.1 Panax quinquefolius | reverse complement strand
AAACATACATAGCGATTATAGCAGCTTATAGTACATAATGTAAATGACATAATGTAAAAAAGACACAAGGGTTTTAAGTGGTTCGTAGAGACTCAAGCTCCTAATCCACTCTTCTACTTTCAACTAGCGAGATTTCCACCAAGGAAGGCACACACGAATCACTAAGATTCCTTCAAGGCCAGCTGACCTTGGGACTTTGATTCATCGAGAACTCTTCAAGGCCAATGACCTTGGAACTCCTCTAGTTCCCTCAGAACTCTTCAAGCCCAAAGAGCTTGGAACTTCGTTTAGTCCCTCCAGAACAAGGACCATTTGAGCCCCACGCTATTGAGTTGTTTGTTTGTGGTTGGAGTCGGTCTTTGAAATTTCGCTAAGATGTCTTCATGCTCTAAACATCTTCTATACTTAGCATGACTTGGCTTGATCATCCTTGAAGTGCAACGGTGAGTGTTGCATGATGCTCAAACTTCTTGATTACTCAACCACTTCGGATGACCCTTTATGAACTTCCTGAAGATCCTTCGTTGGTACTTGATGGTCGCATATGATAGGCTTCCAAGATGACCGTAAGCTCTTCGTTAGGTACTTAGAAGCTTTTCATGCTTGACACCAAGATGGCATTTGTGATCTTCCTTTCGCTACTTGATGCCTTCTCATGATGGACTTGCTAAGATGACTATAGGCTTTTTTCTCTATTGTACTTAGAGTCTTCCCATGATGGACATCAAGATGACATAATGCTCTTCTTTCTCTCGGTAGTTGTAACACTCTTCATGTAGTAGAACTCATACTTCTGCATAGTAGAACTCACACTTCTACTTCTTTCTTTATGCGACTTTTGAGTGTTCTTGGTGGATCATAGAGTGAGCCTTCGGACTCACCGTTTCAAATGTTTTAGATCAGTCCACCTTCTCTCCAAACTCGGTAACTCCAGTAACCTTGGATCTTTGAAGCTCTTTCTCATTTATACTTCTTCCCAATCCTTCCGTTGGAAAGTAGCCGTTGAAGGCTATTCAAATCTCTTCACAGATCTCGAGTTGCTTGAGGTAGACTGCTTGATGTGACATGTCATACTTTTTCCCGACGCAGTGACGATCTCTTCGTTTCACCTACCACCGTCCGATGTATCACTTTAATATCTTGGGCGGGTTGAAGACTTTATTACCTCTTTCCGATTTCTCGATCGAGAGGTTGTCTATTGCATCGATGCTATCAATAAGCACTTGTTCGAATATTACCCTTTAGATTGAACCTTTGTCAATGCTTGGTCTTGACTATTCGAACTCTACGATTCTCGATGCACGCCTTCAAGGACTCGATTGTAGTGTCTTGTTGAGTGTTGCTCATCGATTTGGTTGAGTTAACACTACGGCCTTGAAGAGTGTTGATTGGATCTTCAATCGCGTAACACCTCTTCCTTGATTGCAAAGGCTTCAATACTTTCATTTGCTTTTGATTGTTCTCGGAGACCGATAGCCTAATTCTTTGCTCTGTTCCCCTTCTAAATATCAAGACACTTCAGATTTGTGGCGCGCCCAAATTTTGCTTTCTCCTTGTGATCTTCCGCTCACTTATCATCAAATGAAACCGACCTCGCACTTAATCACTTTGGCCTTGCTTCTTGAAAGTGAAAGACATCTCGGTTCACCTTCCATCAGTTCCTTCTCTGTTTCAGAACACTACGATCTTGGTTGCATCCAAGATCGTTGTCTTTTGTTTACTTGATAGCTACTGCATAAGCTGACTTTCCTTAGTCAGCTTCTAAAGTCTTCTTTGGATCTCATTGTGGAAGACTTCATCACGAATGGCCTTACAAATCAATCTTGATGCTGATTGGGTTGGTGCTTAGATCTTCTGTTATCCTGCATGCCATTCGTTGAGTGCTCTCTCGGTTTCTTAGATGTAGCTTGCAATTTCGAACCGAGGCTTCGTTCCTTTGGATATTCAGGAGTGCTCATTTGTTGAGAACCAGTATATGCTCTACGATTCAACCTTGGCATTGTGAGCACTTACGTTGAGGTCGTAGTTCGCATTAGACGATTGACTTGACTTGTGCAGACACTACGATCCCGAGATCAGATCTTGACACTCTACGATTTCTGCCTTGTTCTTGTTGTCTTCATCTGATCTTGCTCGACTACGATCTCTGCATGTAATTAATGGACTCTGCGAACTCAGGGTGTAGTCTACGATCCTTGATATAACTTTGGCATCAGTGGACTCTATGACTCTGAGTGTAGTCTACGTTTCTGACTTGGCTTCGGCAGATGACCGGTCGGCTCGTAGGCAGGCTATCTCTACGATTCTGAACATGACTTCCTCAGCATATTACGATCCTGAGGAAGCTCTACTCGACACACTACAATCCTCCATCGTTTCCCCTGGAAGTCTACGAACTTCGAGATCTACTATCTTGCATACTCCTATTCTGCCTCGATAGCTCTCGAGTTAACCTCGACTCTCCTGGCAGACTATGACTTCTGGTGCAGTGCTCGACGATCAGACAAGCATATCTATTACATCATAAGATCAACCTAACAAGCTTGATCTTTCTATATTTATAGTCCTTGTACATCATTTCTTTTTAAGGACTTTACAAAGTTGTTTTGCTTATGTAGGATCAACCTAACATATTTGATCAATTCATTCTAAGTCCTTGTACATATACTTCTATTATCTATCAAACGACTTTTACAACTTTTTTAATGCAAGCATACTTGCATATTCATTCATTCATATATATATATATATATATATATATATATATATATATATATATATATATATATATCATAATCGAATCATATATTAAATAGGAATATCATTCACATGCTTATTCCTCGACACTTTATACGTGACGCCCCCAAAAGCAGTATACAACACCCATTCTCGAGTCGTCAAAATACATGAGTGTGAAAACAACTACAACTTTATTAATACAACTTAAAAAGCGTGAGTTTAAATACAAATATTGTCATCTAGACAATATCCACACTCAAATAAGTCCTCATTTCAATTATTGATACATTATTTTACAAAATGGTGAGGACTACTAAAATAACTTCTAGAACCATCATTCCATACCCCTTTACTAGTACACGCTTACATTCTCGCCTCCCCGAGAAGAAAAATGGAACAAAAGGAAAAGGGTGAGCTCAACTAGCCCAAGAAGAACATTATGACTAAGATAATATAGAACAAATTATCGTTAGTCCTCAACAGGAAAAATCTAATAGAATACAATAGACCACAAGTTTTAAATCAATATTCATAATGAAATAATAATTCATTAGAAGAGTAGTTAAGTAGATAATGAAATCTACTATCTTCTATATATGAATTTAAAATCTCATCGTCAACATTTTATCCCTGTAACATCAATCAATATATATCTGGAATCAAATATTCATCTTTGCACTACAGGCCAAAAATATTCATCAGTTGGTCATGTTCATCTAAACACCTGTTCATCTTTGTACTACGGACCAAAGATATTCATCAGAAATCATTCATCTTTGCACTACAGGCCAAAGATATTCAGTTATATCATCATTTAGGACTGAGGATGATGAAAAATATTTTAAAGAAAACGAATCCAGTGAAACAAAAGAACAAATTTTTAAGATTCGTACTTTAAACAATCCAAGTTCAAAAATACTTCATAAATAACCAGAGTGGAGTAAAATTCAAGATTTAAGACCAAAATATAGATTCAATCAAAGATATGAACTATAACAGACAATCTTGGACACAGAAAAGAAAATTTAATTTTTCTGTGAATAGTGTCGTATACGTGAATAGTAACTCATGAATAGTAACTCGTGAATAGTAACTCGTGAATAGTAACTCATGAATAGTAACTCCAACATGAAAAAGTTCCAAATTTGATAAAAATTTCTAACCAACATTTTGGAATAATGATATTGAAGAAATAATATCATTTAAGAACAAATAACCTCCCTTACCTCAGAAAAACAGTACTTCTGATTGGAATACAAGATCTAGTGCTGAAGGAACTTGCACCGTATAGCAACACTCAAAATACTAAAATACTCACAAAAATACGTTCCATATATAGAGAGAGAAAGAGAGAGAAATTTGTAGTTTCTGGTGTGATTTTTAATTCTAACCTAAGCACCCTATTTATAGGAAAATGCTTAGAATACCGAAGCAGAAAATTTAATATAATATTAATATATTATATATAAATTCCTATGCACACAATCTATGATCTGAATTCAGCCATGCTTGACAACAAATAAGTCTACCAAACAAATCAAAAACGTTTTTATTATTTAAAATAATTAAAACTTCCAAAAATCAATTATTTCAGAACTTCGGAACTTCAATAATTCATAATAAATAGCCATTTTATCAGAAAATTTGAATCTCGTGACTTTTTATAGGAAATTCAATTTTTTACAACTTTGCAGTAGAAAGTTTTTTCAAATTCCAAACAGAAATTGACCGAAATCCACATACGGACGATTTTACAGGCTATAATCAAAGTTCAGTCAAGAAATGGGCCCACAGACATGTTTAACATGTTTTAAACAACTTTTGCAACAAAAATACTCCTCATCCTCATATACTCATATATCCCACATTCATTGTAAAAATATCTCCATTATCATATTATAATAATATAATAAAATATTATTTTATTAGAAAAGATAAAAATCGATTTTCAACAATTGTCACTTTAAAAATTTTCGCCATCTATATCCACATAAAATGAATATTTTCCTTATCATAAAAATCAATAATTAATTATTCACAAATAATATTACAGAATCACAATAATGACAAACAGTTAGCCTCCAGGAAGAGGGGCTTTCCAATAAGGATTTCTCCTTCTTTGCAAGCAATTAGGTGACCAAACCTCTCCTTAGATGTAACTTTCTAGACATTGCCAATAATGTTTTCTAATAATATTATTCAGATAATATGAATTATTGCTTCGATAATAGAAAATACTCGTAGTAGTGACAATTATTGAAACAACAAGAATATAAAATATCAACGCAGCAATTATTGAATCAATAAAATATAATACTGAACAGTAACTATTGTAACATTTATTGAGTAGTGCCTTCTTACGTAAGAATCAATAATTGGTGCAATACCGTGTGCTACTATGCAACAACGCATATTACTGTGTTTTAACCACCGGGTATTCCAACAGTGTTAACGGTAACCACTACGCCGTTATTTATAAACAACTTATACTTGTCTTTTTCTTCATCCAATCGCTTTTTAGTTATGGGGCCCATAAAGATCATACCATCGTCACGAATATTCCTGACAAAGAAGAATATTCCACGACCAAACGAATATTTCCCGACAATAATGAATAATTTATAACCACTTGCTTATTTTTAAAATATTCGCGCATTTTACCCATAACTAACCACATTAATCAATTCAACCCTTACTATTTCAAAATAATAAATAGAGGAAATTAAATTTCATTTATTAATAATTTGGGGTCTTACACTTTATACGAATCTGAAACTCATAAACTCTATCATACAAACACATTCTAGGTCAAAATAAGACCTTTAAACACATAACACATATTATTATCAATAAAAACTTATTTTATTTAATAATAATTCTTTAAACTTAATTTACAAGACTATCTCGATTTCTCGGGTTATCACATATACTTTGTTAAAACTTTGATCCAGGAAGGGTGGACGACCACCTCCCGATCCCCCGTTGTTGAAGCTTTTCTTCGACTACGAATCTAGTCAGGTATTATTATTCCTGTCCCGATCCCTAGGTTTGTCCTGGGTATGTGCTCCCAGCTTCAAGCTCCCCATGGCTTCCTCGATAGCGATGAAATTTTTTGTCCGGTCATACAGCTCTGAAAAATCCTTCGAGGGATCGAACATTATATCCTTCATCAACTTCTTTAATTTCACCACGTCCAGTCAAATAGTAAAGAATCTAAGGGCCGAGGGCATTCGAATCAAATCGTCGTCGTGTTAACCGCTTCTCCGAACCTCTTCGTCTTGGCTCAAGCTTTCATTTGAGTGTTGTTTAACTTGCATCAAAGAAATTGTCGGCTTCCCTCTCCTCTTATTGCTCCCAAATTGGTTTTGAAATTTATCAAATAGTTCTTTCTATGAGCAATATAATTCGACGATTGAGATGCCATCCACAATCAGGCTCCCTTCCTCAGCTTTGTAACGAACATATGGCACTTAGCGGCATTGAAATGATCATAATAACGTATGAGCTGATCATATGCTTGGGTATGGTCATAGGGATCGCCAGTGTCATTATAACTCTCTATGGGCGGAACCTTCTTAGAGGGATCAACCCGAACCTGATCTATCTCTGGAGTGAAAGGTGATGTTGGATCTACCAATATCTCATTTTCTTGGCTGACAGTGGCTAGCTTTTCTTCCAGTTCTATTTCTCTCTAAGCGAGGATTCGATTTTTCCTTCTAGGGGATGGCGTGCACCGATCCCTCACATGTCCCACAGAAGCCACCCTTTGTCTATGTCATGACCTCCCCCGATCCTCACTACTCCCTCCCGGGAGCGACTTCGTTACCTACTCCCATCCTTCCAAGAGCCCTCCGAACGATGTGTCCTTTATCGGCTTTGTTGCATAGTTTCCCGATGTTGATGTCGATACCGACTCGAAGAAACCTCTTCTTCGCCCACTAACACGGCCAATTGGGCATCTAACTCCTTTTGTTGAAGGCACATGACCTCCACAACGTCCTTATTATGTTGCATCTTTCGAGTCGTAATCATTTCTCGCTCATTACGACCGCCCTACCCATGGTTTTGATCTTCTCTTGCATGCATGTCCGAGACTGAGTGTTTGAGGCACGACTATTGGGACCAAGGGTCTTTTGACGGGTTAAAAATAACTAACGTCAGGTCGGAGCCGTCCGAGCCTTTTATGGGCCAGTGAGTGACTGTCAGAGCTGAGCATATTCGTGACACTCTTGGCGGGTCTAAACCTACCCTTAACGGAACCCCCGGCAATGAGGGGTCACCAAGATTTCTCCGATTAAAAAATGTGTTCGCCTTTACTTGTTGCCATGACTCCCTCTGAAATCGTGGGTGATTGAGAAAATTAGGTAGCACTAAAAAGGCCCCTCTTTCTAGCGTCAATGTTAATGTTAAGATTGGCCCACACGTCCGATCACCAAATAACACGTCCAATCCTTCACAAAAATAGAATCACACGTAGAAAACTTGACGGCCTGAGCTACTAAGGGATATCTCCGGTGTGAGAATAAGTACA
Source organism: Panax quinquefolius (assembly GCA_020205615.1). Classification (NCBI taxonomy): domain Eukaryota; kingdom Viridiplantae; phylum Streptophyta; class Magnoliopsida; order Apiales; family Araliaceae; genus Panax; species Panax quinquefolius. Next base: position 76,155,545 of record CM035170.1, on the reverse strand, counting down.
CACTGAAAATAGGTTAACAATAGAGGCTTATAGCTTTAGTGCTCAAAGAATTATAAAATATATTGTACCTGTGAAATAGGGCATAACTTTGTATTTATAGTTGATCACACTACCTTTATCGCCCTATCCCTGAATTGGAATAGAAGTCCTTATCATAGTAATTACCATACTAGGATAGAGTCAATCTCCCTACGTAAATGAAGTGAATATAATCGACTTCTTTCCTTGCTTAATTAGAAATTAAACTTAATCAGAATTATAGATTCCTTAAAGTCCAAACCATTGACTAGAATATACCATTATATGAAAAGAATCCTCCACATGGCATGGAGCCCACCAAATCACCTGGTCCCACCCAATCATGCCCTAACATGTGGTATCCAAAAAGCCTCTTACCAAAGTTAAAAATGTGTCGCATAACAATAAATTAAATAGATTTGTCATTCTTTCGCTCGCATGTGAAATATTTATTGTCATTCTTTTGCATGCAGAATTTCATCTTCTATTACAAATAAGGGTGTAAACGAGTCGAATTGAACCGAACAGAAAGCTGCTCAGATTCGACTCAAAAAGCTAAATTCATACTCAAATTTGATTCAGATTCGAATTGTATTTGAAAAAGTTTTACTCAGATTCGACTTGGCTCGAATATTCATTACTTGAATTCGATCTAACTCGGATCGAATTATATTCAAATTACTCACGAGTTTCGAATTCGAGCTCAAATTCAATTCTCCCCATAGTGACTAACATTATAATACATATAATTATAAATTGAACTTATTATTTTACTTTAAAATGAGTAAATAAATTTACAACTACACAGTCTACACTTTACAAAATATAAAATCACAATAAAAATTTAAAAAAAATAAAAGTAATAATAACTTATTATCCTAATTTTATTTAACTTTATACATATTATAAGAGTATGTATAGTATATACTCAAATATGTATCAACCGAAAGTATATATCAAATCACAATCGAAAATTGAATAGTTTGAATCATAAATAAGTTGAGTATAACATCGCTTCGATTCTACTCGTATTTTTTATTGAACTATTTTTTGTCTTGATTTGGATCATATTATTAACTAATTTGAGTCTCACTTACATTTAAATTATTTAAATTAATTACTTAAATAGATAAAAATAAATTATTTCTTAAATATTACTTGTTGATTCTGAAACAGGGTTGTTCTTAAGCACGGGCGGGAGGGTCGATCGCCCTAGGCCCCCGATTAGAGGGGCTCCAAATTTATGTGTGTGAGTGTGTATATATAATTTTGAACATTCTTTGAAGATTTTGATTTCTATGAATCTGTAGAATAAATATCTTTTAATGAATGTATTCTCATATATATTTTCATTGTAATGAACTATTTAGTTGAACTTTTCATATATTTTCTTTGTAGTGAATTATTATGTTTTAAACTTTGAAAAGATATTTTTAAAATATATCTTCTACTTTTTACTTTTTATTTTTAAGTAAAAACGAAAAAAAATTATTTTTATTTTTCATCCTAAAGCACCAAAATTTGAAGAACGGCCCCTACAATCAATCTCTCTCTAAATGAAATGTCATCAACAGCGACCTCAATATTGGTTGCACTATAAAGATTTGAGAGGATTTAGTACATGACTATATGTATTTAATGTTTGACCTTCTTATATTAATATTAGTCCGAAGGTCCCACCACTATTTGCTGCCTCTCTATAGCCTAGATATAGTGGAATACCTAACTGGGCGGTAGGCGGGGCTAGGGAGACATTCATTCATGATTGTATTAAATAGGAAATTGATATTTTTATATATATATTTTTTAATTTAATATTTTTATATAATTCTTTTTTATATGAGAAGAAAATAAATTTTATTTCATATGAGAAGGAAACATATGAAAATATTAAAATTTCATGTGAAAATAGTGTTCTCATATTAAATATCTATATTATTATACAAGAAAGGAAAAAAAATTAAACTTCCTTTTCTTTTCTCCCTAATTTAAAATTAATTTCAGGACAGAATGTATAACTTGGCTGGCTCACAAATACTAGTAAATAGGAAATATCATTGACAACTGAATGAATCCAACGAAGGTAGTAATTTTGACATCAAAATAACTAAAGACATAATTCTTATTTTTATCAATAAGTCTAGGGACATTGATATCTTTGACATTTCTAGCGATATTTTTTTTTTTTTTTTTTTTGTAAGACTCTTCCAAAAAAATATATAGTATTTATTCCAAATTGTAATTTTTATAAAAAAAAATGTTTTAGGTGTAATTTGAATACATACTGAAAATGATGTTGTCAAACGTCTTGAGAGAGATAAAATATCGATTACCTTTATCATTTGTGTAATCCTTGCCTCATATACTCTAAGTTCGATTTCTCGTGCCACCGATTCCCCTGACACCACCCACTACCGATAGCTCAATTGCTACCCCTATCACCTTTGTCCACCACCGGCTAATATAGTTACATTCTCATTAATGTCATACAGAGTTGAGCAGAGATAATACCAATTGTTATCCTATTCATCATTATTGGTCAAAGCCCAATCAATATATTATCTCGTCTAATGGGTCACCCCAACGAACATGCCCAACACATTCAAGACTCAATAAATATAACCCAAGGGATGAGCTCATTCGGTCCGGCCCAATGCATAAAGTATCATGACCCAACATTGACCCCAGTCTTTTTATTAAACAAGATGTTTAATGAAAAACTAAAAATACCAATTGTATAGGATAGAAGGAATCTTGAAATGATCAACAAAGGCCCAAAATGCGACTTATTGAGGCCCACCAGGTAAATTTTAAACAGCAATTCAAATAAAAACCGGAAGCCCAGTCGAGAGGCCCACTCCAATTAATAATTGGGACCAAAAACAGACGCTACCCCTTCCACTTCACCATCATTGCCTCCATTTAATGTGCCGCCATCGATTTTCGTAAAAAATTGAAATGACCGCCTGATATAAAAGGCTATTTCTCCAAACTTGACAGCTTTACCTGCTAATTCAAATTTCAGACATCTCTTGCCATCATCTCTCTCCTGATTCCTCTCTTTCTATCTGCAACTTTCCATCAATGGCTTCCCAAAGTTCTGATAACACAACCCCCATTGTCGCCATTCCCATCACCATTGTTCCTCCTTCTCCAAGTCCCACCAAGACAGCTTCAGGGTCAAACTCCAACCCTACAACTAGCCCAAGCAAGAACACGCCAACCAAACCGATTCCCAAACCCTTAGTGTTCTTCCAAAGCGAAGAACAGTATCATCATGCCAACACTCCATCGGCCCTCTATCCGAGAAGGACATCTGAAATGCCCGAAAGCGATACCAAATTCTGGAAACCCACCATATCCGAAGACCTTCAGCCACCGAGAGGATGTACCAGTGTCCAGAGGGTTAAACTGCTATGCCTCTCACACTGCTGGACAAAGGGGTTAGATTCCCCCTTCACGTCTTCCTGGTTACCCTCTTGGGGTTTGTTGGCGTCAGATTCGCCCAACTATCCCCGAACTCCTACATCGATATATTGGCGTTCATCGTCTTCTGCCACGAGGTAGGCGTTGCCCCTACACTCGACTTCTTCTTCTCCATATACTCCATCACCAAATCCTGAGAGAAGGGTTTCAAAGCCCTAAGCAAAATAGCCTTGAAGCCTGGGGAAAACTTCGAGAGGCACTCCATAATCAAGACCCCCTCCAAAGAACAAAGGATGGCACAAGGAGTGACTCTTCGTCGAAGGGGCCGAGATCGCCTCCCCGCCAGATCGAGCACATTAGACAAAGTTTTAGCAGACTTTGGGGATATAGTCAAGAGCGTGTCAAGGAGATGATCGAGCTCTGAGACAACTTCCGAATGGAGCCACGGTCTTCTTACTAAGCAAGCATGATTATATGACCATAAATGTAAGTTTCAATTCATATTAATGCATAAATTATTGAATTTCCTTTAATAAATTGTTTCGAATGAAGGTTTTTCCCCGTGCAGATATCTACGATTAAGCCGATGTCGATTGACCAAAGGGATCTAGATGATTCCTTTCGAGTAAATCTTCGTTGACCCCCTCTTGAAGTGCCAAATGAAGAGCCTTCAACTTCGAACCTCTGAGAGGTCAAGCTCAAACAACAGAGTTCACCATCGCCGATGACTCCAACCAACCTTGGTTGAAGAAAAGAGCCTCTCAGAAACCCAGATCAATCCATCCACCATCCTCCGACTTAGTTCCACCCCTAGCCTTCAACTCGGGTCTCCTCGACTTACCTATGGAAGAAAAGACGCGAGTCATTCATATCAAGAAAAGGAGAACTATCATAACGCCTCTAACCTTTGAAGAACACCGAGCACCTCCTCCCAAGCTCCAACACAACAGAGTAATTCCGATCGAGATCGATGAGCGAGCTTGAGGTTGAGGAGCAAGATTTAATCAATCACTTCCCTCTCTCTAAAGAGAAAATAACCATCTGATGATCAGTCCCCACCACCTACTGGACCTCCTCCCACTCAACCTCCACCTCCTCCTGAACAACCCAAATCTCCCTTACCTCGACCTCCTACACCTGAAAATAGACCTAAAGTGGTGGCATCCCCCACTTTATGGCATGAACCCAGTGAACCTTTCCCCTTCCAACTGTATGATTCTTTTGTCCGTGATACCGATGACCATCAGTTCGGCAACAGCTCCATCATGGACCTGATTGACGAAGGCATGCAACATCAGGCCAAGGTAATAACTTAGTCCTTTACATCTTTAATTTATGATTTGAAACTTGTAGACTAATACTAAAAATGTGCAGGAAAATGCTATCTTTGGTCGCCTCCATCACAGATACAAAGAAGCTGAAGCCGGAGAGGACGCAACCCGAAGGGAGAACTTCATTCTAAACTCGGCCTTGTCTCGAGAGGGAAGCCAACATGGAGATATTCTCTTTACCAATGAGGGTCTTCGGAAGGAGTTGGCTCAAATAAAAGAAGAGCTAGCGACGATCAAGGCCAACCAACGAGCCACAGTTGATATGAACGTCGACTTGGTCCAAAAGAATGAAGATCTGGCCACCGCTAATTCGAGATTAGCGAAACAAATTGATGAAGTCTAGGTTAAGGCCCGAGTTGATAAGGAAAGGCACTTGGTCAGACGTCGCAAGCTTCAAAGCAAGCTGCAAGTACTGGAGAAGCTAGGTCCGCCTCTAACCAAAGAGCTGCGTCAACAGATAATGGACGATTATCAAAAATCAACCGAGCTGAATGAGGAAATTGTCAAGATGTACTCCGAAGGTTATGAGTTATGCCGAAGCAAAGGCAAGGCAAAACTCATCGCAGCGAATATGGATCCTGCTCTCCTTGACTACTCAGAAGATTAAGATGATGCCTGAAGACAATTGCTTTTGTCCTTAGCCTTAAGACTTCTGTAAACAATTTTATCCTTTATGTAAATAATATTATGTCAATGAAATATCAGCTTCTTTCCTTATTACTCCTTTGTGATTATTTTTTGTCAATAATTCATCATCAACCAACTTGAAAAATGTACAAGCTCTTTCTCTATTAAACTTAACTTAAAATGTTAGTAAAAAACTAAGCAAGTCATATAACAGATAAAATCAAGTAATAATGCAACCCGAACTCAACACTTAAACAAAATCAGGTAATAAAGTAATGTAATACTTATTCGTTATCGAAGTGTGAGGTAGATCTGCATCATAGGGAATTTGTTTACCATGAAGGGCCTAACAAATTCAAGGGATACACCTGCCGTTAAGGCTACCATCGAATGGTCAGCGAGTCCACCCGAACCTCCTGACACCATATGGAATTTGTTTACCACGCAGGGCCTAACAAATTCATAGGACACACCTGCCGATAAGGCTACCATCGAATGGTCAGCGAGTCCACCCGAACCTCTTGACACAATATGGAATTTGTTTACCACGCAGGGCCTAACAAATTCACATGACACACCTGCCGATAAGGCTACCATCAAATGGTCAGCGAGTCCACCCGAACCTCCTGACACCATATAGAATTTTCTTACCACGCAGGCCTAAAACATTCATGGGACACACCTACCGATAAGGCTTCCATCGAATGTCGTGAATCCACCCGAACCTCCCCGACACCATATGAAATTTTTGTACCATGCAAGGCCTAACAAATTCACAGGACACACATGCCGATAAGGCTACCATCGAATGGTCAATGAGTCCACTTGAACCTCTGGACACCATATGGAATTTGTTTACCACGTGAGGGCCTAACAAATTCATAGGACACACCTACCAATAAGGCTACCATCGAACGGTCGACTCACTTAGAACCTCCTAATACCATACGAAAATTTGTTTACCACGCAGGGCCTAACAAATTCACAGGACACCTACCAATAAGGCTACCATCGAATGGTCGTGAGTCCAATTCAACCTCCTAACACCATGTAGTAGTCATAGATGCCCTCATGAACCTCCGAAGAAGAGAATATTCAACTTTGGATGGGACCAAACCCTCTAATAATGGAGAAGAATAACTCATTCGATAAAGATCTTCAATAATATGCACAAAATTGGCACTCTTGTATTTCACTTTCTTAGCCAGCATCTGATCCGAAAGAATAACGCCATTTCCAGCAAAGGTGTTCGCTTCGGTAGTAACTAGCTTTGACAAAGCATCGGTAATGGAATCATCATTGTGATCGACCCCTTCGTTATTTGTTGATATGAACCCAAATCTGATGGCATATTGCACCTTGAATTCCTCCAGACTTGTCAAAATAATCCATGCTCCACTGATGTCCGAAGTAGAATATCTATCTGTACACAGCGTCCATGAACTCTTCCTTTGCTGAAGCACTGCAACGGCTTTATCGGACTCTTCAGATTCTCTATAACTATCATTAGTTTATTTCATCATCCCTATGGATATGGCTTACATAGTAAACCAGGTGCTGGTTACCCCCAACTTCACGCACAAAAACTGCTCCCACTGCCAACGAACTAGGTGTCAAATACAAGTACAATGGTTCAGCAAGAGCAAGCTTCACCAATAAAGGTGTCAAAGAAAGATAGGTCTTTATTCCTTAGAAGGCATCTTCACATTCTGAAGCACACTGGAATGTCTTAGCATTCTTCGGCCCTTTCCACGTATCAAAGATCGGCAAACATCTTTCTGCCAATTTGGACATAAACCTCCTCAAAGCTTCTTCTAAACAGTCTGGTTCATTTTTTCATCCGAACTTGCAGCTTTAGACGAACTTCTCCGATGACGAGTATCCACAGGGCAATGTGCCCTCGGTGGATTCTTAGAGAGTGTGACCCTAGATCTACTTCTTCGTTCGCTTTTACCATAATCCCGAGAACGAATAGGGTAGAGTGCCATCTTCATCCTCTCGGTGTATGGCTTCTTGATCTTCTTCGATCCCGAGGTCGGCCTCGAGATGCATCTTCAGAGTACATAAGCTTCTTTCCGTTGTTTCAGAAGAATTTCCAAAACTTTAACAGCTTCTTCGGCCATCTTGGCCAACTTTGAACGCTCTGTCAGTCTGACCATCTCGGTATAGGGTTCTAAGCAGTGTGCCTTCTACCCTTTTCCGATTCTGATCAGGTCTTTTTCTAGCAGTATAAATTAATCTTCTTTTGTCATCACCATAAACTTTTGCATGAGTGAGTTTTATACACATGAATTGAGTGCGTTTGAGCTTAATCTTTTGGATGTTTTTAAGTGTTTGTGTCTATTCATGCATGTTTTACGTTGTTTTGTAGGAATTGGGACAAAAGTTACTTGGATCGACGTTTGGGGTGGCTAGATTCGCGTTTTCGGCTTGCCATTTACACAGTAGTCACTTCAGATCCAATTTTAGTATTGCTCCGGACCTTATTTCGAAAAACTCAAAGAATGAAAGTTGTAGATCTACGTCTCCTCTTTCCGGAATATCTTGAATCATCAAAATCGGAGTTCGGACGAAGAAATTATGGTCATTTTCCCAAAGGACATCAGAGCAGAAAATGTCAGAAAAGTGGCCAGCGTCGGGGCGCCCATTTCATGCCTATTTGCAGTGTCGGGGCGCTAGGGGACAGGGTTCGATCTTTGTGCCCAGCTATTGGGGGGCTTCTGGGAAGTTAGTGGTCGCGTGGACACGTTTTGGGGCTTAATTTTGACACATTTTTACTCCAAATTGGATTGGGTTTGTTTCTAAGCTAAAATTGGACTTCAGTAACCTATAAATACATGATGTAAGGCATAAAATAAAAGGAGATTACATAGATTAGATTAGAGATACAATCCATTAGATTAGACATTAACCCTAGTTCTTATTAGTTTTGGAGATTGAAGTAACTTGGATATCGGTGAAGATCAAGAGCAGGAGCAAAGAGGGAGCATCGATTTCTTGACAATGATTCTATTCTCTTCTCTTATCATACTTTTATCTTTTAATGTCTATTCATTTTGTGGATTCTTGGTTTTAATTCATTAATTATGAACTAACTCTTTTATTAAGATTTTAATTGAACCTTTTATATCTATAAATTAGTTATTCGATTTATTCCAATTATTTGTGTCAAAGTGAATTGTTTATCTTGTCTTGTGCTTATTGCTTAATTATTTGATCAATAATTACCTTATTACTCTAGAAGGATTCGGAAGAGGAATTCTAGGGTTAGAACTGGGCATGATAACATGTGACTTAGTTATTCATATGGTGAATAATTAGGTTTGTGAATTGAATGGAAATATATGTTCACCACATGTAACACATAAGGCATTGGAATTGAAGGAGTTTAATTCGATTGTTTTGCATAGGAATATAGCAAGATTAATCTGGATTAAATAGAAGTCAATTGATCACTTGGAAAAGGGCTTTTGGCATTTGAGAATTCCTGTTAACAATTCAGTAGGCATAATAATTGGGATAATTGGATAATTGATTTATAGTTCATAATTGGGGATATTGAAGTCTTAATCTTTATTTATCTAAATTCAGTCATAAACCAATTCAGTTTAATTAGTTAATTTAGTTTTCTTAATTAGAAAAATCACGATTTGAGATTGTTTAAATAAAATTAGTTTGGTTAAGAATTAATACTTGGTGATTTTTATTAAATAATTTCTCGTGGGAACAATACTCTACTTTCACTTTATTACTTGTTAACCGTATACTTGCACAAATTCATTGATCATTAAATCGACCAACAAGAACCAAAGACGAACTTGCATCCATCGGTTGTCTTTCAGGAGTAACCGTTCTACTCTTTACCATTGATTCCGACGTAGAGCAGCTACAATATGTTATTAAAAACTTCAAAAACACTAGAAAACACCCCTCCTTCTAGCGCCAATGTTAACGCCAAGATCTTTCCACGTATTCCAATCACGTAAAGCACGTCTAAATCCTGCACAGTAAACATGTCAATACCAGAAGCTTGACGGCTTAGACCGTCAGGGGATATCTCTGCGCGTAAAGAGTCGAGACAAAGCGATCACAAGGTTTAACAATGGAGGAATAAAATGTCAAGTGTCTTGAGAGAGATAAAATATCGATTACCTTTATCCTTTGTGTAATCCTTGCCTCATATACTCTAAGTTTAGTTTCTCGTGCCACCGACTCACGACACCACCCACTACCGATAGCTCACTGCTACCCCATCACCTTTGTCCATGGCCGCTAATACTGGTCACATCCTCATTAATGCCATGCAGAGTTGTGAGAGATAACAATTAAGCGTTATCCTATTCATCATTCCGGCCAAAGCCCAATCAATATATTATCATCTAATGGGTCACCCCAAACTAACAAAGCCCAATATTAGAGAATAGGTTCACTTTGAACGTGACTCATTAAGGAATACCTAATGGATTTTTATTTTGCTGTCAATAGGAATTCTGTAGTGATAGTAGTACAAATAATCATTGGACTTGAGATCATCATAGTATCTTGTGTATGATGAGTTATACTTTGACTTATTCCTTAAGACCCTTAGGGTATATTAAAGGGTATGCTTGGGTATAATAAGTTTTACATAGAGATAATGTATGATCAATAAAGAATCTACCATTTCTAGTAAAAGAAGAGAAATATCATATGTTATTCGATAAATGACAACCCAGTAGTCTTTGGCCAAGGCAGAATGAAATAAAAAAGGAGTTTCTAATTTACATTATTTGGAGTTGTGCATTTAAGAGTCGAAATACATATAATTAAATAAAATAAGACTTGATAATAATTCCATGTCTGATATTTAATTGGGACATTGTATGGTGGAAGGATTGAATTGTGCAGTAACTATTTACTCAAATGTTCTTTTAAAAAGTCGTTGATCGCTGAGGAGGTTTATCCCATATGTAGAATAAATATTATTTATTTAAATAAATTAATAGTTTAATTTATTTATTTAAATAAGATTAAAATTATTCTAATTGATTTATTCACAATTGGTTTAATATGGAGAACCTAAAGGGTCACATTATAAAAGGAAGAATAATTATTTAAGAAGTTAATGGCATAATCGTAATAATAAGTTACGTATATTTAATTTAATCTATTATGGTGATACAATAAATTAAATAGCTTAATATTTATTATTTAATATTTTGGAAATATTAAATATAAATTAATAAGAGGAGTCTTATTATTATTATTATTATTATTATTTTTATTATTATTATTATTATTATTATTATTATTATTATTATTATTTAATTCATAATGGAGTTTATGAATTAATTAATAAAAGTACTCTCATATATTCCTAATAAGATTAGGAGGTTAAATTAATTAAAAGAGTTTAATCAATTATCCCAAATAAGATTAGGGAGCTTAATTAATTAAAGGAATTTAATTAATTAAATAATATCCTATTTTCTAATTAGATTAGAAGAAGGTTAAGCGATATCTTTTAAGAGGAGACTTATATCGGATATCTATATGCGTGATTCCAATTGTTGGAGAGTACACTTTTTCTATGAGAGATAGAAAAACTAGGATTTTGTCAAACACCAATCTTCTTGAATCTTTCTTCTTCTTTGGTGGATCACCTCTAGAGGCTAAACAATTGGGTGGCTAACATTGATCAAAGGAAGGAACCAAACCCAGTTGATTCAAGTTGAACGCAAAAAAGATTGGAGGTAAACTTGTACATGAGGAAGCTCGAATCTTCAAGGGTATGATTCTTGTTCTTCATATTTTTCGTTTAATTAATAATTGTGCATAAATGATGATCTGGGTATATGGTTTGTAAAATTTTAAAATTCTAATTTTTCACGTTTCCGGTTATTTTGTGCAATTTGATTGCGTTTATGAATATTACAAATCTAACAGTGGTATCAAAGCAAAACATTATGCAAATTATTAATTATTTTAATTTGATATGTATATTGATATATGTTTAGAACAATTTAATTGGGTATAATTTTATTGTATAAAATTTATAAATAATAAAAAAACGGATCCGTGATGATTAAGCGTGATATATAGCAAGTCGTAATCAATATACCGATTTCGTGAATTCTTCCAATGAGGAGGAGAGTTATTATATGAGTAATGCTATACTGAGATGACTTTATTGGACATTTTCAATTTTTTTTTTTTGTTTTGCTTGTGATTACCAAAATGTATAGTATTTATTCAACAGAATTTTTACAAGATATAGTGTTTTAGGTGTAATTTGGATACATATACAAAAAATAAGGTTATATAGATCATATAACCCCGTATTTGTATATATATATCCAAATTACACCTAAAACACTATATTTTGTAAAAATTCTGTTGAATAAATACTATACATTTTTTGAAAGTCACAAAAAAAAAAAAAAAATTGGACGATCAATTTTTAGGTCCCAATTTCTGTCCTATTAGACTTATTCTTATTATATATGATTACCTTATATAATATCACCATGTTTAGCTCTTGTTTTGGAAAAAAAATGTTACTGTGAAAAGCTTGGTTAGTATTTTCTATATAAATATACTACTTTTTATATATATATATATATATATATATATATATAATAATTACTTACCAAGATTCACAGGATTCATGTGATCTATTTTTGAATGTATTCTTATGATTATTTATATTATATATATATAATATTTTAATAATTTTATAATTAAAATAAAAGTTTATTTTAATTTTAAAATAAAGTTTATTTTAATCTTAAAATAAAAGGTTTTATTTTAATCTTAAAATTTGATTTCATGCTAACTAATTAGAGTTGAAATTGGATTCCATGATAACTAATTGGAGTTGAAATTGGATTCTATGTTTCCTTAAATAAATGAGTTTATTTAGATATAAAATAAGATTTCATATTATTCAAAATAAAGAGTTTATTTGTGAATAGGAGAGTGAATCCATGTTTCCTTAAATAAAGGAGTTTATTTAGATATGAAATAAGATTTCATATTATTCAAAATGAAGGAGTTTAGTTGTGAATAGGAAAGTGAATCCATGTTTTCTTAAATAAAGGAATTTATTTAGATATGAAATAAGATTTCATATTATTCAAAATAAAGGAGTTTATTTGTGAATAGAAAATAGAATCCGTGTCTCCTTTAATAAAAAAATTTTACTTGGAATTGGATTCCATAATTAATTAAAATAAATGAGTTATTTTGATTAAAGATTTTGATTAAAATAAATAGTTTATTTTATTCAAAATTGGATAAATTAAAATAAAAGAGGTTTATTTTGATTTAAATTTGGATTAAAATAAAGGAGTTTATTTTGATTCAAAATTAGATTTTATACTAACTAAATTTGCCCATTAAATGATATGAATATATATATATATATATATATATATATATATATATATATATTGAATGTTTATTATTTATGATATGAATGTTATTTATTATACATATGTAGATGTGTATGAAAATAAATGGAATTGATTATGAACTATTGACCTATATGATTGGATTTTATTTTAGTTGGATGCTTGAATGTATGAATTTTTATTAAATGGGGTCTCAGACCTCGTCTTCTCTAAATTTTTCTTAATGTAAATTCTAACTTCCTCCTATGTATTTCCTTTCGATCACGATCAAGGTTTCTATTTATTTTAAATAGTTTTGTAATAGGAATTAATTTTGAAGAATTGGAGATCAAGGAACACGGAGCGCTTGAAGACTCGTTTGTAATGGAGCCCGAGTTTAAATGTAATAGTTATATTTAAATATTAATTTTTGCACCCAGGGTTTGACCTTTTGGTTCACTTGGTGGCTCTAGTGAACCAAACTAGAATAAAAGTCCATAATCAATCAGGGTAGAATATAGTATTCTATATATGCATGCTAGTATATATATATATATATATGTGTGTGTGTGTGTGTGTGTGCATGCTGCATTAAACAAGATGAAACAAATTAATTACAAACAAACCCCTCAAATTTTTTATATTAAGTCTTAAGCGTTCAAAGATATTTGGAATATCGAACGTCACCTTCAAAGCATAATAAAATGATAGAGTATCAATTAATTATTATAAGTTTGTTGTGTCACCACAAGGCTTATCTTAATTCTTTGAGATGTTAATTTTATCACATTTGATGCTTATAAAAAATTGAACAATGTTGTTTTGTTGTATCACCACAAGGATAATATTTTTTTGTTGAATATTTGGAGTGTTAGGTTGAACTTAACTTGGATAATTTTGATTCTGGATGTACACCTGTAAGACCCCACATTATTAATAAATGAAATTTAATTTTTCTATTTATTATTTTGAAATAGTAAGGGTTGAATTGATTAAAGTGGTTAGTTATGGGTAAGATGCGCGAATATTTTAAAAATAAGCAAGTGGTTATAAAATATTCATTATTATCGGGGAATATTCGTTTGGTCGTGGAATATTCTTGTTGTCGGGGAATATTTGTACGACGGTGCGGTCTTTTGTGGGCCCCATAACGGAAAGCGATTGGATGAAGAAAAGCACAAGTATAAGTTGTTTATAAATAATCTGTAGTGGTTACCGTTAACATCGTTGGAATACCCCGGTGGTTAAAACACGATGTAACGCGTTGTTACACAAGAAGATTATCAGTATTGCACCAATTATTGATTCTTACGTAAGAAGGCACTACTCAATAATTGTTCTGATGAATTCTTATTCAAGTATTTTATTTTATTGATTCAATAATTTCACGTGTTGATATTTTATATTACTATTGTTTCAATAATTGTCACTACACAGTATTTTCCATTATCAAAGCAATAATTCATATTATCTGAATAATATTATTAGAAAATATTATTGACAATGTCAGGAAAGTTCTGTCTAATGAGAGGTTTCGTCACCTAATTGCGCGCCAGTAAGGAGAAATCCTTATTAGAAAGCCCCCTATTTTCTGGGAACTGCCTGGTTGTCATTATTGTGATTCTGTAATATTATTTATAAATAATTAATTATTAATTTTTATGATAAGGAAAATATTCATTTTATGTGGATATAGATGGAGAAAATTTTTAAAGTGAAAATTGTTGAAAATCGATTTTTATCTTTTATAATAAAATAATATTTTATTATATTATTATAATATGATAATGGGGATATTTTTGCAATGAATGTGGGATATATGAGTATATGAGGATGAGGAGTATTTTTGTTGCAAAAGTTGTTGAAAACATGTTAAACATGTCCGTGGGCCCATTTCTTGACTGAAATTTGATTATAGCCTGTAAAATCGTTCGTATGTGAATTTCGGTCAATTTCTGTTTGGAATTTGGAAAAACTTTCTTCTACAAAGTTGTAGAGAATTGAATTTCCTATAAAAAGTCACGAGATTCAAATTTTCTGATAAAAGGGCTATTTATTATGAATTATTGAAGTTCCGAAGTTCCGAAATAATTGATTTTTGGAAGTTTTAATTATTTTAAATAATAAAAACATTTTTGATTTGTTTGGTAGACTTATTTATTGTCAAGAATGGCTGAATTCAGATAATAGATTGTGTGCGTAGGAATTTATATATAATATATTAATATTATATTAAATTTTCTGCTTCGGTGTTCTAAGCATTTTCCTATAAATAGGGTGCTTAGGTTAGAATTGAAAATCACACCAGAAACTACAGATTTCTCTCTCTTTCTCTCTCTATATATCGAGCGTATTTTTGTGAGTATTTTAGTACTTTGAGTGTTACTATACGGTGCAAGTTCCTTCAGCACTAGATCTTGTATTCCAATCAGAAGTACTATTTTTCTGAGGTAAGGGAGGTTATTTCTTCTTAAATGATATTATTTCTTCAATATCATTATGCCAAAATGTTGGTTGGAAATTTTTATCAAATTTGGAACTTTTTTATGTCGGAGTTACTATTCATGAGTTACTATTCACGAGTTTCTTCTAATGAATTATTATTTTCGCTGCGAATATTGATTTAAAACTTGTTATCTATTGTATTCTATTAGATTTTCCCTGTTGAGGGCTAACAATAATTTTTTCTATATTATCTTAGTCATAATGTTCTTTACTGAGCTAGTTGAGCTCACCCTTTTCTTTTTTGTCATTTTTTTTCTCGGGAGAGGCGAGAATGTAAGTAGTACTAGTCGGGGTATGGAATGATGGTTCTAGAAGTTATTTTAGTAGTCCTCACCATTTTGTAAAATAATGTATTAATAATTGAAATGAGGACTTATTTGAGTGTGGATATTGTCTAGATGACAATATTTGTATTTAAACTCACGCTTTTTTATGTTGTATTAATAAAGTTGTAGTTGTTTACGTACCATGTATTTTGGCGACTCAGAATGGGTGTTGTATACCTTTTTGGGGGCGTCGCGGTTTTGGTATTAGAGCTTAGGATATGGTCTCTCAAGTGAGATCGAGAATAGTACTAGGAGGGAGAGACGAGTAATCCTTCGCCTAGTATGTCATACCTAAGCTTATTTGTTGGTCAGTTGAAGTATATGGTTAATATGTGATATGTTAATTTGTTTAATTAACCCTTGTTTTATGGCAGTATTTAAGAATGGCAGCTGAGAATATTAACGGTGGAGTTAATGAGACCGTGGAAACACCTTTAATCACCACCTAGGGGAACGTGCAACAGGAAGGCAATATTTCTCCTGTAAACAACACCACTGAGCAGACAATGAACGACGGGATGTTTAGGAGCTTTTTGCAGTTCATGCAAAACCAGACGAGGGAGACTCGTGTACAGAATACGGGTGGAAATGATAGCAACGCGCGGCTTGTCACGACCAAGCAGTTCAAAGAGTTGGGACCACCAGAATTTAAGGGAAAGCCGGATCCGATCATGGCGGAAACGTGGGTCAAGTAAATTACCAAGATATTCGATGTCTTGGGATGCACGGAGGAACAGAAGGTTCCATTCGCCACCTTTATATTCCGTGGCGAGGCAGACTACTGGTGGGAGTAGGTGAAACGAACCCTGACCGGTAAGACTCAAAGATGTTTTGGGAAACGTTTGAAACTTTTCAATGAAAAGTACTTTCGAAAGTATTCGCTATATATGAAGGAGGTAGAATTTATTAGACTAGAACAAAACAACATGACAGTTTCCCAAAACGAGGCGAAGTTCACAGAGTTATCCAGGTTTGCACCTTATTTGGTAGAGAATGAGGAACGAATGACGAGGATGTTTCTGAGAGGTTTAAAACCCGAGATTCGGCAATATCTTATCTCTCATAAATTTTCTTTATATTGAGGATGTTGTCAGCGGGGCTCAATTATTAGGCGAGATAATGAAAGTACATTCAACCAAGGGACCGTAACTGTGGTCATACTGGTGGCGGCGATCATCGGAATAATGAAAACCAATGGGGAGGAAAACATTGATTAAAAGCGGTAACCACTCTAGTGGTAATCGTGGCCATGAAAATAAAAGAAGCGACTTTGGGGAGATTTTAAAAGAGGAGATTTAACAATGACAATGTGAAGACGTCAAAGACCAAAGAACAACCGGTTCCAAGGAGGAGAACGACCACCGGTCATATGCTATAAGTGCGGAAAAGAAGGACATATCACCAAAGCGCCCAACACAACAGTTTAAGGTATGTTATAATCAGAGAAAGGAAGGACATATCGCTCGAGATTCCATCAGTAGCAAAACCAAGTCCAGTGGGGATGGTGGCTCGAAAGGGGTCGTCGAGAAAAGTCAAAGTTAACGGTTCTCGGAAGAGCATTTGTCGTGGATTGGTCAACATGCGAGAACCCAAACGAGGTGATCACGGTAAGCTAATCATAAATTCATGCGAAGTTTATACATTACTTGATACTGGGGTGCTACCCATTCATTTATCTCTACTGCTTGTGCTCAACATTTAAACTTGACTCCGGAGAAATTAGACTTTGACCTATCTATGGAAACTCCGTTAGGAAAAACTTTCATCCCATCCACTGTTTATAAATCTGTTTGATCCAAGTTGGTACCATCACATTACCTGTTGACCTTATCTCTTTAAAAATACTTGCTTTTGATGTGATTTTAGGGATTGATTGGTTAACTACTCATCATGCCAAAATTGATTGTTTTCGTAAGGTTGTTAGTTTTCATATTCCTAATCAACCTGTTATGCGAATTCAAGCAACTAAACCATTAAAATCAATCACTGTCATATCAAGTCATAAAGCTATCCGTTTATTGAAAAATGGATGTCAAGCTTTCTTAGCCCATGTTATGGATTTGAATAAAGACACGTCAGATTTGAATAATATTCCTGTTGTTATTGACTTTCCGACGTATTTCTGAAGAACTTCCGCCTACCCCGTAACGTGAAGTTGAATTCTTTATTGACCTTGAACCTGATACAAAGCCCATTTCTAAAACCCCATATCGAATGGCTCCTATTGAACTCCAGGAGTTAAAGGTCCAACTACAGAGAGTTGTTGGACATCGATTTCATTCGCCCCTAGTACATCTCCTCTCCTTGGGGTGCTCTGTTTTATTTGTAAAGAAGAAAAAGCGGGAGTATGCGACTTTTTGTATCGATTATTGGGAATTAAAGCATGTCACTATCAAGAATAAGTATCCGCTACCTCGTATTGATGACTGTTTGACCCGATTGCAAGGAGCACAATTCTTTTCAAAGATCGATCTTCGCTCGGATATCATCGGTGAAGGTTAGAACTAAGGATATTCCAAAGAGGCGCTCAAACTTCAGATGCGGGCATTATGAATTCTTAGTCATGTCTTTTGGATTGACTAATGCTCCTCGCCGCTTTCATGGATATGATGAACCAAGTATTCAAAGAATATTTGGATCAGTTTGTTGTTGTCTTTATTGATGACATCCTTATCTATTCCAAAAGCCGTGAAGATCATGAGCGCCATTTGAGAAAATTCGGTATCGCAAAGGCTTTGTGATAACAAGCTATATGCCAAGTTAAAGAAATGCGAGTTCTGGCTTGAGGAAGTAGCATTCCTTGGGCACATGGTGTCAAAATATGGAGTGTCTGTTGACCCGGCGAAGATTGAAGCATTACAAAGTTGGGAGCAACCAAAGACGGTGGACCAAGAAATACGTAGATTTTGGGCTTATTTGGTTATTATCGAGATTTGTGGATGGATTTTCTAGAATCGCATCTCGATTAACTCAAATTTGACTCAGTAAAGATACAAAATTTGTATGGAGCGAGGAATGCGAGAAGAGTTTCAAGATCTCAAGAGGAGACTCATTTTGCACTGCTTTTGACAATACCATCTGGTTCGAATGGATTTGTTATCTATGATGATACTTCGTGCAAAGGGTTAGAATGTGTTCTCATGCAACGTGGAAAAGTCATAGCCTATGCCTCGCGATAACTTAAAGAATATTAGAGGAATTATCCTACTCATGATCTAGAGTGGGCGTGATCGTTTCGCGCTTAAGGATTTGGAGGCACTATCTATATGGGGAGAAAGTGGAGATATATTCGGACCATAAAAAGCCTCAAATATTTCTTCACTCAAAAAAGAACTCAACATGCGCAACGACGCGTTGGCTCATTTGTTGAAAGATTACGACCACACTATTCAATACCATCCCGGAAAAGCAAACGGTAGCCGACGCTGCGTTGAGTAGAAGATCATATGCGAGAACTAATTCGATGATGTCAAATATACGCATAGAACCGAATTTAATCGAAAAAGTTAAAGTTGCTCAAGCCACAAACCCGGAGCTGATGTGTATGAAGAAGAAAGTACAAGAGGGTACTATTCCAGAAGCAAGAATCGATGAAGAAGGAATACTTCGAGTCCACTCCAGACTTTGTGTTCCTAACGATTCTGACTTGAAGAATAGAATCATGATGGAGGCACACAAGACACCGTTTGTAATCCATCCTGGGAGTACCAAAATGTATCATGATCTTCGACATACATTTTGGTGGAACAATATGAAGAGAGAGATCGCAAAGTTTATCTCGAGGTGTTTAACTTGTTGCAATGTAAAGGCGAGCATCAAGTACCAAAGGGTCCATTGCAACCACTTGAGATTTCGAAATGGAAGTGGGAACACATTACCATGGATTTCGTTATGGGTCTTCCCACGGTTTCTAAAGGCATAAATGCTATTTGGGTTATTGTTGATAGATTAACCAAGTCTGCTCATTTCTTGTCGATACGGGAGACTTATTCCCTTGAACGTCTTGCTCGTATGTACGTAGATGAGATTGTGAGATTGCATGGCATACCAGTATCCATAGTTTTGGATCGTGACCCAAGATTCACTTCAAGATTTTGGGTTAGCTTGCAAAAAGCTATGGCACGAATTTACGATTGATTGAAGCATACCATCCTCTCAAACCAGACGGACAATCGAGAGGACTATTCAAACTCTTGAAGATCTATTAAGACTCTGTGTCCTAGACTTCAAAGGTAGTTGGGATAAGTATTTACCATTGGTGGAATTCTCCTACAACAACAGTTATCAGGCAAGTATAGGTGTGGCTCCATTTGAAGCATTGTATGGACGAAAGTGTCGCTCTCCAGTATGTTGGGATGAGGTAGGAGAAGCAACATTGTTGGGACCAGAGTTGGTACGAATGACTACGGAGAAGATCCAAACAATTCGACAACGTATACAAACGGCACAGGATCGACAAAAGAGTTATGCGGATCTTCATCGAAAGGACGTGGAATTTAGTATTGGGGATCATGTATTGTTGCGTGTGGCTCCATGGAAGGGAGTTACAAGATTCGGGAAGAGAGGAAAGCTCAATCCACGATTTATTGGTCCATTTCAAATTCTTGAACGAGTAGGAAATGTGGCCTATAGACTCGTGTTACCTCCAAGTATGTCTCGTGTTCATAATGTTTTTCATATATCTGTGCTACGTAAATATGTGAAAGACCCAAACCACGTTATTAAGTTAGAACTGAACGAGATAGCCGAAGACTTAACGTACGAAGAGATACCTGTAAGGATCTTGGATAGAAAAGAGCATGTCCTACGCACTAAGGTTATACCACAAGTTAAGGTTTTGTGGAGGAACCATGCTATTGAGGAAATGACCTGGGAGTTGGAAACAGAAATGAAAGCGAGGTATCCTCATCTTTTCGAAACACCAGGTACGTACGTCAATTTTGAGGATGAAATTTCATAAGGAGGGGTGGTTGTAAGACCCCAAATTATTAATAAATGAAATTTAATTTCCTCTATTTATTATTTTGAAATAGTAAGGGTTAAATTGATTAATGTGGTTAGTTATGGGTAAAATGCGCGAATATTTTAAAAATAAGCAAGTGGTTATAAAATATTCATTATTGTTGGGAATATTCGTTTAGTCATGGAATATTCTTACCGTCGGGAATATTAAATGCTGACGACGTAGCGATCTTTTGTGGGCCCCATAACTTGAAAAAGCGATTGGATGAAGAAAAGACAAGTATAAGTTGTTTATAAATAACTACAGTAGTGATTACCAATTAACATTGTTAGAATATCAAATTGGTTAAAAACACGAATCTCGCGTTGTTGCACAAGTGGCACACGATGATTGCACCAATTATTGATTCTTACGTAAGAAGGCACTACTCAATAATTGTTACGATAATTCTTTATTCGAGTATTTTTTTTATTGATTCAATAATTTTGCGTTGATATTTTATATTACTTGTTGTTTCAATAATTATCACTACACGGTATTTTCCATTATCGAAGCAATAATTCATATTATCTGAATAATATTATTAGAAAACATTATTGGCAATGTCTAGAAAGTTACATACAAGGAGAGGTTTGGTCACCTAATCATGCGGCAAGCGATGAGAGAAATCCTTATTAGAAAGCCCTTCTTTTTCCGGAGCGCTGGTTGTCATAATTGATTACGTAATATTATTTGTGAATAATTAATTATTGATTTTTATGATAAGGAAAATATTCATTTTATGTGGATATAGATGGAGAAAATTTTAAAGTGACAATTGTTGAAAATTGATTTTTATCTTTTTTGATAAAATAATATTTTATTATATTATTATAATATGATAATGGGGATATTTTTACAATGAATGTGGGATATATGAGTATATGAGGATGAGGAGTATTTTTGTTGCAAAAGTTGTTGAAAACATGTTAAACATGTCCGTGGACCCATTTCTTGACTGAAATTTGATTATAGCCTGTAAAATCGTCCGTATGTGGATTTCGGTCAATTTTTGTTTGGAATTTGGAAAAACTTTCTTCTGCAAAGTTGTAGAGAATTGAATTTTCTATAAAAAGTCACGATATTCGAATTTTCTGATAAAAGGGCTATTTATTATGAATTATTGATGTTCCGAAGTTCTGAAATAATTGATTTTTGGAAGTTTTAATTATTTTAAATAATAAAAATGTTTTTGATTTGTTTGGTAGACTTATTTGTTGTCAAGCATGGCTGAATTCAGATCATAGATTGTGTGCGTAGGAATTTATATATAATATATTAATATTATATTAAATTTTACGCTTGTGTTCTAAGTATTTTCCTATAAATAGGGTGCTTAGGTTAGAATTAAAAATCACACGTAAACTACTAAATTTCTCTCTCTTCTCTCTCTATATATCGAAAGCGTATTTTTGTGAGTATTTTAGTACTTTGAGTGTTGCTTATATGGTGCAAGTTCCTTCAAAGACTAGATCTTGTATTCCAATCGGAAATCTTTGTTTTTACGAGGTAAGGAGGTTATTTCTTCTTAAATGATATTATTTCTTCAATATCATTATGCCAAAATGTTGGTTGGAAATTCTTATCAAATTTGGAACTTTTTCATGCTCGGGAGTTACTATTCATGAGTTACTATTCACGAGTTACTATTCACGAGTTACTATTCATGAGTTCTTATTCACGAAGTTACTTATTCATGAGTACTATTCACAAAGCATGATGATATTTTTGTGAAATTTCTATCTTTTAGTGTCTGAGTTACTATTCACGATACCAGACTATTTACGATATCTGACATTATTCACGAATACGACCTTTATTCACGGAAAAATTAAATTTTCTTTTCTATGTCCAAGATTATCTCGTTATAGTTCATATCTTTGATTGAATCTATGTTTTGGTCTTAAATCTTGAATTTTATTCCACTCTGGTTATTTATGAAGTATTTTTGAACTTGGATTGTTTAAAGTACGAATCTTGAAAATTTGTTCTTTTGTTTTCTTTGGATTCGTTTTCTTTAAAATATTTTTCATCATCCTCGGTCCTAAATGATGATATAATCGAATATCTTTGGCTTGTAGTGCAAAAGATGAATGATTTCGATGAATATCTTTGGCCCGTAGTGCAAAGATGAGCAGTGTTTAGATGAACATGACTAATCGATGAATATCTTTTTGGCTGTAGTAAAAAGATGAATATTTGATTCGGATATATATTGATTGATGTTACAGGGATAAAATATTGACGATGAGCTTTTAAATTCATATATAGAAGATAGTAGATTTCATTCTCTACTTAACTACTCTTCTAATGAATTATTATTTCGCTGCGAATATTGATTTAAAACTTGTTGTCTATTGTATTCTATTAGATTTTTTTCCTGTTGAGGACTAACGATAATTTGTTCTATATTATCTTAGTCATAATGTTCTTTACTGGGCTAGTTGAGCTCACCCTTTTCCTTTTTGTTCCATTTTTCTTCTCAAGAGGCGAGAATGTAGCGAGTACTAGTCGGGGTATGGAATGATTGTTCTAGAAGTTATTTTAGTAGTCCTCACCATTTTTATAAAATAATGTATCAATAATTGAAATGAGGACTTATTTGAGTGTGGATATTGTCTAGATGACAATATTTGTATTTAAACTCACAGTTTTTATGTTGTATTAATAAAGTTGTAGTTGTTTCTGTACCATGTATTTTGACGACTCAGAATGGGTGTTGTATACCTGTTTTGGGGGCGTCACACCACCACTTGATCAAAATAATCTAATAGGCAAAATACAAGGAATTGCATAGTTGATGTAATTGACAAGAGTTGTCTACCAATTTATTTATATATAGTTTGTTGTGTCACCACAAGGCTATATACATTTGAAATGGGATCCTTATTCTCACTAGCAAATCTTTAATTAGAATTTTGCTGAACTATATAATTGAGGGTAATATAGTTTGAAGAAAATATGGGAGATACCAATTTAAAATAAGACCTAATTTATTTTGTAAAGAATGTATGCTAAAATGTTGTTAATTACAAATTCATCTACGAATTTTACAATGTCTAAATTACTATCATCGCTGAAACATATTAGATGTTATTTAACGTATGTAATTAAATGAATTTGTTAAGGAATTTGAGAATAGTTCTCATGGTGAAAAAGCTATCTTTTCATATGAACAAGCTACAAGTTATCTTGCTTAACACGTTGAAAAATATATTTGAAAATCTTTTCAACCAAGAAAATGGTAGCCAAGGATATGTTAGTTCTTAAACAAGTTATTTTTCTTTTCTTTAAACTTGTTTAGATAATGATTAAAACTTAGCGAGAATTAGTATTTGTTTTAATCTTCTTTAAGCAAAAGCAAATTGAGTTAAGGAGTAGTAAAGGCGCTTATGGCAGATATAAGATTATAAGATATATAGCATAAATGTAAACGACATAGTTTGTTTTTAAGTGGTTCGTAGCACTCAAAGCTCCTAGTCCACTCTTCTACTCAACGAGTAGGATATCCACTAAGGATGTCTTTTACAATCTTCCTAATCACACAGATTCCTTCTGCATCAAAGTTAGCCTCAGAACTTCTAGTTCACTCTTGAACTCTTCAAGTCCAAAGCAGATTTTGGCTTTCTTACGATTCACTATTTAACTCTTCAAGTCCAAAGCAGACTTGGTACTCTTCTTCAATTGATCGATAGTTGTTGAGTTCTTGATGGTTGCTACTCTCGCCTGTGTAAGTAAGCACGGTTCGTTAAGAACCGAGTAAGTCGAGCAAGCTTTGCAATATCTCGCGATCGTAGAGTTGAGCTTGAGAGAGATGTTCACGTTGTTTGATTAATGCTTGCTTATTTTCTCTCTCTCGTCGATCCGATCTCAGATATATGTGATGTTGAAAACTATCCGTTGGATCCATCCGCTGTGGCATTAAATGCATCCGAACTTTTTCAGATCGTGATGGAGACATTTCGCACATCTTTCAATTTCGCATTTCGCCCATCGACACGCGCAGTCGCTTTCTCACCTACCACCGAAAAGGTATTTTGTCCTCTTACCCATGGTACTATCCTTAGCTTCTTCACTACGCTTTTTTTGTTGCATACTAAGGATATTTCATATATTTCGGGATCGATGAGCACCGCAAAGATTCGGGATCCATTCCTCACTTGTTGAAAACATGATCATGAGGCTCGACGCTTTTCTCGATATGAGATGATGATGCTCTACGATTTGGATCGTGGTGTTCTACGATTTAGATCAGTAGTGTCTTTGACATCTTTTGCATACTACACGAAGCTATTAGTTCGAGAGCACTACGATTTCCCTTCATCCTTTCAGACACTACGATCTTCTCTTGCTCGTGTTGTCGACTCTACGTTCCCCGAGAGCACACTACGATCGCTGACTTGTAAAACTTCATGTTTCCTTCAAGATACCGCGATCGTAGAGTTGGCTCGGCAAACGCTGGGACCACTCTACGATTTTCGAAGAGTCCCCTTCAAGGCGTGCACACTACACATCTTTAGGCTCTCACGCTTTCTCGCTCGACTTCGACTTCAGAATGTCGATCGATGGATGCACTATAATTTCTTCAAGACTAATCTATTACATCTTAAGATCAACCTAACAGCTTTTGATCTTTCTATCTATACATTCTTTATCGTAATGGTACACGTTGAAAGCTTAGATCAACCTAACAATTTTGATCTATCACTAAGTCTCTTGTACATATATTCATTTAAGGACCTTACAAATAATCATGAACATATACATTTAAAACATCAAATCATAATATGCATTCTCCCAACAATCTCCCCCTATTTGATGTCGACATAACCAAGGAGATTTGTTGTCATGATTATTAGTGACTAGATGCATTTGCAGTGAAATTTAAACATGACTTAGTATTTCAAATGAGCAAACAAATTTCTAGAGAATAAGTATGAATTTATTGATGATCGTAAGATATTACAATTCAAAGATTACATCAATAGGAAATTTAAGTTTTAACTTATCTCTATTTCCTCGACCTCTTATTTGGAGGTGGGTTGGCATACTCCTCAAATTTCTTCTTTTCCTTTCGAGCTTCCTCATTTTTGCTAACTCTTCCAAATTTCGCCAGACTTAGAATCGGATTCTCTTCATGTCTCGCGCATGAATGCAGGATCTCCAATTGGCATTCTTATGCGCATAAAGAGACACGCTCTTGTGAGCTAGGAGTTGGCTCGATGACTCAGAGGAATAGTCATTATAATTCGTCACGACCGCATCGCTGAGTCGATGATGATGTCTTGCAGAGGGCTTCGTGATGTCTCGAGCATGAAATCGACTTCTCCCTTTTCGAAGTTTCACGACCTCTTCTCCTCGCCTCCTCGATCTCCTTTCCTTTATTATTCTCCCCTTTATGTCAAAGATCAAGGGTTCGAATATCTCAGCAGACAACCGATTAACTCCTCGAACAAGCTCATTCAAATTGGCTTTTTGGGTTCGAGCAATGTCCTCTCTATTTTCCTTGATCCGCTTTTTCAAATCTAGCTTCTTTATTTTGAGGGTGTAACGTAATCATATCATTATGCTTCTCCCGATTGGCATAAGATTTCGGAAGTCATGTATGTAAGCTTTCAAGTTGAGAATATTGTCCAAAGATAATTTTATGTTGAAGATCTTGGTGTTTTTCGCATTTCAAGTACAACCTCTCTTTGCTTGGCAAAGAACTCGAAGTGGATCTCATCTCATCTCGATATACTCTTCGTAATCTCTTTGATAATTTCCCTTAGCCTCTTTGTAAGCTCAAGATTCATAGTGCTGTGGAGATTATTTGTAGTTGTGATCATTTGATTTATTTTGGATATTGATGAGATCGAGTGAGTTTTCGTGCTTGCTTCTATAGACTTGACCATTTTTTTTCAGAGGTGTCTTTCAAGTCATCCTTGGTAAAGGTGTGCTTGGGAGAGTATCATTTTCTTGAGGATTGTTCATCGAGGGGTTTTTGGGTGAGATTGATCTTGCAGATTGTAAAGAGAGATAGATCAAGACCGATCAAGTAGTCATGTGATGAGGAGGATGGTATATCACCGGAGGGGCTTGGGTTTGATATCCGGGATAGGTGACTCTCACGATTTCAATATGGACTCTATGATGTGGCTTCGAGTCCGAATCGTAGAGTTGGTGATTTGAGGGAGCAGGTAAGGTCGACTTCTTTCGGTTCTTCGCCATGTAATTTTGGGATTCTCGTGAATCGAAACCGATTTATCGGATCGAGAGTTACTTCCACCATTTAGGAAATTCATAGAAATAGCTAAATGAAGATGATGGCAGGTGATTAACTCTAAAACCGGTAGGGATGTACAATACCTCGTGTTTATCTTTTGATGAGGAATGGTGGTAAGCAAGCTTTCTTGGCAAAGATGACTTTCCTCGAAATCCATTAGCCGTAATCGAGATTGCCGGATATTCTCAAGCTCCGTAACATGTGATCCCATGAGTTCAAGATTTGAGCTTGATGGTATGCCATCATGGGTAGGTAGGAAAAACAGTTGAGTGTACATATAGCTCCTAAATCCATCTTTCCCTACACCAAAGTGATTTCAAGCTCATCATCATCATCATCATTTTTTCTTCTTCGTTTCTTTCTCAAGATTCCATTATCTCAATGGTCTCTCGAGGGTTTGGCATCGCTCAATTTCATCTTGAGCAAGGACTCTTCTTCACCATTGGGATATCAGCGAGGCTCCCCCTCAAGCATGAACATCTTCGAGGTTTAGAAACTCCCCCCCTCAGTTGGTATATCTTCTCGAGTCAGAAGACTTCTCCCCTCGGTGGTGTATACTCAATCATGAGAATTTGTGGATCTCCCCTCACCGGAGCATCTTCTTCTAAGTTTGCTTGGGACAATTCTACTTTTGTAGCCCATACTCTCGCTTCCTTCTTCAAAGACTTTTTCATTTTCAAGAATATACTTTCGACCAAATTTCTCTTTGATTTCACTGGTTTAGCCACAACTTTTCGGATTCTCTCGAGTCTTTTGTTTTGCCATGTTGAATAACCACTCTTCTTGAAGCATTTCTTCCATTTTCGCCACACTTGGCTTGGTTTCAGAGAACAACAGAGACTCTACGATCGAAGAAACTGCTGGTCTTTTGGACTTATGACCGCTTTTGTTCTTCTTTAGGATCCGTGAAATGGTGGCTCGATCCTCTTCACTTCTTCTTCTCATTGTCAGATCTTTCTTAGCCTTCTTAGAGTCTCTATATCGAGGACTCTCACAGAATGTTAGTTGTAGATCCTCGAGGCTCTTCAATTTGTCTTCGCTTTAGCTTTCTTTCTTGCCCTTGCTTTTTCTCGCAAGAAGAGAGGGTTCTTCCTTATCCGCTTCTTCTTCTTCTTCAACTTCTCTCGACAATAATACATGCCTCCCGGAAAGCTCCCGCCTCCTTTAGTTCCCCGCCTCCCCATCGGACTTTATCATCATTCAACATACTCAAGCAGGTTCCTTTCCCATTTCTTAAACAACTGCCTGGTCATTCTTCGATTTGGGTTGATGGCTTCTCCTTCATCATCCCCAATTTTGTCCCCCAAAGGCAGATTGCAGAATGATGCTTATGAATCTCCCATACAAAGATCTTCTGAGTGCTCTTTGATTTCTTCGAGTCGACGATCCACTTGCCGATCCACTCGAGCAACACAAATTTCATAGTTGAAGTCAGGTACCATGAACCACGGCCGTATACATGAGCTTAAGTCGAGTCTCATTTATCGAAGTCATGACCGAGCTCTTTCAGCAGCAGATGCATTTCCCAATAATGTCACCAAAAAATTGACCTTGAGGGAACTCCTTCTTTTTGTAGCCTTTCACAGAGGGATTCTTCTTGTGGTGCATTTTCTTCAAGCCCTCTTAGAAGCTTTATGTCGTCTAGAAATGGGTGCCCCACATTCTGAAACCTAGGGCCGATTGAAGTTTTCTTCCTTAGCCTCATTTCAACTCCTCTTACTCGTGTAGTGATGATGGTGTTGTGTTCATACACTCCATTCTTGTAGAACTCCTTCACTAGCTTGGGATAGATGAGGTGTGTTTGCTTTCGCTTCTTTCGAGACCCCGCCTTCTTCAAGAAGCGCTAAGGTCTTGTGAAATTTTGGTGGAGCATCCTTGAACTCATCAAACAGAGTCTCAGAGCTGAAATTACATTTGAAGCAAACCATTGATTCTCAGAGTTGAGAAGTGGGATACGAATCGAGCTTTTTTTGATTTAGGGTTTTTGCTTGAGAGAGAGAGAGAGAGAGATAATCTTTTGAACTTCAGATTTCAAAAACATTGATTCCAATTTGTACTTCAGTAGCTTCCTCTCTCTTTTTGACTTAGTGGGACAGTGTCGCCTTTTGCTTGGCTCTACGATTTTGACTGTGCATGAATGTACCGATTTTCCCTTCGAGTCTTCGAGTGAGTCGAGATGTCCTTAGGATGACTACGATCATAGAGAGGTAGTCTTCCGTCGCTTGAGTCCGCCCCGCGATCGTCGAGTCCGTCCGGCGTCGTTGAGTCGATCACCATTCAGAGTCTGGCCCCACGATCATCGAAGTCTGTCGCATCGTTGAGTCCGATCACCATTCGTAGAGAGTCCGCCCCACGATCGTCCAAGTCCGTCGGCAATCGTTGAGTCCGATCACCATTCGTAGAGTCTTTCCTACGATCATCGAAGTCCGTTCGATCCTTGTGATGAGTTTTGACTAAGCATTCTTTTTAAGGTAACTCAGAAGGGCCAACCTCTTGGTGTGATTCAAGGGTTAGGTTTGTCCTCGAGGCACCTCTTAGAGAGATTGCTTTGTTATGAAGCTTCATCATCACTGTGATTCACTTTGCTTGTTGAAAGGGCTTTTGGTCATCGCCGAGTCTCGCACTATGATAGTTGAGTCTTTGCTACGATCGTTGAGGTAGTTGTCTGTTCGGCTTCACGATCGTGAACTTTCCTCGATCATGTCTACGATTTTGAGTATGCACCTTTTATATCTCAGTAGTGGTTAGCACAATCTAGAGCATACATTTCATGGGTCAAGATTTAGCATGCCTAGCTCACTTATTAACTTGTTAAACTGGATTCATCTAGTGGTTTTGTAAAACATCAAGAAGTTGATTTTTTAGTAGGATATATTATAAAGATATAGTTCCATTTTGCACATGATCCCTAATGAAGTGATACCTTATTTCTATATGCTTGGTCCTAGAATGCACGACATGTGATTATGAAGTTATTGCTATGGCACTTGTGTTATCACAAAACAGTATGGGAATAGATTTGAAATCGAACCCATAGTACTAGTCGATTTCTCATCCATAGGATCTCGAGCACAAAGAATGCCCAAAGAATATATCAAATTTTTCGCAGCTTGAAGTAGACATCGAAGTTTGCTTTTTTTGCTAAACCAGACACAAGTCTGCTTTCAAGAAGTCGACAAAGTGCCATCGGTACTTTTTTCTATCTATTTTCAGATCCTTGCAAAATCAAGATCCGTGGTATCCTATCGTTCAAATGAGGATTCCTTGGGATACCATGTACCCCAAGTAGGTGTACCCTCGAGATACCAAGATCCTCTTTACAGCAGCATAAATGTGACTCTTTTAGGTTAGCTCGAAAATCTAGCACATATGCATGTTGCAAACATTATATCCGGTCTCATCGCGCTAGGTATAAAAGAGACCCGATCATCATACCTCAGATTGAGTGATATCAATACTTTTACCTTTCTCATCCTTGTCAAGCTTGGTTGCAGGAGCAATTGGTGTTTTCTACGGAGAGGCCGATTCCATGCCATA
Source organism: Panax quinquefolius (assembly GCA_020205615.1). NCBI lineage: Eukaryota > Viridiplantae > Streptophyta > Magnoliopsida > Apiales > Araliaceae > Panax > Panax quinquefolius. The sequence goes on along the minus strand of CM035170.1, from coordinate 76,125,138 downwards.
CTTCTTTAGTAAGTCTTTGATGTATTTGGCTTGGTTGATGAATATTCCTTCATCACCGCTTTCACTTGCAGCCCAAGGAAGAAATTCAAATTTCACCCATCACGCTCATTTCAAACTTGCTCGCATTAGCTTAGAGAATCTCTTACATAACTTTTCGTCAAGAGAAACCAAAAATGATATCATCAATATATATTTGAACTAGTAAGACTTTGTCTTTATGCTTTCTAAGAAATAGTGTGGTATCTACTCTACCTCTAGTGAACCCATTTTCTATTAAGAAGTTAGTCGTTGTTTCATACCATGCTCTAGGTGCTTGTTTAAGACCATATAAAGCTTTATCTAATCTATGACATAATGGAAAGAGATGGATTGATGAAAACCGGAGGTTGTTTCACGTAGACTTCTTCTTGAAGCTCTCCATTTAGAAATGCACTCTCGACATCCATCCGGAAGACTTTGAACTTCATGTGGGCAAAGAAAGGCAAGAAAGATTCTGATGGCTTTAGTCCCGCAAAAGTGCAAATGTCTCATCATAGTCAATACCTTCTTTCGAGAATAGCCTTTGCCACTAATCTTGCCTTTTTTCGTGATGACCCCATCTTCATCCATTTTGTTCTCAAGACCCACTTGGTTCCTATGACAGACGACTCTTTGGTCTTGGTACCAATCTCCACACTTTGCTTCGCTCAAATTGGTCGAGTTCTTCCCGCACGGCTTCTATCCAACCGAGTCTTCCATAGCATCCTCTATCTTCTTCGCTCTATCTCGTGATAGAAGCTTAGATAAAAGCATTCATTCGAAAGTAGCAACTCTTGTTTTAACTCTTGCACTGGATCTCCAATGATTAGATCCCGAGTATGATCCCTTGCCCATCTCTGCTCCTCGCTGGGACATCCGTCCCCGATGCCTTCCCGCCTTAGGTCTTCAAGGTCTATCTCTTCTTCTTGGAGTGGAGGCTCATTGCCTTCGATGGACCTCTCTACGATTTCATTATCATGCTCTACGATTTCATCGTCGGTACTACGATCGTAGTGTTGAGCTCGACGATTGCATTCGTAGAGTGTCTCGCACTATCTGGTCGTAGTGTCTCAGAGGCACCGCTTTGTTCGAGCCGGGCTTTCATCAAAGATGATGTGTATCGAGACTTCGACATTCAAAGGTCTTCGTTGAACACCCCGTAAGCTTTATTGTTGTCTGTGGCATATCCAAGAAAGATCCCTTCGTCCGACTTCAATGGAATTTTGTCGACATCGCTTTCCATTGTTGAGAATATAGCATGCATGTACCAAAGACATGGAAATAGTCGACACTTGGCTTCCTTCCTTTCCACAGCTCAGTAGGGTGTCCCTCGATCGTAGAGTGAATTAATGATCCGCTCGTGTGTAAGATGCAAAGGTCGACTTTCGCCGCCTAAAGTATTCAAAGCATTTGTCAGCCGCTAGTAGGGTCCTTCCATTTCTATCGTAGTTCTCGTTTCTTTCTTTCAAAGAACTCCATTTTGTTGAGGAGTTCGTGGAGTCGAGAAGTTACGATCGATGCCATTGTCTCGAAAGCAGTAACTTGTCTATTTTTCGAGAAATCGAATTTCTTCCATGATCACTCCTTATTGCCTTGATTTTCTCTCTTTCTCATTCATCACCACCAACATCTTGATTAATCTTGAGCTCGTTTCATCCTTTGAAGTTTGGGAAGAATACCCATGTGAATCGGGTGTAGTCGCCGATCACAACCAGAGAGTATCTTTTTCCTCCAAGATCGGTTGTTGGATTGGCCCAAAGAGATCCATGTGGAGCAACCGCAGGGCTTGTCAATGGAGTCGCGCCTTGCTTCGAATGAGCTTCTCGTTTGCTTTCCAAGTCGGGCAAGCGCATTGTATGGCCTTTCCTTCACAAAGTTGAACTTGGGTAGCCACCATTTAGATCTTTTGATGCGCTTTTGACATGTTTTTGAAGTTTAAGTGAGACAACCTTCTATGCCATAGCCAACTTATTTTCTGATGCTTTTTGCCGTAAAACATATTGTTTCATCGAGCTTAGTCGACCAAGATCTACTATGTAGACATTTCTTCTCTTTTTTGGCCCACTTTTATGGGAGTATGTCTTCAAATCTCGACTTGACATTGATTATTGAGAAATGTTACTTGGTGACCCTTGTCGCAGCAGAGTTGGTCGATGCTTAGAAGGTCAGGTCAAGTCCTTCCACATAAGCTACTTTGTTGAAAGATATCGCACCATTGCCAAAGCAGAGCCATATCCTCTTGTCTCGCCCGAGCCGTTATCTCCAAAGATGACCGAGGGACCCTCCTTTTCTACATAGTTGGATAAGAGAGCTTTGTTCCTCGTCATATGCCTCGAGCAACCACCGCCCGAGATACCATGTTGAGGTCGTGGAGCTCTTTTTCCGTCAAAACATTTGAAACTTCATTTTGGTACCCATATTTGCATGGGTCCTTCTTTGTTAGTGCCTTTGGGGACCCAAATTTGTCTAATTGGGTCTCACATGCATGGAATTATAATAACACTTTGTAGCCCTATGACCATATTTATCAGATATGAAACATCTATTATAATGCATGCCTGTGTGTGTGTGGTGATTCATCTTCCACTGGACTTGTGTGGTTCCTTAGTTAACCTTCGTTAAACCGATTCTCTTTCTTCCACGTGTCCTTAGGTTTCATAAATAGTGATGAGTGTGTGTTTTACCTCTCTGCATCTTTCCAAAGCTTGATTCAGAGAGTTGGTTTTGTTTGACTTTCACGATTCTTCGAGGTTGGTAAGTAGAGGTGGGTTACTCTTTTCCTCGATGAAACCTGCATCAACGTGAGATCCTTTTTACTTCTCGAGTATAACTAGAGACAAGAGAACAAGGTTGAACCGGTTCTTCCAATCGTGAGGATTTCACAAAAGCAATGCCTCTACCAAAACTCGAGACATTACTAGTGCTAGTTTCCATTGTCTTTTCCACACTTAGCTCGAGATGGATTCCCCAAAGCCTAAGCTCTGTTTCGTCGAATGTGCTTCTCCGACTAGAGAGAGCAGTACCCATGGATGATGAGGATCTGTTCCATGCAGAGATCTTCTTCTAGATCCTCAATTTTAGAGGTTAGCTTAGACTCTTTTTGCATGATGATGTGTGTTTGTCTGTTTTAAAGTTTCATTCTCGCCTTCAAGCTTGGAGAGAAGATTAGTACTTTAAGGGTCATTTCAAGCTCTTCTTGAACTTTCTTCTTCTCTCTCTCAAGAAGTGAATGATCTTTAGACAAGACTCAACCACTTCATGTATTGATGTAGGTAGTGGTTATGCCATGCAAAGCTTCTAAGTCACTTATATCTACATCAGAGAATTAAAATCAAATACCTCATCGATACTTACATCATATATGTTTAGGCTTTGTTTGTCCTTTCAGATGTTTGGCCATTAGCACATGATTGGCCATATGTGGTTCTTCCTCATCTCCTGAGTCCGCATTTGAGTCATTATCCAATCACTCCCACGATCCTCCAAAGAACTGTGCCTTTTCTCTTTTTCTCGAGGCCTCGTTCCTTTGTATTCTTTCTTTGCATGAGATTTCTTCTTTAGTTCTTCTTTGATAGGTTTGTTGCAGCTTGGCAATGAAATGACCAGTTTTTTGCGTAACAGTAGCATAAATCATTCATTTGTTCTCGGCCGACGAAGTCACGACTTTCTTTCGCTTCACGGCGGCTCGCTTTTGTCGCATTTAACCTTCTTAGTCTCTTTACCAAAGATAGCAAAGCAAAGTCATCATCATCATCTTCATCATCATCGAGTCAATCTCGTTATGACTTTTGATACACCTTCATTTGCCTTGAGAGCAACACCCTTATCCTTTTTCTTCTTCCTTTCGATAAGGTTTTGCACAACGCTGGGTCAACTCCAGTTCAGACGTCAGAGATTTCCACAGCTTGTTGAACTATCATCTCATTAAGATTCTTTTGATTCTCTTATTGTTGTGGTCTTTGCATCCCACCCGCTTCTAGTAGGGCTCTCATGAACTTTATGGTTAGATCCTTGTTAGATAGATCTTCCCATACGCCGTAGAGAGTCGAAAGCGTAACGTTGAATCTTTCATAGGTTGTAGCCACGCTTTTCTCCCCGCATACGAGCTTAACATTTCATATCCGCCGTGTCGAGAGACCGCTTGTTCTCTCTCGACTTCTTCGGGCCTTTCGCATAATCAAGCAGTGCTTCCCAAACTTCCTTAGTTGTTTTGTTGTTTACAACATTTTCAAACAGATCGTCCTCTAAGGATTGGAACAGATGTTCTTCGCTTTTTATCAAGTCGACAACTCTCTCTCTCTCGTGGTTCCGCCCATTCTTCTTTAACTTTGATTTGTACTCTATTTGGATCACAATGGGTGGTGCAAGCTTTGTTGGTATATAGGGCCCATTAAGAACAAAGCCTCAAATAGATCTTCATCTATCGAGTCCATGATGCTTGATCCCGACTTTCCAGCTTAGCAAATTTATCCTTGTTGCACATTGGTGGCTTCACGCCTCCCCTGGCCCCGGATTCGCTTGGTACGAAAAGTGCCATTTGGATCTACTAAAAAGTGTGTAAGTCGTAAAATAGAACCCGCTTTGATACCAATTGTTAGTTCCTAGTAGGCACAAGTTATCTGTAAGGGGGTTGAATAGATATTTGAAAATCTTTTTCTTTAAACTTGTTCTTAGATAATGATTAAAACTTAGCGGAATTAGTATTTGTTTTAATCTTCTTTACCAAGCAATGGAGTTATGAGCTTAGTAAGGCTTAAGTTATATATATATATAGCTTATAGCAGATATATATAGCATGAATGTAAACGACACACACGCTTGTTTTTAAGTGGTTCAGAGCACTCAAAGCTCCTAGTCCACTCTTCTACTCAACGAGTAGGATATCCACTAAGGATGTCTTTTACAATCTTTCCTAATCACACAGATTCCTTCTGCACCAAAGCAGCTCAGAACTTCTAGTTCACTTGAACTCTTCAAGTCCAAAGCAGAGATTTCGCTTTCTTACGCTTCACTATTTAACTCTTCAAGTCCAAAGCAGATTTGGTACTCTTCTTCAATTGATTGATAGTTGTTGAAGTTCTTCGATGGTTGCTACTCAATTGTCGTCAGTAAGCACCGGTTCGTTAAGAATCGAGTAAATGAGCAAGCTTTTTGCAATATCTCGATCGTAGAGTTGAGCTTGAGAGAGATGTTCACGTTGTTTGATTAATGCTTGCTTATTTCTCTCTCATCCGTCTCGATCAGATATATGTGATGTTGAAAACTATCCGCTTGATCCATCCGTTGTGGCATTAAATGCATCGAACTTTCAGATCGTGATGGAGACATTTCGCACATCATCTCGAATTTTCGATTCGCCCACCGACACCGCAGTCGCTTTCACCTACCACCGAAAAGGGTATTTTGTCCTCTTACCCATGGTACTATCCTTAGCTTCTTCACTACGCTTCTTTGTTGCATACTAAGGATATTTCATATATTTCGGGACCGATGAGCACCGCAAAGATCGGGATCCATTCCTCACTTGTTGAAAAACATGATCACGAGGCTCGACGCTTTTCTCGACATGAGATGATGATGCTCTCACGATTTGGATCGTGGTGTTCTACGATTTAGATCGTAGTGTCTTTGACATCTTTGCATACCACGGCTATTAGTTCGAGAGCACTACGATTTCCCTTCATCCTTTCAGACACTACGATCTTTCGCTCGTAGAGTTGTCGACTTTTACGCTCCCCGAGAGCACACTACGATCGCCGACTTGTAAAACTTCATGTTTCCTTCAAAGATATCGCGATCGTAGAGTAGCTTGAAAGCTTAGGCAAACGTTGGGACCACTCTACGATTTTCGAAGAGTCCCTTCAAGGCGTGCACACTACGCATCTTTAGGCTCTACACGCTTTTCTTCAAAGAAGGTATATTTCGACTTCGAGAATGTCGATCGATGGATGCACTACGATTTCTTCAAGACTAATCTATTACATCTTAAGATCAACCTAATAGCTTTTGATCTTTCTATCTATACATTCTTTATCGTAATGGTACACGCTGAAAGCTTAGATCAACCTAACAATTTTGATCTATCACTAAGTCCTTGTACATATATTCATTTAAGGACCTTACAAATAATCATGAACATATACATTTAAAACATCAAATCATAATATGCATTCTCCCAATAGTCATTATAGCAATGAGTTTGCTTTAATAAAAGAGTTGAATGTGTGTGAAGTTTTCTTGAAATACTGGGTATTGGTGTGAATTATTTGAAAGGTTCAAAGAATTCAAGATGTGAAACTAATTTGAAATGTATTAAGATTCTTTGATTAGATCAAGGAATAAATACTTGTGCAATAAGTTTCTAGATCATCTCAAAATGGTTTTCTCATAATGAACGCCTCCCGATACATAATAATTGATTAATGTATACGAATGTAAAAAAAAAATTGTACAAATTGTTAGACATGAGATACGGTCCATAATGATTTTACTGTGTGAATTATTCTAGTATCCTTATGGGGTCATGAAACTAATTTGAAAGAAATGGTTGTATATCTAACTAGATCAAAAATGGTAACCTCTAAAAAATACGGCCCCAAGACTCCATAAAAAGTTATGGACATGGAGAATTCCTAATCTTAAGTATGTTAAGATAATGGGGTTCTCCAACTTATGTGAAAAGGTTTCATAAAAGGATAAGCTTGGGACAAAATTTGGAAAAGGTCTGGATTTGTGGGACATCCTAAAGTAAGTTTAGGTATATGTTCTATAATCCTACTTAAGAAAAGGTGTTTGTTCATGAAACATGCTATCTTCTAAGATAAAGGTGTTTATTATTAAAGGGGCTAGTGAGAGGATAATAGATCTTGAAGAGTTCAAGAACCATAAAACACTATAAGTCAAATAAGAGGAACCTGTAGATAGACCTATTGTACCACAACCGAATCGTAAATCTGGAATAGTACCGAAGATACTTAGGAGGTATGGATTCATCATAAATGATGATAATGAGGTACACATCATAGAAGATGATGATCCCGTTACATACGATGAGGTAAGAGTTGTAGACACTCAGAGAAATGGATTGAAGCAAATTTCTCAAAAATGGAACATTCGTTTTCATGAAACAATCAAAAGAGTTTGACTTTATCAAAAACATGAATGAACCTAGTGTGTACAAAAGGGTCAGTGGGAGAGTCGTGACATTCCTAGTATTATATATTGATATACTACGGATAAGGAATGACATGCCAATGCTATAATCAATAAAGATAAAGTTGTCTAAACATTTCTCCATGAATGATTTGGGAAGAGTATCGTAATTGGGGATAAAATTCTATATAGATAGATTTAAAAGGATGCTCAGCTTAACCCAAGGAACGTATATTTATTTGATGTTAAATTTGTTTAGCATGACAAACTCCAAGAGATGTCTCATGTTGATGAGCCATGGAGTGTATCTCTCTTAATAGTCCCCATAGACTCGTAAAAGAGAGATCGCATGAGTGACAATCATGTATACAATGAAATATACGAGACCTGATGATGATCGATCATATTCTAAAGAAGATCACTGTAAGACAATGAAAAACATCTTAAAGTACTTAACCGGCACTAAGGATGTGATTAAAATTTATGGTGGGTCTAAATTAAAACTAGAGGGCTTAATGACTCAAGTTTTTCAAAGCGAGACAAGATGACAAAAAATCCACTTTAAGGTAAAAACGTTACCTTGAACGGTGGTGCGTTGAATTGGAAAGGTTTCAAACAAAGAAAGAGTTGCTAATTTAGTGATAAAGACAAAGTATATAGCTATAAATGAAGCTACAAGTTGATTGTTTAGATGAAAAGTTCATTATAGAACTAGGAATAGTTCTAAGTCTCATCTTGGATCTAAACATGTGTTGTGGCACTTTCATTTGATTATAGGAATCATTGAAAGATGTGAAATCACTATAGAGATAGTGGACTCTCAAGAACAATATTACATATCCATTAACTAAAGCTTATCCAACAATGGGATAATCGTCACTTAGAGAAGAAAGAAGGTATGAGATACCATGGCGATTGGCTATAGTGCAAGTGGGAGATTGAAAGTAGTATGCACACAAGCCAATCATGTTTGATGATAAAGTATATACTTTGTAACAATTTTATTCATTTATTACTAAAAAATATTAATTTATTAAAGACTTTTAATTATCTACATGATGTTATTTTATAATATGTGATAAACCCATAGTTTTAAGCAATGATTTTAGAATAATGATGATGATCATTCTAATGAGATCTAAATTCTTAGAAAGCTTAAAACTAAAATAGTTCTCAATCGTTGGATTACTAAATTGCGGATTAGTGAATCCGGATATATTGGTACATACGTTGCTTGTTCATTGGATGAGGATAATTGATCTCATGATCATTTGTGTGGAGACACTAAAGAAAATATGTGGGTGCTTATTAGAGAATAAGTTCACCGAACGTGGCTCATTAAGGAATACCTAATGTAAGACCCCAACTTATTATTAATGAAATTAAATTTCCTCTATTTATTATTTTGAAATAGTAAGGGTTGATTTGATTAATGTGGTTAGTTTATGGTAAAATGCATAAAATATTTTAAATAAGCAAGTGGTTATAAAATATTTGTTGTCGGGAATATTCGTTTGGTCGTGGAATATTCTTCTTTGTGGGAATATTAAATGACGACCACAAGCATGCCTTTTTGTGGGCCCCATAACGAAAAGCGATTGGATGAAGAAAACGACAAGTATAAGTTGTTTATAAATACTTGGCGTAGTTATTTACAGATTATCTTGTTGAAATACGGTGGTTAAAACACGATGTAATCGTGTTGTTGCACAAGAAGCTTTTGTATTGCACCAATTATTGATTCTTACGTAAGAAGGCACTACTCAATAATTATTACAATGAGTTCTTCGCTCAATATTTTGTTTTATTGATTCAATAATTGCTACGTTGATATTTTATATTATTGTTGTTTCAATAATTGTCACCGCGCGATATTTTTATTATCGGATCAATAATTCATATTATTTGTGAATAATTAATTATTAATTTATATGATGAGGAAAATATTGATTTTATGTGGATATAGATGGAGAAAATTTTAAACCGACAATTGTTAAAATTGATATTTTATCTTTTCCGATAAAATAATATTTTATTATATTATATAATAATGGTGATATTTTTCCAATGAATGTGGGATATATGAGTATATGAGGAGGAAGAGTATTTTTGTTGCATTAAATGATTAACACATGTTTTGTGTGTCAATGGACCCCATTTATTGATTCGAAATTTGATTATATTTTTGTAAAATCGCTTCAGTATATGGATTTTGGTCAATTTCGCATTTGGAATTTAGAAAACTTATACTTACAAAGTTGTAGAGAATTGAATTTCCTATGGAAGGACTTGAGATTGAATTTTTCCGATAAAAGGGCTATTTATTATGAATTATTGAAGTTAGGATTAATTGATTATTATTATTTTTGGAGTTTTAAGTGATTTTTACATGAAAACGTTTTTTTGTGACTTTTGGTGAGGTGTGTGGCTGATTTTGGACCAAGTTTGTGTGCGTAGGAATTTATAATATATATATTAATATTTTATTAAATTTTCTGTTTTGGTGTTCTAAGCATTTTCCTATAAATAGGGTGTTTAGGTTAGAATTGAAAATCACACCGTAAACACAGTTTTTTCTCTCTCTCTCTATATTATATTATCGTGTATTCTTATGAGTATTTTAAGACTTTGAGTGTTGCTATATACATACAAGTTCCTTCATTTCTATATCCAAAGATTCCAATGTAAATCTTTGTCTTTCATGAGGTAAGGGATGTTATTTTCTTCTTAAATGATATTATTTTCTTCAATATCATTATGCTTAGAAATATTGGTTTGAACTTTTTATCAAATTTGGAACTTTTTGTGTCGAGGTTAGTTATTCACGATACTACCCTATTCACGATATCTTGCACTATTCAATCTAAAAATGAAATTTTCTTCTTTTTGTCCAAGATGTCTATTATGGTTACTATCTTTGATTGTATCCATGTTTTGATCTTTATTTTTGAATTCTACTTCAAAATTGGTTATTATGGAGTATTTTTGAACATGGATAAACCGAAGTATGAATCCTTATTATTTGTTCTTTTGTCTCACTAGATTCGTTTTCTTTAAAATATATTTTTCATCATCCTCAGTCCTAAATGATAATATTACTGAATATCTTTGGCCTGTAGTGCAAAGATGAATGATTTCTTGATGAATATCTTTGGCCCAGTAGTGTAAAAAAGATGAAGCAGTGTTGAGATGAACATGACCGATCGATGAATATCTTTGGCTTGTAATGCAAAAGATGACTATTTGATTCAAGATGTATATTGATTGATGTTACAGGAATAAAATATCGATGATGGACTTTTAAATTTGTAGATGATAGTAGATTTCATTCTCTACTTAACTCTTCTAATGAATTGTTGTTTTCACCGCAGCTTGTTGATCTAAAACTTGTTGTCTCATTGTATTCTATCGATTTTTTCCTATTGAAGACTAAGGATAATTTGTTGTACATTATCTTAGTCATAATATTCTTCTTCGGGCTAGTTGAGCTCACCCTTTTCCTTTTTGTTCTATTTTTCTTCTCAGAGACGAGAATATAAGCGGGAACTAGTGGGTGTGGAGTAATGGTTCAAGACAATTGTTTTAGTAGTCCTCACTATTTTGTAAAATAGTTTATCAATAATTGTAATGAGGACTTATTTGAGTGTGAATATTGCTCAGAAGACAATATTTGTCTTTAAACTCACAGTTTATATGTTGTCGTATTTTGCACGATAATTGTATTAATGAAGTTGTAGTTGTTTTTGTACCATGTATTTGGCGACTCAGAATGGGTGATGTATACCTATTTTGGGGGCGTCACAGATGGTATCAGAGCTTAGGGATATGATCTCTGGCGGAGATCTGGGGAATAAAACTAGGAGGGAGAGACGAGTAAATCCTTCGCTAGTGTGTCATACCTAAGCTTATTTGTTATTTAATTAGTCGGTCAGAATATAGGGATAATATGTGGCATGTCAATTAACCATTATTTTATGATAGTAAAATGGCATCTGAAGATGTTGAGATAAGCAATGGAGCACATGAGACCGTTGAGTCACCACTGATCAATACCCAGGACAAGGAAGGCAATAACCCTCCTGTAAACATTAACACCTATCAAATGACGAACGATGGTATGTTTAGGAACTTTCTAGAATTCATGCAAAACCAAATGAGAGAGACTACTGTTCAAAATACAGGTGGAAACACTGGCAACTCACGGATGGTCACCGCTAAGCAGTTCAAGGAGTTAGACCACCAAGTTTTTGGGAAAGCGTAACCACTTACTACGGCGCAGAGACGTGGATAAAGCGAGATCACTAAAATATTTGATGTCTTGGGATGCTCAAAGGAGTAAAAGGTTCATTTCGCCACCTTCATGTTGCGAGGAGAGGCAGATTATTGGTGGGAATCCGTAAAGCGTACTCAAACTTCGCCATGATGAAGATGTCTTTGGAGAAGTTCCAAGAATTGTTCAACAACAAGTACTTTCCGAAAGTATTCGTCACATGAAGGAGGTAGAGTTCATCAAGCTGAAGCAAAATAATATGAACGTGTCGCAGACGAAGCTAAGTTTGCCGAGTTGTCCCGATTTGTATCCCATTTGGTTGATAATGAGGAGAGAATGACGCGAATATTTCTGCGAGGTTTGAAACCCAAAATACGTCAATACCTCATTTCTCACAAACTTTATTTATATTCAGATGTTTTGAATAGGGCTCAGTTATTGGAGTAGCGATAATGAGTCTCACTCAACTAAAGAATAATGACCAACAACTAGATGATAATCAGACTTGCATGGCGACGGGCCATCTGAACAATGATAACCATCGTGGAGGAAATTATCATGCCGTAATTGGTAACCACTTCGATTGGTAATCATGGCCAAGATAATAGGAAAGGTGAGTCAAGTGGAAATTTCAAAAGAGAAGATTCAACAATGACGGAAAGACGCCAAAGACCAACACCAAAGAACGAATTTTAGAGGGGAGAAAGACCGCCGCTTAGATGCTACAGATGCGGAGAAGAGGGACACATAAGTCCAAACTGTTCACAACCTTCCAAGGTAAGTTATAATTGTGGAAAAGAAGGTCATATCGCTCGAGATCCCAGTCCAGCGGGGATGGTAACTCAAAAGGCTATCCCAGAAAAGTCAAAGTCAATGGTTCCTGGAAGGGCGTTTGTCGTGACTAGTCAGAATGCGAGGAACCCGAATGAAGTTAGCACGGGTTAGTTAATTATAAATTCTTACGAAGTTTATACCTTATTAGATACCAGTTCTACCCATTCATTTATCTCTCCTTCTTATACTCAACGTTTAAACTTGACTCCGGAGAAAATTAGACTTTGACTTATCTGTTGAAACTCCGTTAGGAGAAACTTTCGTTACATCCACTGTTTATAAATCTTGTTTGATCCAAGTTGGCACCATCACATTACCTGTTGACCTTATTTCTTTAAAGATACTTGCTTTTGATGTGATTTTAGGGATTGATTGATTAACTACTCATCATGCCAAAATTGATTGCTTTCGTATGGTTATTAGTTTTCATATTCCTAAGCAACCTGTTATTCAAATTCAAGCAACCAAACCATTGAAGTCAAACACTTTCATATCAAGCCATAAAGTCATTCGTTTATTAAAAACGGATGTTAAGTTTTCTTAGCCCATGTTATGGACTTGAACAAAAATACGCCGATTTGAATGATATTTCTATTGTTAGTAAATTTCGATGTATTTCTGAAGAATTTCTTCGCTTACTCCCAAAGTGTGATATTGAATTTTGTATCGACTTTGAACCCGGTACAAAACCCATTTCTAAAATCTCATATCGAATGGCTCCTATTGAACTTCAGGAGTTAAAAATTCAACTATAGAATTTGGTACCCGAGCCTCTATCTGGTGACTTCCTTTGTGGAATACACCGAAGCCAGACTCTCCGTAGGGGACGCCATATTGTGTGGTAGTAAACCGATAGGTACCATTATGACGTCTTTATCCAAGATTGGGATATGAGTCATAGTTGAGAGCAACTTAAGTCAATAATCGAAATACGTAGCTTTCTAGGCTTAGTTGGTTATTATCGGAGATTCGTGAAAAGATTTTCTTGAATCGCTACTCCATTAACTCAAATTTGACTCAGAGATACAAAATTTGAATGGAGCAAGGAATGTGGGAAGAGCTTCGAAGAACTCAAGAGGAGACTCATTTTGGCACCTGTTCTGACCATACCATCCTGAAAAAATGAACGTGGTAGCTGACGTGTTGAGTAGAAAATCGTATGTGGTTACGAGTGTGATATTGTTAACACAAAGACCTATTTCGTACGACTTACAGAAGATGAAGATAGAGGTAAAGATTCAAAGAACCTGCGTGAAGATAACGAATATACAATTAGAATCGACTTTAATCAATAAATTTAAAGCTGCTCAAGATACAGACCTGGAGTTGATGAATATGAAGAAGAAGATGCAAGAAGTCGTTATTTCAAAAGCGAGAATCTATGATGTGAAGAAATCTCAAACCTCGATTTATTAGTCCATTTGAGATTCTCGATCAAGTAGAAACTGTGGCCTATAGACACATTTTATCGCCAAGTATGACGCGTGTTTATAACATTTTTCGCGTATCGATGTTACGTAAATATGTGGATGACCCGAACCACATTATTGAGTTAGAACCGGACGAGATAGCCGAAAACTTAACGTACGAGGAGGTACTTGTCAAGATCTTGGATATGAAAGAGCATGTCCTACGTACAAAGGTCATACCACAAGTTAAAGTTTTGTGGAGGAACCATGCTATTGAGAAAAAGACCTGGGAGTTGGAAACGGAAATGAAAGTGAGGTATCCTCACCTTTTCGAAACACTAGGTACGTACGTCAATTTCGAGGACGAAATTTCATAAGGAGGGGAGGTTGTAAGACCCCAACTTATTATTAATGAAATTAAATTTCTTGTATTTATTATTTTGAAATAGTAAGGGTTGATTTGATTAATGTGGTTAGTTATGGGTAAAATGCGCAAATATTTTTAAATAAGCAAGTGGTTATAAAATATTTGTTGTCGGGGAATATTCGTTTGGTCGTGGAATATTCTTCATTGCCGTGGGGAATATTTAAATGCCAAGTATACCCTTTTGTGGGCCCCATAACGGAAAAAGCGATTGGATGAGGAAAACGATAAGTATAAGTTGTTTATAAAAATAGCAGTGCAGTTATTAACAAGTTAATCTTTGTTGGAATACCCGGTGGTTAAAACACGATGTACGGCGTTGTTACTTCAGATGCACTACTCAATAATTGTTATTTATTGCACCATTATTATTGATTCTTACGTAGATTTTATATTACTCAATAATTGTTATGAGTATTTTCATTATTCAATATTTTGTTTTATTGATTCAATAATTGCTACGTTGATATTTTATATTATTGTTGTTTCAATAATTATCACTTTGCATCACGGTATTTTATTATCGGATCAATAATTCATATTATTTGTGAATAATTAATTATTGATTTATATGATGAGGAAAATATTAATTTTATGTGGATATAGATGGAGAAAATTTTAAAGTGACAATTGTTAAAATTGATAATTTATCTTTTCTCGATAAAATAATATTTTATTATATTATATAATAATGGTGATATTTTTACAATGAATGTGGGATATATGAATATATGAGGAGGAAGAGTATTTTTGTTGCATTAAATGATTAACACATGTTTTGTGTGTCGGTGGACCCCATTTATTGACTGAAATTTGATTATAGCCTGTAAAATCGCCCGTATATGGATTTCGGTCAATTTCTGTTTGGAATTTGGAAAAACTTATACTTACAAAGTTGTAGAGAATTGAATTTCCTATGGAATGACATGAGATTCAAATTTTTCTGATAAAAGGACTATTTATTATGAAATATTGAAGTTCCGGATTAATTGATTATTATTATTTTTGGAGTTTTAAGTGATTTTTACATGAAAAACGTTTTTGTGACTTTTGGTGAGGTGTGTGGCTGATTTTGGACCAAGTTTGTGTGCGTAGGAATTTATAATATATATTAATATTTTATTAAATTTTCTGCTTTGGTGTTCTAAGCATTTTTCTATAAATATGGTGCTTAGGTTATAATTGAAAATCACACCAGAAACACAAGTTTTCTCTCTCTTTCTCTCTCTATATTATCGAGCGTATTCTTGTGAGTATTTTAAGACTTTGTGTCATTTATATTTACAAGTTCCTTTCAAATTCTATATCCAAAGATTCCAAATGTAATCATCGCTTTCATCGAGGTAAGGGATGTTATTTTTTTCTTAAATGATATTATTTTCTTCAATATCATTATGTCAAAATATTAGTTTGAATCTTTTTTTATCAAAATTGAAACTTTTTGTGTCGGGAGTTACTATTCACGATTATATATGGTATTATTCACGATATCAAGACTATTCACGATACTCACACTATTCATAGAAAAATAAACTTTTCTTCTTTTTGTCCAAGATGTCTATTATGGTTACTATCTTTGATTGTATCCATGTTTTGATCTTTATTTTTGAATTCTACTTCAAAATTGGTTATTATGGAGTATTTTTGAACATGGATAAACCGAAGTATGAATCCTTATTATTTGTTCTTTTGTCTCACTGGATTCGTTTTCTTTAAAATATATTTTTCATCAACCTCAGCCCTAAATGATGATATTACTGAATATCTTTGGCCTGTAGTGCAAAGATGAATGATTTCTTAATGAATATCTTTGGCCCGTAGTGCAAAGATGAACAGGTGTTGAGATGAACATGACCGATTGATGAATATCTTTGGCCTATAGTGCAAAGATGACTATTTGATTCAAGATGTATTTTGATTGATGTTATGAGGATAAAATATCGATGATGGACTTTTAAATTCGTAGATGGTAGTAGATTTCATTTCTACTTAACTCTTCTAATGAATTGTTGTTTCATTTGCAATTGTTGATCTAAAACTTGTTGTCATTGTATTTTATCGATTTTTTCTCGTTGAAGACTAAGGATAATTTTTTATACATTATCTTAGTCATAATATTCTTTACTGGGCTAGTTGAGCTCAACCTTTTCCTTTTTGTTCTATTTTTCTTCTCAGGAGACGAGAATATAGCGGGAACTAGTCGGGGTGTGGAGTAATGGTTCAAGACAGTTGTTTTAGTAGTCCTCACTATTTTATAAAATAGTGTATCAATAATTGTAATGAGGACTTATTTGAGTGTGAATATTGTCTAGAAGACAATATTTGTATTTAAACTCACAGTTTATGTGTTTTCGTATTTTGCACGACAATTGTATTAATGAAGTTGTAGTTGTTTATGTACCATGTATTTGGCGACTCAGAATGGGTGATGTATACCTATTTTGGGAGCGTCACACCTAATGTAGTATTATTTGCATGTCAATAGGAATTCTTGTAGTGATAGTAGTATAAATAATCCTTGAACTTGAGATCATCATAGTATCTTGTGTATGATGATTTATACTTTGACTTATTCTTAAGACCCTTAGGGTATATCAAAGGGTATGCTTGGGTATAATAAGTTGTACATAGAGATAATGTATAATCAATAAAGAATCTACCACTTCTAGTAAAAGAAGAGAAATGTCATATGTGATTCGATAAATGACAACCCAATAGTCTTGGTTAAGGCGTAATGAAATTAGAAAAGAGTTTCTAATTTGCATTATTTGGAGTTGTGCATTTAATAGTCGAAATACATATAATTAAATAAAATAAGACTTGTGATGAATTCCATGTCTTATATTTAATTGGGATATTGTATGGTGGAAGAATTGAATTGCACGGTAACTATTTACTCAAAGGTTCTTTTATGATTAATGTTGAAATCTATATTATCTCGAAAAGTCATTGATCGCTGGGAGACTTATCCCTATCAGTAGAATAAATATTATTTATTTAAATAAATTAATAATTTAATTTATTTATTTAAATAAGATTAGAATTGTTCTAATTGATTTATTCACAAAGGTTTAATATGGAGAACCTAAAGGGTCACACACCATAAAAGGAAAAATAATTATGTAAGAAGTTAATGACATAATCATAATAATAAGTTAAGTATATTTAATTTAATCTATGGTGATAGAATAAATTAAATAAAGCTTAATATTTATTATTTAATATTTTGAAAATATTAAATATAAATTAATAAGAGAGTCTTATTATTATTATTATTACTATTATTATTTAATTCCTAAAGGAGTTTGAGAATTAATTAATAAAAGTACTATCATATATTCCTAATAAGATTAGGAGGTTAAATTAATTAAAAGAGTTTAATCAATTATCCCTAATAAGATTAGGGAGCTTAATTAATTAAAGGAATTTAATTAATTAAATAATATCATATTTTCTAATTAGATTAGAAGGGTTAATCGATATCTTTATAAGAGAGTCTTATATCATATATCTATATACGTGATTCCAATTGTTGAAGAGTACGTTTTTTTTCTATGAGAGATGGAAAAACTAGAGTTTTGACAAACACTCATCTTTTTGAATCTTTCTTCTTCCTTGGTGGATCACCACTAGAGGCAAAACAATTGTGTGGCTAACATTGATCAAAAGAAGGAACCAAACTCAGTTGATTCAAGTTGAACACGAAAAAGATTGGAGGTGAACTTGTACCTGAGGAAGCTCGAATCTTCAAGGGTATGATTCTTGTTCTTCATATTTTTCGTTTAATTAATAATTGTGCATAAAGGATGATCTGGATATATAGTTTGTAAAATTTTAAAATTCTAATTTTCCACATTTCCGCTTATTTTATGAAATTTGATTGCATTTATGAATATTACAAACCTAACACCAACCACATTCAAGACTCAATAAATATAACCCAAGGGATGAGCCCATTCAGTCCGGCCCAATGTATAAAGTATCATGACCCAACAGTGACCTTACAATTTAGATGCTCGAATAAGGTTATGTATCGAGTATAAATATGACTATGATATATGTTTCTATCATAATAATGCGTTCACCTTTATAAATTTTTGCCAAAAATAATAAAATATCTATTCTAGTTGTCACGTTTTATTATTACACTATTAAATTTTAAAATTTTAAAATTATCCCACTATATTAATTATTATTTTGAAATTTGGTCATTCCGTTAAAAAAATGTACATTAATTTTTTATCAACAAAATTAATGAATTACCCACTGTAGTTGAAATATTTTATCCATTACACAATTGAACTTTTAATTTTTCAAATTACCCCATTAAGCTAATTAATATTTTTAAATTGGATCATTCTGTTAAAAAATTTAAGGAGACATTAATTTTTATCTATGTGGCTCTAGAAAAGAAATTCAAAAATAAAAAATATTACTTATGTGGCAAAAAAATAATAAAAAATTTGAAAGTGAAAGTAAAAAAATCAAAATATTTTGGGTACTCTAATCTCATATGTTTATCAATAGAAAAAACTTTCTCGCGAATGAAAAGCAATGCATCAGCAGTAGAAATGAAAACGCGATAATTGACAATAACAACATTTTGCATCTGCCTCTTAATTATCTCTGGATCCATCCGTAAAAACTCAGGCTCCTATCAAATCATAAATGTAATCCCAACAAAATTAATTTAACTAAATATTACTACCACATAGATATATAAAGAGAGATTGGAGAAGTAGTGGACCTTGTGGAGGCGATCGAGAGTGAATGAGAGAAATTCAGAAACATAAGGCTGCTGATAGTCGGAGGTGAGAGGGAGGAAAACTACTACAATACCATTTACTTCATCTGTTATTGTTGGGAATTCAGACTCCATCGTTATATCTAATGCTGAACTTTGAAGCTTAATTTAATATTTTGGGTATTCAGATATAGGAATTTTCATAGATTTTAGAGAGATAAAATATGCAGATCTATTTGATCTGGAAGAAGGGGGAGAAAAGAGAGATGAGAGGAAGGAAGAGAGAGAGAGTAAATCAAATTTATTTATTCTCTTTTTTCTTTTTCACGTCCACGTAGGATAAAAATTAAAACGATTTAACATTCGTGAAGCAAAGATAACAGAATGACCCAATTTCAAAATATTGATTAGTTTAATGGGATAATTTAAAAAATTAAAAGTTTAATTGTGTAATCAGTCAAACGTGTTAACTACGATTGGGTAATTCTTTAGTTTTGTCGATAAAAATTAACATCCGATTTATTTTTTAACGAGAATGACCAAATTTCAAAATAATAATTAGTTTAGTAGGGTAATTTAAAAAATTAAAAGTTTAATAGTGTAATCAATAAAACGTGCCAACTACAGTGGTTATTTCATTAGTTTTGCCTAAATTTTTGTTAAGGTATTATGTAAGTCTATTTGAAAATTTAAAATGTGAAATTTATTTGAACGATTAGTAGTAGTAGTAGTAGTAGTAGTAGTAGTAGTAGTAGTAGTAGTAGTAGTAGTAGTAGTAATAATTAAAGGATTAAAGATGAAAAGAATATTTTTGCAAATGTATTTATAGTTATTATTATTTTGTTTTATTATTTCGAACGGAAGGAGTTTAACGAATAATATTTGAAATTATAATATGGGTATTACATTACTTAATTCATCAGGTACGGATTCCGTACTCCTTCAGCGATAATCCTTTTAATTTTGATTTGTTCATTTTGTTTTTCGTTTAAAAGTTAGTTATTGTTTCACCTGATTGTTCATTCCCAAATTCATTTTATAGTTTCGTCTTGACATGCATTGATACTTAGAACTTATATTTTTACTCTTTGAACTAGTTTATCACATGTAATATTTATTTCGATCCTTGTAGAAAAGTACGTTTCAATATATTTTGAAAACTTTGTATTGATGATTCATTTCAGTTTGACATTTACATATTGCAGCCCCTTCATGTTGGTATTGTGTCGCATGTGTTGACACATTATATATATGTTAGAATATATCATAGGGTATATCTGAGTTATAACCACCTGTGGGGGTATCACAGACATATCCTCTTGACACTGAGCCATGTCACCTTCTTGTGGCAGTGTATATAGTCCACGACGTCTCTGTTTTATGCTTTCAGTGGGAGTTGACCATATGGTTAATTTGTTATGGGAGGCATGTCTGTCGTCTATTCAGATTTCTTGGATTAGTGATGTTTGTTGCTAACACGCCTTTCGATTTTGCATGCATCTGGATTACATAGTCCGATGTTTGATTGCATGTGTTGCATTATTTTAATTTATATGTGACATTATTTGAATTCGCATGTGTGAAAAGGTATATTTTATTTTGTTTTGAATCGAGTATAAAATTACACACAACCCTTTGATTCAACTTACTATTTTGTTGTGTTAGTTTTGTTCGTTTCAATTCAATCAATTGAAAGTTAGTTATTTTAATTCATTATTTATGTACTTCATATTCGTACTAGACATTTGACTCATGTTGTGTTTTTACTTCTGGCATGTAATCAAGGGGATCACATGCAAGTGTGATGAGATCTCCCTTCTTTCTAATGGTTTAGATATATTCTATTTAGACAGTGAATTGTGATACATTAGTTTATTTGGAATTGTAATAATTATCTTAAATTGTGATTTGAACTAATTTAGCTTTTATTATGGTATGATTTGTGGCATTTATTAGTTATTAGAATTATTCATTTTGTGGGATAGAATTCTCGATTTATTTTGTAAATTTTGTTATATTTTGAACGTAACCTTTCTTTCTATTTCAAAAAGGGGTGTTACATAGTGAGTCAATAGACTCGCATATTTTTTCTTCCCTATTTTATTTTATGTGAATGGGGTTAAAAAAGAAAAAGAAAAAACAATAATAAACCACATATAAGAGAACAAAGCCCACCCAACATAGAGATACAATACCACAATTTAAGCCCATCACTTTGTATCATCACATAAATATGTTGTTATCTTTAGAGGGCTTGGGGTAGCACTTAAAAGAAGCAAAATAGGCCCATGTTGTCTCCTCCTACTGAATACAACAACTCCAAACAAAATTTGTAAATAAAACTAATTTAAATATAATTTGAGGTACTTTCAAGTTCAAAATTGAATGCGATTCATTAATTTAACTTTTAAAAACAATAAATCTTATAATTTTTTTGTAGAACTCTTTAGCTGGTTTAGAAATTTCTACAATGAATTTTTTAAAATAAAATAAATTTATACAAATTTTGAATTTAAAAATATCTTTTAGAGAGATTGTGAAATTGAGGAGTCATTTTTTGTGGGGTGGTGTTTCGGGTGGAAAAAAAACAAGGTTGTGAGTTGTGATCTCTTTGAAATCACAAAGCACCATCCGAGGCCCTGGAAAAGAATTCCTCTTTGTTTGAATTTGGTCCCGGGAATTGGGTTTAAAATTTGAGAGCCCAATGATATGTGGACCATAAACAAATAATAAGGTCATGGGCTAGTCCAACATACGACTAAGGTTGTAGATGGTTCAAGAGCCATGGTTTGGGGTATGATGGGTTTGGTTATTTAATACAGAATTTGTGTATCCTTTTAGGTGAATAGTACTCCCCCGGTTCCATAATAATTGTCTTTTTAAAAGAAAAAATTTGTTCCAATTTATTTGTAGTTTACAACTTTCTAGATGAATAAATTATTTATTTTTCTATATTAACCCTAACTTTTCTCATTGTCCCAATAAATTTTCTTCCTTGTATTAATAGTTTCCAATTTTTCATAAAGGGGTAGTGATAGAATTTCATACAAATTTTAATTCTTACTCCCTCCGTTCCTAAAAGATTTTCGTTTTAGAAGAAAAAATTTGTTCTAAAAAGTTTGTCGTTTACGACTTTCAAGGAGAATAAAGTACTCCATCCATCCCGAATTATCTGCTGTTCTAGAGTTCCACACAGATACCAATATATGTGATAAAAATACTAAAATACTCTTGTGTGCTGACTTTTTTTTTTCCACAAAAAACCCACGTACTATGCAAACTCTTCGTCTTCCTAAATTTCTTTCCACAAAAACTGTGAAATACTACTCCATACTCCTCAAGACATCATCGTTTCTTTTTCTCTTCATCTTCTTAATTCCTTTGCATTTTGTTTTATACGGAAACAACTTCATAGCCTCTGTCTTTGTTTTTCAAATTTAAAAGAAGGCAGGGGTACTCCGTTGTGCTTGATTCCGCCTCATGAGGGTACCGTGTGTTTTAAATCCGATGGTAGGAGAGCTTGCACAAGGCTCCTGATGCTTTAGGATTTTGCTTCAATATAGAGAGGGCATATGTTATGCCTTCTGCTAAATGACTGAATCAAGGGTATGAGAAGGCGTGAATCTTTATTAGTGGGAATATGAAAAGGATGCTTAAAAAGAGAAGAGGTGTGAATAAGAGTAATGACTATCAACAATTAGGGTAAAGGGGCAAACATAGAAAATAAAGGGAAAAATACATTGAAATCTTGAAAAAGCAGATATTGTGGGACAAATTTTTTTTTGCTAAAACAGCAGATAATTTGGGACGGATGGAGTATTTATTTTCCTATATTACCCTTACCTTCTCTCATTGTCCCAAAAAATTCTCTCCCTTGTATTAATAGTTTTCAACTTCCCATAAAGGGGTAGTGATGAAATTTCAAACAAATTTTATTTGGTAAATGATATTTTCTTAATCCATGTGCCAAAACCTTAAACGACAATCTTTTAGGAACGGAGGTAGTAAATGATAGTATTAAATGATATTCGTAATTCATGTGCATGAAGCTAAAAAGACTATTATTATGGGATGGAAGTAGTACAACTTATGGTCACATTCCCTCATCTAGTGTAGAGCATGGTGTGGTTGGAAGTTCAAACCGCTTGAATGCGGTTTGACAATTCCAAAACTGCACATGACACCACTTGTGATTGGTGCAGTGCGATTTTGAAGCTTGTGGTATGGTCAAATTCATCTTTATGTATAATAAAAAAATTTGGATATTACAATGTAATTCCATAGATAATGGGACAAAAAAAATAATTCAAATAGTAAACCATTTTACAAATAATAAGAAAAATTAAATGAGAGAAAAAGTCTTATGAATAATAAAGTGAGATACAAAATTAAGAGATCATACTGAAATAGTGAAACAATAAGCAATATCAAAATGAAACGTATATCATTGGTAAGAGCCAGGGGCGGATCCAGTCACAAAATTCAGTGGGGTCAAATTTAATTTTTTTTTGTTGTTGTTAAGAATGAAAATTATAACTATATATATATATTTTTAAATTCAATATAATTTCTCAACACTTAAGTCGTTAGGTTTAATATATATATATATATATATATATATGTGTGTGTGTGTGTGTGTGTGTGTGTGTGTGTGTGTGTGTGTGTGTGTGTGTGTGTGTGTGTTCATAATTTTCTTATAAGGAAAATATTAGAATGATTTTTTTAATCAACAATTTTTTTTATTAAAAACTCAATATAGTACAAATGTGACAAATCCAAAAGAATTGGATAAGGCCACACGGGATAAAAAAAACTAAGTAAATAGTCTTGGGGTTTTAAGACTTTGTCTTTGAGTTTTAATTTGGTGATAAAAGAAAAAGAAGCGAATGAAAACAAAAAGAGATAATGTCAGTTTTGTAATATAAAAGATTTTTTTTTAAGAAAAATGGTGTTTTTGAGTTTTAATTAGAAATAAAATGAGTGTATTTCGAATCAAAAATTTTCTTCTAATTTTTTTTCTACAACTAAATTTTTTTTACAGGATGTTAGTTTAAAAAGAAAAAAAAAGTAGAAGAAAGTACTTATTTTTTAAGCCAAATATTACACATGGAGAGAAATAAAAAAAGTAGTACAAAATTATCATTATTTTAAAAAGTCACTTATACAAAAAGAGGGTGATGATGGGGGTGTGTACTATGAGAAAAGGGAAGGAGCCAAAATTCAGTGGGGGTAGGTGCCCCCCCTGCCCTAGGGTAGATCCGCCCCTGGTAAGAGCACATCACACACATGATCACACCAACATATAGATGAGAAATTATGATTCAATTAAAATGCATACATCACACACATCCCAAATTAATATATATATAAATTAATATATATATATATATATATATATATATATATATATATATATATAAGAGTGGTGCAAAGGCGGTTTAAAAGGGTGTGGAGCCTCCCAAACAGGACCGATGAAGCCACGCCAAGGTTGGAGGAGGATGTCCCCCCCCCCTCAAGATTTTTTCGCAATAGAATACCAAGTGGTCTAATGACTATTGTGAAGATAAACATTAGCTAATGACTATTAGGCTAAATTCATTAGAATACCAAGTGGACCTTACAAAAAATAGAATAGTTTAAAATTTTAATGTTCTAATCAGACTGGTTTGCTTAGTATAATAGTATTAATTAATGACTATTGTGAAGATAATTCCAGGAGTATATATTTTTACATTTAGTATAATAGATGGATTTCGTGATTTGAAAGAACGTCGGGTGCAATTATGATGAAATTTTGATATGTTCTAAAAGATTTTTTTGGTTTTGTTTTGTTGTCTTTGTCAAAAAAAATTATATTACTACATTACCTTCCCCCCCATATCGAATCCTGACTCCGTCCCTGCTCCCAAAACCACACATGCGGTTTTCCAACCAACCTTTCTAGCCCCGCAACATTCGCCGGAACCATTGATGCGGCTTAATGAATACAGTTTGATCGATTTTTGATACGGTTTTGGGCCCATTTTGATTCCTTGCTCAACACTAATTTCATTCATATTCACATACAAAATTAAGTGCAAGTTAGAAAATAAATAACACTTGGTTTTAATATATATAGTATGAGGTGTTTGTTTCATTATGCTGTTTTATTCTATCTCATTTCTTTTCTCATTTGCAATCTCATGTATTATTAGCCTCTAATACTTTATTTACAATTAATTTTGTAAATTAATACAGATAAGCGTAGGCTAGTATATGGGATGAAACAATAAACAAGATAACAACAGATTTAAACTTTAATTTCCCCCTAACCCTCAAACCATTTCTAGTCGATCCAAAAAAATTAAAATTGTAATGTGATGTGATCTTAGTCGGGATTTGTTGTCGTTTAATCTAGTTGGATAGTTGCAATAAAATTTTGAGCTAGATTCTAATGGAGTCAAACCTGAAAACTCTATATATATGATATATCTACTAGGGCTTTGATGTTATATGACTGGAGAATATATATATATATATATATATATATATATATATATATATAATATGAATATGGAGGTACACAATTATGTAAATTTTAAAGTTTTATAGTCTACGATAGTAGCTACACTACGATTTGAGAATTCACTCTCTACGCCGATTGAGTAGCAGAGTGGTCGATTTCATGATCGTGTATTGACTATTCTACGATAGTAGAGTGAATTCAATCTACTATTGTAAACTGTGTAACTTTAAAATTTACGCAGATATATGTACACCTCTATTTTTATCATATATA
Source organism: Panax quinquefolius (assembly GCA_020205615.1). Classification (NCBI taxonomy): domain Eukaryota; kingdom Viridiplantae; phylum Streptophyta; class Magnoliopsida; order Apiales; family Araliaceae; genus Panax; species Panax quinquefolius. The sequence continues at coordinate 76,099,509 of CM035170.1, read as the reverse complement.
TATATATATATATATATATATATATATATATATATATATATATATATATATAGAAGACTTCCCACATGCTAGCTAGCTAGCTTCTTCATGCATGCACCATGTCCAAACAAAGAATGTATTCGGTCATAATATCCAAATACAATGGACCAACATTACATTATTAAAGCCTCTGCATGTCTCCCAATGAAATATTGTTTGATCGATCATATGAAGATATATATAGTGCAAGAGGAAAATGGGTGTTACGTAGCATTTTAAAAAAAAATAATCTTTTCCTTGTTCATTGCATGCAAATAAGTAGAAAGTAAACGAGTGAATCTTAATGAACATCTTTACTTCCGATTCGACTGACTCAAAAAAAATTGGTTTCGAATTCAATTCGGATTCGATAAGGAATTTATTTTTTTAGCCAAATTAATTTCGGATTATTACTTTCTGACCTACTCTCTAACAGAAGATCTCTAATTCGCTTACAAAGCGAAGTTATTCATTTGAAGCCTTCAAATTGAGTTTTGAATATGAAACATTTTCACTTAAAAACCTAAATACACTACATACTAAATTGGTTACTTAACTAATATTTATATATAAAACTTTTTCACTTTTATTTATGTATTGAAATTATAAAGAATGTAATATAAATTGACATTCAATTTATTGATTTATTCAATTACAAGTTTACACAATTTCATCTATACTTTATAAATTATAAAGATTAATACAAATATCACATATTTAGCTTACTAGATGGATCAGACCAATATTCGAATATGATCCTGTTGGAAATGGGATTTGAATGAGAAAATTGACTCGGGTCGGGTCGTGGGATTTGAATGAGAAAATTGACTTCGAATTGAATTAGTGGTACGTGATTGGACGGGTTCGTGATATATATTTTTTATCATCACAATACTACGTCGTTTTGACGACGGTTACATGCGAATTTTTTCTATAAATAAACGGTGTGGGAAAGTATTAAAAATATAACAAATTCCCGTTCCCCGTTCTGTCAAAAAATCCCGTCCTGTTCCTTCCATCATTCCCGTTCTGCAGTAAGAAATTTCCGTCCCGTTCTGCAGTTTTTCCCGTCCCGTTCTGCAAATAATCCCGTTCTGTTCCTTTTTCCTGTCCCGTCCCGTTCACTTCTGCATAATCCCGTTCTGTTCTACAGTCCCCGTTCTTCAGTGGATTTTTCCCGTTCCGTTTCTGCATTAATTTTTTAAGTAAGTTCTCATGCATGCATCATTCATGTTCATATAGTTTCAATACATAACATAAATATTGGTTCATCGAATTCTTAATTTTGTAATGCTACTAATTAAGAATTGAAATCTGCTTTTATCTTTAAAGAATTATTCAATTAACCCTTAAACACGTGGGAGAATAAATTTACTTTTGTTAAACTTTGTGAATTCAAAAGAATTTTATTTATTAATTAATATTTTCGTGTTATATTTATATAAAAGTATGTTTTGTTTTTATCATAAATATATATATTAAATAATACTATATATTACAGATTACAATTTTAAAACAAATTTACATATTCTGTAAATATAGTAGTACACATGCTCCTGTTAATTAATATATTAATATGTTAACTATGTTAATATATGTTGCATAACTTTGGTGAAGTACACTTGTTATTATTAGGTAACATATTTTCCTGTTTGCAAATATGTCTATTATTTTAATTTTCGTTCGGTCAAAATATTTTTGCATTTATTATATTCTGATATTATATAATATATCACTTCCGTTCAGTCAGAATTTTCTGTTTAGTCAGAAAATTTGACAAGTATTAATTTTGCATAAATGTTTTATTATTAATTAACATAGATTCCTTAATAGTAGTAGTTATAAGTAATTACCGTACATGCATGTTGTATAAAATGCATGTTTTATTACTGTAAATGCATGTTTTCTGGAAATGTTTGATTACCGCAAGTATTTGTTGTCATCATATGTTCCTTGTAATTTTGCATAAATTCTGTAATTGTATTAGTATTTTATATAAACAGAAAATTGTTTGCATATTAATATATACTATTCTGTTTTTGTTTTTAAATTCATATAACAGTTTATTTTGATTGTTAATATATATTAGTGTTAATATATAAATATTCTGCAAAAACAAAATTTGTTGTTTAAATTCTGTTAAACTTTATACAACAGAAATTTGTTTCTGTTTATTAATAGTTTTATTCGTGTATATCAGAAATAGCGTCTACAAGCACCATTCCTGCCGTGAGTATGTCTCATGGAGAAAAGCCTGAAAGGTTCAATGGAACTGATTTCAAGCGTTGGCAACAAAAAATGTTCTTCTATCTCACCACGTTGAACTTGGCAAGGTTTCTACAAGAGCACTGTCCTACTCTTGTTGAGGGAGAAACCGATAAGGAAAAGGTGGTTGCTGTTGATGCATGAAAACATGCAGATTTTCTTTGCAGGAACTATGTGATGAATGGTTTAGATAATACATTATATAATGTATATTGTACAATTCAAACTGCAAAAGAACTTTGGGAATCTTTAGACAAGAAATATAAAACTGAAGATGTTGGCATGAAAAAATTTATTGTTGGTAAATTTCTTGATTATAAAATGATAGATTCCAAAGCAGTTATCACTCAAGTTCAAGAATTACAAGTAATTCTACATGACATTCATTCTGAAGGAATGTCATTAAGCGACTCATTCCAAGTTGTTGCAATGATTGAAAAACTTCCACCATCGTGGAAAGACTTCAAGAATTATCTGAAACATAAACGCAAAGAGATGAATCTTGAAGAACTGATCGTGCGACTAAGGATTGAAGAGGACAATAGAGGATCTGAGAAGAAAAGTGGGAAGAATTTCATTGAAGCTAAGGCAAATGTTGTAGAACAAAGGCCAAACAACAACAAAAGAAAGCGTGAAGGCAAAGAAGATTTCAAGGCCAAAAAGAAATTCAAAGGCAAATGCTTCAACTGTGGCATTCCAGGACATAAATCTAATGAATGCCGAAAGCCAAAGAAGTTGAAGAAAGAACAAAAGCATCAAGCAAATATGACAGAACTGGAAAAGCTTTCTGAAGATGTTTCAGACATGAATCTTTGTGCAGTTGTATCTGAATGTAACTTGGTAGGAAACCCTAAAGAGTGGTACGTGGACACTGGAGCTATTCGCCACATATGTTCCAACAAATGGATGTTTTCTACTTACAAACCAGTAGAAAATGATGATCAACTCTTCATGGGAAACTCCTCAAGTTCAAAGGTTGAAGGACGTGGAAAGATTATACTGAAAATGACATCTGGCAAAGAACTGACTTTGAATGAAGTGCTTCATGTGCCAGATATTCGCAAGAATCTAGTTTCTGGGTCACTACTTAGCAAGAATGGCTTTAAGTTGGTGTTTGTGTCTGATAAGTTTGTACTTACTAAGAATGATATGTTTGTAGGAAAGGACTACATGAATGATGGGCTCTTTAAGATGAATGTTATGACTGTTGTACCAAAGTTTATTAATAATAATAAAGTTAATTCTTCTGCTTACTTGTTGGAATCTTCAAATATATGGCATGCTAGATTAGGACATGTTAATTATAATACTTTGCGTAGATTAATTAATTTAGAATTTTTGCCTAAATTTGATATTAATCAAAAACATAAGTGTGAAATATGTGTGGAATCAAAAAGATTACCCTTTCATTCTGTTGAAAGGAAAACTGAACCTCTAGATTTAATTCACACTGACATATGTGACTTAAAGTTTGTGCAAACTAGAGGTGGAAAAAAATATTTCATAACCTTTATTGATGATTGCACAAGATATTGTTATGTATATTTGCTAAGAAGCAAAGATGAGGCAATAGAAATGTTTCAACTTTATAAAAATGAAGTTGAAAATCAACTTAGCAAAAAGATTAAAGCAATAAGAAGCGATAGAGGTGGTGAATATGAATCACCATTTGAAGAGATATGCTCTACTCATGGTATTATTCACCAAACTACTGCTCCTTATTCACCTCAATCTAACGGTATTGCTGAACGCAAGAACCGAACATTGAAAGAAATGTTGAATGCTATGTTAAACAGTTCTGGAGCACCCCAAAATTTGTGGGGGAAGCTTTGCTTTCTGCCAATTATATTCTTAATAAAGTGCCTCATAAGAAAACTCACAAAACACCCTATGAACTATGGAAAGGTCATAGACCTAGCTATAAATACTTAAGAGTGTGGGGGTGTCTAGCAAAGATAATGGTTCCTAAACCTAAAAAGGTTAAGATAGGACCAAAAATAATTGACTGTGTTTTCATTGGTTATGCAAATAACAGCAGTGCTTATCGCTTTCTTGTTCATAAATCTGATATTAATGATATTCATGTTAATACATTTATTGAATCAAGAGATGCATCATTCTTTGAGAATATTTTTCCATATAATGGAAATAATGATTCAAATTTAAACAAAAGACCTTTGGATGCTACTAGTGATAATCGTGAAAATATAGACAAAGAGTCTGTAGTGGATGAACCTAGACATAGCAAAAGGGCAAGGACTTCAACGTCTTTTGGTCCGGATTTTCTAACATTTTTGTTTGAAAACGATCCTCGAACCTACAAGGAAGCAGTATCTTCTCCAGATGCTTCTCATTGGAAAGAAGCAATAAATAGCAAAATTGAGTCCATTATGCAAAATCATACATGGGAACTGGTGGATCTTCCACCTGGTTCAAAACCCTTAGGGTATAAATGGATCTTCAAAAAGAAGATGAAAGCTGATGGCTCAATTGATAAATATAAAGCAAGGCTTGTTGTTAAAGGCTATAGACAAAAGGAAGGATTGGATTATTTTGACACTTATTCACCTGTTACAAGAATTACATCTATTCGAATGCTAATAGCAATAACATCTTTAAATAGACTTGAAATACATCAAATGGATGTAAAGACTGCATTCTTAAATGGTGAATTAGATGAAGAAATATATATGGAACAACCTGAAGGTTTTATTGCTCCTGGACAAGAGAGGAAAGTATGCAAACTTGTTAAATCCTTGTATGGATTAAAACAAGCACCAAAACAATGGCATGAGAAATTTGATAATGTTATGTTATCAAATGGATTTAAAATTAATGAGTGTGACAAATGTGTTTATGTCAAAAGCACTCAAAAGGAATATGTCATTGTTTGTCTTTATGTAGATGATATGTTAATCATAGGTAGCAACAATGAAGTTATCAACTCTACTAAACGTATGTTGTCAAATAGGTTTGACATGAAAGACTTGGGGGTTGCTGATATAATTTTAGGAATCAAGATTTCTAGAACCTCTGATGGAATTATATTATCTCAATCTCATTACATTGAGAAAATACTTGAAAATTTTAACAAGTATAATATAATTTTAAATAAGACCCCAGTTGATATAAATCTTCATCTAGCTAAAAATGAAGGTGATAGTGTTAGGTTTGTAACATTCATGAACGCAATCAAATTGCACAAATTAAGCAAAAGCGAGATAAATCAGAGTTTAAAAATTTTACAAACCATATACCCGGATCACCCTTTATGCACAATTATTAATTAAACGAAAAAAAATGAATAAGAAACATACCCTTGAAGATCCGAGCTTCCTCAGGTACAAGTTCACCTCCAATCCTTTTCGCGTTCAACTTGAATCCACCGGGTTTGGTTCCTTCCTTTGATCAACGTTAGCCACCCAAGTGTTTGGCCTCCAGAGGTGATCCACCAAGGAAGAAGAAGGATTCAAGAAGATGGGTGGTTGGCTAAACCCTAGTTTTTCTATCTCTATAGAAAAAGAAGCGTACTCTCCAACCATTGGAATTATAACGTAGTCAACATATCTGATATAAGACTCCTCTTATAAAGATATCAAGTAACCCTATTAAAATAAGGTATTATTTAATTAAACTCTTTTAATTAAATGGGCTCCCTATTCTTATTAGGGATAATTAATTAAACTCCTTTAATTAATTTTCCCTCCTAATCCTATTAGGAATAAATGAGAGTACTTATATTAAATTAATTCCTAAACTCTTTTAGAAATTAAAATAATAATAATTGTAATAATATTAATAAGACTCTCTTATTAATTTATATTTAATATTTCTAAAATATTAAATAATAAATATTAAGCTATTTAATTTATTCTATCACCATAGATTAAATTAAATATACTTAACATATTATTACGATTATGCCATTAACTTCTTAAATAATTATTCTTCCTTTTTATGGTGTGACCCTTTAGGTTCTCCATATTAAAGCAGGTTGTGAATAAATCAATTAGAACAATTTAATCTTATTTAAATAAATAAATTAAACAATTAATTTATTTAAATAAATAATATTTATTCTACAATAGGGATAAGCCTCCCTAGCGATCAACGCGACTTTCCGGATAATATAGATTTCAACATTAATCATAAAAGAACCTTTGAGTAAATAGTTACCTAGTACATTTCAATCCTTCCACCATACAATGTCCCAATTAAATATAAGACATGGAATTCTTTGTCAAGTCTTATTTTATTTAATTATATGTATTTCGACTCTTAAATGCACAACTCAAATAATGCAAATTAGAAACTCCTTTCTAATTTCATTCCGCTTTTAACCAAGGACTACTTGGGTTGTCATTTATCGAATCACATAGGACATTTCTCTTCTTTACTAGAAGTGGTAGATTCTTTATTGATCATATATTATCTCCATATATAACTTGTTATACCCAAGCATACCCTTTGATATACCTTAAGGGTCTTAAGGAATAAGTCAAAGTATAACTCATCATACACAAGATACTATGATGATCTCAAGTCCAAGGATTACTTCAGACTACTATCACTACTGAGAATTCCTATTGATGAGACAAGTAAAACTCCATTAGGTATTCCTTAGCGAGCCACGCTCAATTGAACTTATTCTCCAATAAGCACCTACATACTTGCTTTAGTGTCTCCACACAAATGATCATGAGATCAATCATCCTCATCCAATGAGCAAGCAACGTATGTACCAATCTATCCGGATTCACTAATCCCAATTTAGTAATCCAACGATTGGGAACTATTTTAGTTTTAAGCTTTCTAAGAATTTAGATCTCATTAGAATGATCATCATCATTATTCTAAAAGCATTGCTTAAAACTATGGGTTTATCACATATTATAAAAACAGCATCATGTAGATAATTAAAAGCCTTTAATAAATTAATACTTTTTATTAATAAATGAATAAGATTGTTACAAAGTATATACTTTATCATCAAACATGATTGGCTTGTGTGCATACTACTTTCAGATAGCATATCTCAACTAGAATATTCTCGTATAATAGGCAGTTTAATGTATGTTATGAACTGTACTAGACCAGATATAGCTTATTCAGTAAGTAGGCTAAATAGGTATACGAGTAATCCAGGTAAAGATCACTGGAAAGCTATTTTGAGAGTTTTGGGATATTTAAAACATGCTCAAAACTATGGACTGCACTATACAAGATATCCAGCAGTATTGGAAGGATATACTGATGCTAATTGGATATCTGATACTAAAGATTCAAAATCCACAAATGGATATGTATTTACACTTGGTAGTGCAGCGGTATCTTGGAAATCCTCAAAACAAACGTGTATTACTAGGTCTACAATGGAATCAGAATTCATTGCGTTAGACAAAGCTGGAGAAGAAGCTGAGTGGCTTCGTAATTTCTTAGAGGATATTCCAAATTGGTCAAGACCTGTGCCAGCTATATGTATACAATATGATAGCCAATCAGCGATTGGAAGAGCACATAGTCATTTATATAACAGTAAGTCACGTCATATACGACGAAGACATAATACTGTTAGACAATTGCTCTCAAATGGAATTATCTCAATTGACTATGTAAAGTCAAAAGATAATATTGCGGATCCGCTTATGAAAGGTTTAACAAGAGAGCAAGTGGAAAAATCATCGAGGGGAATGGGTATAAAGCCTACTGTTTAAATAAAAGTCGTCATAGTGGCAATCCAACCTAGCTGACTGGAGATCCCAAGATCTAGGTTCAATAGGCAAACCGAACTATGTAGTACTCAGTAAAGCATTGAGGAGATAATTACTCCTAACCATTCCTATTATAATTATGAGATAGTGCACATCTGCCGCGAGAATCAGGATAAGTTACGCTTTTAATGACTTTTATATCTTGAAATACGTTCAAGTGGGGTATTGCAGGATACTCTTGATAGAAGTCACCTACGTGAGTAAGAAGGGGGCCACTTCTGTGAGAATTTTGAAGGCTGAATTTTCTAATATACTTACGGAACCAAGAGGTGTTTCAAGGCTAAAATAAACACAAACGTGAGAACCAATTATGTCTGAAGAGATATTTTTTGAATTCTATTGTCTTGGTTTACACAAAAAGCTAACAGTTCAAAGACATCAAGTCTACTGATTAGCCAAGTAAATCCGATAGATTTTACTAGGGCAAGTTCAAAGCCACTAGGCTACTTAACCTGATGAAATGTCTTTTCTTATGTACTTGAACTAGTGTCTGCATATTCATAACATATTTTGCATATTGTAAAGCCAATTTTACATTCATGTGGGGGATTGTTGGAAATGGGATTTGAATGAGAAAATTGACTCGGGTCGGGTCGTGGGCGTGACAGGCGGGTTCGTGATATATATTTTTTATCATCACAATACTACGTCATTTTGACGACGGTTACATGCGAATTTTTCCTATAAATAAACGGTGTGGGAAAGCATTAAAAATATAACAAATTCCCGTTCCCCGTTCTGTCAAAAAATCTCGTCCCGTTCCTTCCATTATTCCCGTTCTGCAGTAAGAAATTTTCGTCCCGTTCTGCAGTTTTTCCCGTCCCGTTCTGCAAATAATCCCGTTCTGTTCCTTTTTCCTGTCCCATCCCGTTCACTTCTGCATAATCCCGTTCTGTTCTACAGTCCCCGTTCTGCAGTGGATTTTTCCCTTTCCGTTTCTGCATTTAATTTTTTAAGTAAGTTCTCATGCATGCATCATTCATGTTCATATAGTTTCAGTACATAACATAAATATTGGTTCATCGAATTCTTAATTTTGTAATGCTACTAATTAAGAATTGAAATCCGTTTTATCTTGGGAAACAATTATTCAATTAACCCTTAGCATCTGTGGGGGAATAAATTTGCTTTAAGGAGACTTTGTGAATTCAAAGGACTCGGATTTATTAATTAATATTTTCTGTGTTATATTTATATAAAAGCATGTTCTGTTTTTATCATAAATATATATATTAAATAATACTATATAATACAGATTACAGATCCATCGAACATGTATCGAGTATGGTTCGAGAAAAAAATAAAATACTCAAACCCTAATATGAACGAACACTGGTATGCTCGAATTCGACTCGTGTATCATTAAACAGAAAACGAGTATGGATCAGATTCGATTCGGATCAACTTCGAATTCGAGCTTCGGATCATATTTTCGAATTGATCTCGAGTCGAGTACCGAACTACTTGACTCGGCTTGCACCCCTAAATAGAAGAAGAGAAATATGATGATCGACCATGCATTAATTATTATGTCGTCCATATATGTAATTTAAATAGCTAGAATAGTTGCTCAAGGGAAATTAAAGAAGTTATTTGATTTAAGGGAGGAGTATGGGGAAGAGGTCAAGAGGGGAAGAAGAGTTTTTACTTTTAATAAGACACATTTTAAACAAAAAAAGGTACTCATATATATGAAGAAAAATTCTAAATAAATAGAGTGTTGAATTAATGCATAAAAGGTTGATTTTTAATACTTATCTTTTGGAAAGAAAACCATATATGTAACAAAGTATTAATTAATGTGTAATAAATTTATTTGTGACACATATATTATAAATGAAATACATAGATATTGTTAATTTGCTTAAAAAACCGCACATTTTTATTGGTTCTATAAAATTATAACACATCGTTAAATTCACCAGAACAATTCATATCATATAAAACTAAACACTCAATAATATAAGAGTTAATATGTAACAAAAAAATGCAACTTTAAAGTTCATAAAATTTGTAAAGAAGATTCATTTTGTGAAATAGAGAAAGTAATATTTATTTAAATTAATTCTCATGCATAGTTCACAATTTTTAAAATTTGAAAATTAACTTTAAAAAATCAAAATGAAACCCATTTAGTGAGTTGAATAGAATATTACTCATTCCGTCCCGAAATAAATGTTCTAACTAGTTTCGGCACACTGATTAATACTATATATTTTTTTAGCTAAATTACGAATTACTTATTAATTAAAGTATTTCTCCACTTTTCTATGAAGTATTACTTCTTCCCATGTTAATTAGTTTTCTAGATCATTCTTTTTGTTATTCATACATTCTCAATAAGTACTAAAAGCCAATTAAGCGAAGTTATATGTAAACTTTTATGAAATCAATCGAATTTCAAAAAAAAAAAATTACTTTATAATGTAAGGTAAAATTTAAAATTTTTAAATATTATATATTTGAATTGATCCCACTAAAATTTTATAAATTTTCTATTATACGGGGTCAAATTAAAAATTTATAACTTTGTCAATCAAATTTTAACCACATATGACTCATATCCTTTCAACATATGTATCTCTCTATAATATTTTAAAATAAATAATAATCTAATTTATATTATTTTTAAAAATAAATAATGAATTACTTACTTATGAATAGTTGTCATTAAAAAAGTCTATTATGAGTCAATATAGTGTATATATACCAAATATTATTACTCATTAAATTTTTATTGTAATATAGTATATATATATATATATATATCCGAAAGTATAAAGTATTAAAAAAAATTGACTCAGGGTCGCTGCCTTCGAACCCCTCGCCAAATTTTTTTTAACTTAGTAATAATTTCGACCCCACTGATAAAATTTTTTGACTTCACCACTGCTAAAAGCTAGAATGAATAGAGAAAAAGAGTCTAGAGAGACATTAAATATAAAATATGTTATACTGGTAATATAAAAGAGAATGTGGTATAATAGTTCATCAGTTCCCAATGTACAGCTTTTTTCATTTTTTCAATTTCTAACAAAATCTAAGTAAAAAGATTATGATGGTATAAGTGAAAAAATAGGATAAAATAGTTACAAGTATACAAACATGATATTTATTGTGGAACATCCTAAAAAAGAAATTACAACATTTAATACTGGACGAATGAAGTCATTATATATATATATATAAGATTATTCAAAAAGACGCGGATCCAAGTGCGAAAAAAAAATGGAGCTCTTCTATGCGGACATGGACATGATAATTGGATATTAAAATTGGACATGAGTATTTTATAATTTTACCTATTTGTATTTTATTAAGGTCAAAATATAAATAAGTGAAATTGTAAATCACTCATTCAATTATTATGTCCGCATGGAATTTTTTAAAAAGATGAGGAGGTCAAATATTATTAAAAAAAAGACGAGGAGGAGGTCAAATTAATATTATTAAAAAAAGGAAAAGGAAAAGAAATGAAAAGAACAAATTAAAGGGTTAATGATGAATAGTGATGCATGTGGATGTATAAGAGATCAGATTAGGAAGAAAAATAAGGTGGAAGACAACCAGAAACAGAAATGAGTTGTGATGTTGGAGACCCACATGTAGTGTATATATATATATATGTAGATATGATCATGTTTTTTCCAACAGCTTAACGACTCTACCAGCCTTTCCCCAACATCTCCACTTCACCCCCCCCCCCCCCAAATTGTCTCCCTCCCACCCTCAAATCCATTTTATACTTTTATTCTCTTTATATAAACTCTATGTGAACATAAAAATTGAATATGAGTATATTTAAATTTCATTTAATTATATTTTAACCTCAATAATAAATAAAAATATAAATAAATGAAATTCAAAAATATACTTAACTCCAATTATGCCCACCTAAAAGAACTCTTCTCCTTATCTCTCTCAATATTATTCTTGGACTCCGCCAAATTAGGAAGAAAATTCACTGCAAATAATGCATGTTAGGTTACTCATAAAAATGGTCTAATTTATCTACACACAACATTCTCAAGTTGTACACTATAATTTATTACTAGTACTAATGTTTTATTTATATAAATTAAATTAGACAATTTTTCTCTAATTACCTAACATATTTTTTGTTTGTTTCGGAAGCTTATTAATTATTTATTTAATTGATTGATTGATTAATTAATTAATTAACTTATTCGCATCATATAAACGCCATGTTATGACAATCCCAAAGTCTGAAATTAATTACTACAACTCCGGCCATGCACGATGCATGTACTCAAAATAAGTGATTATTCCCAGTTTTTGTCTCTCATGTATTTCGCCATTAATTCAAAGCAAGAAAAAGTAAATATTCTCTCCCCCCTAAAATATAAGATCACTTTTCTTTAATAAAACTTTACGAGATATATTTCGACTTTTCATAATTAATATTTTATAAAATTGATCTTAAAATTGAAAATTAATATAAAATTATTTAATTTTTAATACAAACAACTATAATAATAATAAGAGTATATGTAATTATAAAATATTACTAATTGTCTTTGTTGCTTTCGGAACTTAAAAACACATCTTATGATCACACTCGAATTTTAGGATTTAATAGATTTTAACGTGTCAAAATGTATCTTTAATTTTAGTATGTAGGAGGGAGAGAGAATACATACACGCATATAGACGGATTGAGAAAACGACAAAAATACTTTATGAAAATAACGGAAGTTTTTTATTGTTAACTGTTAAAACACTGGGTGTTAAAGTTAAAAGTACTGAAGAATACACGTGGTTGCATAGTAGCATACGGTATTGATTATTGACGCTTTACGTGATAAATCACTCGATTTTTTGTTGGTATTATTAATGTAATAATACTGAGAAAATCTTTTTTATATAAAAGCAGAATACTTTTATAAAGTATTCTATAAATAGAATATATTATATTCTATTATGCATAGTGTTGCATAGTATTTGCATAGTATTTTGCATAATAAAATCTTTTATATAAAATGTAATACGTTTATAAAGTTATCTGCTTTATTAGACAATAATTAGAATATATTATATTTTATTATGCATAGTGTTTGCATAGTGCTTGCATAGTGTTTTGCATAGTAAAATCTTTTATAAAGTTATTCGTTTTATAAGATTATAAATAAAATATATTATATTTTATTTAAAAGATTTTAACTTTAAATATGAACCGTCCGATTAAAGTAAATCAATCTCTAAATAGTTCATGAGTTAGTTACTATGCATTCCATTTTTTTATAAATAGAAGCTCATTCATTCATTATTTTCTTTTAATTCAATTAAAACTACAGAGATAAACTATAGAGAGAAAGAAGAAAGTATTCGCTACTTCATTACTTATATATCCAATACTCTTCTTCTTAAGGTAAGGAATATTATTGTGTTGTACTAAATGCGAGGTGTTATTCTTTCTTATTCATGAAGAGAACTGCATTTGTTATTCCATTTCTTATTATTTCATTGGAATAACTCAGATACTGTGGCCTACCCTATACTTGGTGACATTCTTCTATTATTACATTGGAACATCCATGCGTGTGTGTTTTTTACAGGACTCAGTTTAAATCTTTATTATTATTCCGTTGGAACATCACTGCAAGTGTGTTTTACACGGGACCGGTTAAAATCTTATTATTATTACTGTTGGAACATCCTCGCTCGTGTGTTTTACACTGAACCTAGTTAAAATCTTTATTATTTCATTGGAACATCCCGCGGTTGCAAATTTTGCTCGACCGGTTCCGTTATTATTATTCTCATTGGAATAACACGTCATGCCAAATACCGCATGCATGGTGATTTCTTTTGTTATTCCATTCTTTATTATACTCAGTTGGTTAAAGTTTTGACCTCTATACTCCATGAAATTAGTAGAATATCCTTGATATTTGCGCTTCATCCAGTATCTTTTCATGGAGATATTCTTCTGATCATTCTTGAATTTTACTCTACAAAACAGTATCATGTTGACAATTTGGACGTTAATAAAATCCTGGATAAAATAAATTTTGAACTTGTTTTATTGAATTCTTATATCATTATCATCATCCTCATGTTTATATTTTGTTGAAAGTCATCTGTGGCCTGTAGTGCATAGATGGACTTGGTATGATTATGACTTTGGGATTATTGATTGTAATCATGGTAGTAATGTTACAAATGATGTGGTAAAAGTTCTCATTGGATGGATGGGTTGTTGGCATGATCATGACCATTAATGAATACACAAATATTCTTGGCCCGTAATGCATGGATAATTGTGGTCGTGATACTAAAGAATATCCTCGCCGTAGTAGTGCGAGGGGTGATTCGATGATGTGGAATATTTATTGTCGAGTCTCGTGATGATGATGATGAAAAACCTTTTAATCATAAAAGATAGTAGATTTTTTTCTACTTGACTCTTTTAATGGATTGCTTGTTCATTGCAGATTAAACTTGATGTCTATTATATTTTATCGGTTTAACATTGTTGGAGACTAATGATAATTTATTCGCATTATCTTAGTCATAATATTTCTTCTTGGGCTAGTTGAGCTCACCCTTCCTTTTCACCGTTTATTCTCTTGAAATGAGAATATAATTTGAGACGCAGTCGGAGAAGCAGAGTGATGGTCGAGAGGATAGCATTAGTAGTCCTCACTATTACGTGAAATAATGTGATAATAATTGTAATGAGGACTCTTTTTGAGTTTGTATAATCTCTAGTAGATAATATTTGTATTCAAACTCACAGTTTATGTTTTGTCGTATTGTATACTGACGGCAGTTGTATTAGTAAGTTGTATTTGAATTACATCTTATATGATCTCGGTGACCCAAAATGGGTGATGTATACCTAATTTTTGGGGGCGTCACGATTAGTATCAAAGCTTAGGGATATGATCCCTGGCTAAGATGTGAGACTAGAACTAGGAGGGGAGAGACGGGGAATTCCTTCGCTAGTATGACCTACTTAAATTTATTTTGTATTTAAATTGGTTGGTCAGAGTTTAGAGATATTATGTTACATATCAATTAACCTTTGTTTTGTGGCAGTATCTGAAAATGACATCCGAAAATGTTGAGAATAGCAATAAAGCACAAGAGACCGTTGAGTCTCCACATATCAATAATCAGGAGAATGTGCATCAGGAAGGCGACAATCCTCATGCAAACAACAACATTGACCAAATGATGAATGATGGATTGTTCAGAGGCTTTATCTGATTCATGCAACAAAGAACGAGAGCTGCTCATTATCTAAAATGTAGGTGGAAACATTGGAAACTCTAAGGTCACCGCTAAGCGATTAATTTGGGACCACCGGAGTTTAAGGGAGAGTCGAAACCACTTATGGCGGAAGCATGGATAAAGAGATCACCAAGATATTTGATGTCTTGGGATGCTCAGGAAGCAAAAGGTTCTCTTTTCACGCCTTTATGTTGCGGCGAGAGGCATATTCTGCGGTGGGAATCCAGAAAGCGTACTCAACTGCCGATGAAGATGTCTTGGGAGAAGTTCAAGAGATGTTCAACGACAAATACTTTCAAAGTATTCGTCACATGAAGGAGGTGGAGTTTATCAAATTGGAGCAAAACAATATGGCCGTGTCGCAATACGAGGCAAAATTTGCGGAGTTATCCGGTTTCGCCCCACTTGGTGGATAATGAAGAGAATGGCACGAATGTTTTAAGAGGTTTGAAGCGGAGATACGTCAACATCTTATTTTCATAAACCGTGTTTGTATTCGGATGTTGTAAATAGGGCTCGATTGGTGAAGCGCGATACTTAGTCAGCATGACAACCAAAAGAGAGCGGTAGGCTAAATGATAATACTAGTGAGAAGCGATCATCGAGCGGTGACAACAAGCGTGGAGGAATCAATAAAGGCGAAATAGTAACCACCGGTGGTAATCAGGCCAAAACAATAAGAATGGACATTTCAAGAAGAGGAGATTCAACAATGATGGAAAGGCGTCAAAGACCAAAGACCCATTGTTAAGGAAGGAGAAAGACCACCTATTATATGCTTCAAATGCGGAGGGAGGGACACATCGGTCCAATTGCGCGATGCCAGTCAAAGCATGTTATAATTGTGGAAGAGAAGGTCACTTAGCCCGATTTGTCGTTCACCAAACACAAATTTAGCTAGGATGGAGGCACCAAAGGTCATCCCAAAAAAGTCAAAAGTCAAAACCGTTAGTCTGAGGAGGCGTTTGTTGTGACCTCCCGTAGAAAGCAAAGGAACCCGAATGAGGTTATCACGGGTTAGCTTATCATAAACTCTAAAAGTCACACTTTATTTGATCTGGGTTCTACCCATTCTTTTATTTCTCCTACTTGCGCCAACGATTAAATTTGTCTCCGGAGAAATTAGACTTTGACTTATCTGTGGAAACTCCGTTGGGAGAAACCTTCATTACATCCACGGTTTATAAGTCTTGTTTGGTTCAAGTTGGTACCCACACATTACCTTTCGATCTTATTGCATTAAAAATTCTTGCATTTGATGTAATTCTAGGGATTGATTGGTTAACTACTCATCATGAAAAAATTGATTGTTTTCGTAAGGTTGTTAGCTTTCATATTCCTAATCGACCTATTATGCGAATTCAAGTAACCAAACCATTAAAATCAATCACTGTCATCTCAAGCCATAAAGCTATTCGTTTATTGAAAAACAGATGTCAAGCTTTCTTAGCTCATGTCACAGATCTAAACAAAAATACTTCAGTTTTGAATAATATTTCTATTGTTAATGAATTTCCTGACGTATTCCCTGAAGAACTTCCTGGCCTACCCCCAGAGCGTGAAATTGATTTTTCTATCGACTTTGAACCCGGTACAAAACCCATTTCTAAATCCCCATATCGAATGGCTCCTATTGAACTTCAAGAGTTAAAAACTCAATCGCAGGAATTGTTAGACATTGGCTTTATTAGTCCCTAGTACTTCTCCTTGGGGTGCTCCTCGTTCTATTCGTCGTGAAGAAGAAAAGATGGGAGTATGCGACTTTGTATTGATTATCGGGAGTTGAATCATGTCACCATCAAAAATAGGTACCCATTGCCGCGTATTGATGACTGTTTGACCAATTGCAAGGGTAAGGAGCCAAATTCTTTCAAAGATTGATCTTAGATTCGGATATCACCAATTGAAGATTAGAAGCAGATGACATTCCAAAGATGGCTTTCGGAACTTCCATGCGGGCATTATGAATTCCTAATCATGTCCTTTGAATTGACTAATGCTCCTGCTGCCTTCATGGATATGATGAACCGAGTATTCAAGGAATATTTGGATCACTTTGTGGTCGTCTTTATTGATGACATCCTTATATATTCCAAAACCCGTGAAGATCATAAGCAACACTTGAAGCTGATACTCCAAAAACTTCGTGAATATAAGCTTTATGCCAAGTTGAAGAAATGCGAGTTCTGGTTTGAGGAAGTAGCATTCCTTGGGCACGTGGTATCAAGTCATGGAATATCTGTTGACCTAGCAAAGATTGAAGCTATTCAAAAGTGGGAGCAACCTAAATCGATGGATAGAAGTCACGTAGCTTTCGGCTTAATTTGGTTATTATCGGAGATTCGTAGAAAGGGTTTTCTCGAATCGCCACTCCACTAACTCAGCTGACTCGAAAAAATACAAAGTTCGGTTAGAGTGAGGAATGTGGGAAGAGTTTTCAAGAACTCAAGAGGAGACTCATTTCAGCACCTGTTTTGACAATATCATCTAGTTCGGAGGGATTTGTCATCTACAGTGATGCTTCGGGCAAAGGGTTAGGATGTGTTCTCATGCAACATGGGAAAGTTATAGCCTATGCCTCACGAAAACTCAAAGAATATGAGAGGAATTATCCTACTCATGATCTAGAGTTGGCAGCTGTTGTCTTCGCACTAAAGATTTGGAGGCATTACTTGTATGGGGAGAAAGTGGAGATCCTTACGGATCATAAAAGCCTCAAATATTTCTTCACTCAAAAGGAACTCAACATGCGACAACGACTTTGGCTTGAACTGTTGAAAGATTATGATCATACTATCCAATACCATCCTAGAAAAGCGAACGTGGTAGGTGACGCATTAAGTAGAAGATCATACGCTGAATGCAGTGCAATATTGTCAACACAAAGGCCCATTTGTATGACTTGCAAAGGATGGAGATAGAGATAAAGACTCTAGGGACCCACGTGATGATGGCAAATATACTGAGTAGAACCGACTTTAATTGATAAAATTAAAATTTGCTCAAATTACTGATCCGGGAGCTTATGTGTATGAGGAAGAAAGTGCAAGAAGGTGCGATCTTAGGAAGCAAGAATCGATGAAGAAGGAATACTTGAGTCAACTCCAGACTTTGTATTCCTAACGACCACGATTTAAAGTATAAAATCATGATGGAGGCGCACAAACACACCGTTTTGCAATCCATCTAGAGTCTTGAAATGTATCATGATCTTGACGATATACATTTTGGTGGGGCAATATGAAGAGAGAGATAGCGTTGTTTATCTCAAGGTGTCTAACGTGTCAACGAGTCAAGGCGGAGCATCAAGTACCAAAAGGTCCATTGCAACCACTTGAAATTCCAGAATGGAAGTGGGAGCACATTACCATGGATTTAGATTCTTGGTCTTCCCAAAGTTTCTCAAGGCATAGATGCGATTTGGGTCATTGTTGATAGATTGACCAAGTCCGCTCATTTTTACCGATATGAGAAACTTATACACTTGAAGCGTCTTGCTCGTATGTACATAAACGAGGTTGTAAGATTGCATGGTATGCTAGTATCCATAGTTTACGATCGAGAACCAAGATTCACCCAGCGATTTTGGGTTAGTTTGCAAAAAGCTATGGGCACAGATTTATGATTTAGCTCGGCATATCATCCTCGAGACGGACGGACGATCGGAGAGGACTATTCAAACTCTTGAAGATCTATTAAGACTCTTTGTCCTTGATTTCAAGGAAGTTGGGACAAATTCTTACCATTGGTGGAGTTTTCCCACAACAACGATTATCGCAAGTATTGGCATGGCTCCATTTGAAGTGTTGTATGGAAGAAAGTGTCGTTCTCCGAAGATCTCTTGGGATGAGGTGGGTGAAGCAGCGTTGTTGGGACCCGAGTTGGTACGATATGACTACGGAAAAGATTCAAACGATCCGTGACGTATAAAACCTCACAAGATCGATGAAAAGAGTTATCTTTGATCTTCATCGAAAGGACGTGGAATTCGATATAGGAGATCGTGTGTGTTGTTAAGTGTTGCTCCATGGAAAGGAGTTACGAGATTTGGAAAGAGAGGAATGCTCAATCCTCGATTCATCTACCCATTTTAATCCTTGATCGAGTAGGAGCTGTGGCCTATAGACTCGCTTTTTCTGCCAAGTATGTCTCGTGTTCATAACGTTTTTCACATATCCATGTTACGTAAATATGTGGAAGACTCGAACCACATTATTGAGTTAGAACCGGACGAAATAGCGAAAGATTTGACGTATGAAGAGGTTCCTGTTCAAATCTTGGATAAGAAGGAACATATTCTACGCACCAAGGTTATACCTCAAGTCAAAGTTTTGTGGAGAAACCACGATGTTGAGGAAATGACTTGGGAGTTAGAATCTGAAATGAAATCAAGGTATCCTTACCTCTTCGACATACCAGGTACGTACCCTAATTTTGAGGGCAAAATTTCTTAAGAAGAGGAGGTTGTAAGACCCCAACTTTTTGAATAAAGATGAATTTTTCTATATTTATCATTTTTGAATATTATGAAATAAATTTAATATAATGTTATAGTTGTTGGTAGTATTTATAAATTCTGCAAAGTATGCAAGTTGTTATATTATATTCGATTGGTCGGGGAATATTCGTTTTAACAGGGAATATTCATACAACGGCACAATCATTGGTGGACCCCACAACGAAATTATTGTCGGATTGAGAAAACGACAAAAATACTTTATGAAAATAACGGCGGAAGTTTTACCGTTAACTGTTGAAACACGGTGTTAAAAGTGCGATGTCTGGCGTGGTTGCATAAGTAGTATTACGATATTGATTATTGATGCTTACGTGATAAGTCACTCGAGTTTTGTTGGTATTATTAATGTAATAATACTGTAAAATCTTTTTATATAAAGCAGAATACTTTTATAAAGTTATTTTATAAATAGAATATATTATATTCTATTATGCATAGTATTGCATAAGTATCTGATAGTGTTTTGCATAGTAAATTTTTTTTTATATAAAGCAGTAATACATTTATAAAGTTATCTGCTTTTATTAGACAATAATTAGAATATATTATATTTTATTATGCATAGTGTTTGCATAGTAAAATCTTTTATAAAGTTATTCGTTTTATTAGATTATAAATAGAATATATTATATTTTATTTAAAATATTTTGCTTTAAATATGGACCGTCGATTAAAGTAAATCAATCATCGCTCATGAGTGAGTTAGTTACTATGCATTCCATTTTCTATAAAAAGAAGCTCATTCATTCATTATTTTCTTATTTAATTCTTTGAAACTCTGAGAGATAAACTATAGAGAGAAAGAAGAAAGTATTCTGCTACTTCACTACTTATATATCCAGTACTCTTCTTCTTAAGGTAGGGAATATTATTTGTTGTACTCGTAAAGGGTGTTATTCTTTCTTATTCATGAAGAGAACTGTTGTTATTCCATTTCTTATTATTCTGTTGGAATAACCTGTATACGCGGTCTACCCTATACTTGGTGACATTCTTCTATTATTCATTGGAACATCATGTTCGCGTGTGTTTTACAGGACTGACCGAAAATCTTTATTATTATTCCGTTGGAACATCCACGCTGCGTGTGTTTTACAGGACACTGGTTAAAATCTTATTATTATTCTCGTTGGAACATCTGTCGCATGTGTTTTACATGGGACTGGTTTCTTTTTTATTATTTGCTGAACATCCCGCGATTGCAAAATTTTGCGACGACCCGGTTCCGTTATTATTATTCGTTGGAATAACACGCTGTCATCCAAATACCGCATGCATGGTGATTTCTTTTGTTATTCCATTCTTTATTATACTCGGATGGTGAAAGTTTTAACTTCTATACTCCATGAAATTAGTAGAATATCCTTGATATTTGCGCTTCATCCAAAGATCTTTTCATGGAGATATTCTTACGATCATTCTTGAATTTTACTCTACAAAAAAAGATTCATGTTGACAATTTAGGCGTTAATAATTTACGGATAAAATAATTCTTGAACTTGTTTTATTGAATTCTTATATCATTGTCATCATCCTCATGTTTATATTTTGTTGAAAGTCATCTCGGCTATTTGTAGTGCATAGATGGACTTGGTATGATTATGATGTGGCGCCCCCAAAATTAGTATATCGTCACCCATCTTGGGTCGCCACTTACATGGTACATAAATTCAAATACAACTTACTAATATAAGCGTAGGGTACAATACGACAAAAAGCGTGAGTTTGAATACAAATATTGTCTACTAGATATTATACAAACTCAAAAGGAGTCCTCATTACAACTATTATCACACTATTTCGCGAGAATAGTGAGGACTACTAATGCTATCCTTCGGACCATTACTTGCGTCCCCAGAGCTCGTCCCGGCTATGTTCTCATTTCACGAAGAGAACGATTGAAAGAAAGGGTGAGCTCAACTAGCCCAAAGAAGAAATATTATGACTAAGATAATGCGAATAAATTATCATTAGCCTTCAACGGTGTTAAAGCGATAAAATACAATAGACAACCGGTTTAAGCTAATGGTGAATAAGCAATCCATTAAAAGAGTCAAGTAGAAGAATAAAGTCTACTATCTTTTAGGTTTTAAAGGTTTTCATCAATTTTTATCACGAGACTCGACTTTAATAATAAACCACCACATCTAATCATCCTCGTACCCACGGCCAAGGATTTTCATCAAATTATCAATGGTCATGACTATACCGAATCACCCTCGGTCATAATCATACCAAAAACTATCCATCAACGTGCATTACGGTGCCATCGAGGACTTTTGTCACATCATTTATATCAAGTCATGATTATACCGAATGATCCACCGTCATAATCATACTAAGTTCATCTACGCACGTAAGTCAAAGATAACATAATATAACATGAGGATGATGACAATGACATAATAATTCAATAAAACAAGTTCAAGAATTATTTAATCCATGAATTATTAACGTCCAAATTGTCAACATGATCTTTGTTTCGTAGAGTAAAATTCAAGAATGATCGAGAATAATATTTCCGTGAAAGATCTTGGATGAAACGCAAATATCAAGGATATTCTACTAATTTCATGGAGTATAGAAGTCAAAGTTTTAACCAACTGGGTATAATAAAGAATGGAATAACAAAAGAAATCACCGTGCATGCAGATACTTGATGTACAAAGTTATTCCAATGAGAATAATAATAACGGAACCGAGTCGGTGAAATTCACAATCACAGGATGATCCAAAGAATAATAAATCTTTGAATAATAAACAATGGAACCAGTCCGGTGTAAAAACACATGCATGTGATATTCCAATGTAATAATAAATGCGGAATAATAAACAATGGAACCAGTCCGGTGTAAAACATACGCATGTGATATTCCAAATGTAATAATAAAGAATTGAATAAATGAAGAAGATCACCAAGTATAGGGGATTCGGCGTACACGAGTTATTCCAATGAATAAATAAGAATGGAATAACATAAGGATTTCACCAGTATATAGGGTATCTGCCACAGATCACGAGGTTATGTATAGGGTATGCCACTTTTACAAAGTTATTCCAAATGAATGATAATGAATGGAATAATGAAGTTCTCTTCAAGAAGAAAGAATAACACCCTTACTAGTAAAAGAACCTGAATAAAGAAGTAGTGAAGTAGCGAATACTCTTCTTCTTTCTATAACTTTCTCTATAGCTTCTCTCTATAATTTCTCTCTGTAGTTTCAAATGAATTCGTAAGAAAATAATGAAGGAATGAGCTTCTATTTATAGGAAAATGGAATGCATAGTAACTAATCCATGAACGGTCCAGATTGATTTACTTTAATCTGACGGTCCATAATTAAAGCAAAATCTTTTAAATAAAATATAATATATTCTATTTATATAAAAACATTTTACTATGCAAACACTATGCAACACTATGCATAATAAAATATAATATATTTTATTTATAAAATAACTTTAATAAAGTATTCTGTTTTATATAAAAAGATGTTTCTGTTTTATTACGTTAATAATATGAATAAAACAAAACGTCATTATCATTATAATAATTCATATTATTAATCGACAATAATGGAATCAAACTAAGTGACTTCTCACATAAAGATCAATAATCAATACCTGTAATGTTACTACGCAACCACACGTACGACATCGTACTTTTACTACCGAGTAGTTCAACAAGATTCACCAGTAAAACTTCCATAGTTATTTCAATAAAATATTTTTGTCTTTTCTCGATCAATCCGATAATTAATTGTGGGGTCCACCAATGATTGAGTAGTTATATTTAATATTCCTCGCTAAACCGAATATTCCCCACCAATCGAATATAATATAACCACTTGTATACTTTGCAAAATTTATAAATATTACCACAACTATAACATTATATCAAATTATTCCATAATATTCAAAAATAATATTTATAGAAAATTCATCTTTATTTATAAAAACCGGGTCTTACAACCTCCCTTCTTATGAAATTTAGCCCTCGAAATTAGTGGTACGATACCGGTATGTCGAAGAGGTAAGGATACCTTGATTTCATTTGATTCTAACTCCCAAGTCATTTCTCAACATCGTGGTTCCTCCACAAAACTTTGACTCGAGGTATAACCTGGAGCGTAGAATATGTTCCTTCTTATCCAAAATTTGAACAGAACCTCTTCATACGTCAAATCTTCCGCTATTTCGTCCGGGTTCTAACTCAATAATATGGTTGGTCTTTCACATATTTACGTAACATGGATATGTGAAAAAGCGTTATGAACACGAGACATATTTCAAGCAGAAAAAGCGAGTCTATAGGCCACGATTCCTACTCGATCGAGGATTAAAATGGACCGATGAATCGAGGATTAAGTTTCCCTCTCTTTCCAAATCTTGTAACTCCTTTCCATGGAGCGACTTTTAACAACACATGATCTCTATATATCAATTCCACATCCTTTCGATGAAGATCAAGATAACTCTTTTGTCGATTTTGTGAGGTTTTTATACGTTGTCGGATCGTTTCAATCTTTTCCGTAGTCATACGCACTCAACTCCGGTCCCAACAACGCTGCTTCACCCACCTCATCCCAAAGATAATCGAGAACGACACTTTCTTCCATACAACGCCTCGAATGGAGCCATGCCAATACTTGCTTGATAACCATTGTTGTGAGGAAAACTCCACCAATGGTAAAAACTTGTCCCAACTCCCTGAAATCAAGAACACGTAGTCTTAATAGATCTTCAAGAGTTTGAATAGTCCTCTCCGATCGTCCGTCCGTCCGAGGATGATATGCCGAGCTAAATCGTAAGTCCGTGCCCATAGCTTTTTGCAAACTAACCCAAAATCGTGAAGTGAATCTTGGGTCTCGATCAAACTATGGATACTAAGATACCATGTCTCTATAATCTCGTTTATGTACATACGAGCAAGACGTTCAAGTGTATAAGTTTCTCGAGATTTCGGAAGAAATGAGCGGACTTGGTCAACCTATCAACAATGACCCAAATCGCATCAATGCCTTGAGAAACCTTAGGAAGACCCCAGAACGAAATCCATGGTAATGTGCTCCCACTTCCATTCCGGAATTTCAAGTGGTTTCAATGGACCTTTTGGTACTTGATGCTCCGCTTTAACTCGTTGACAAGTTAGACACCTCGAGATAAACAAATAGCTATATCTCTCTTCATATTGCTCCACCAAAATGTATGATTTAATATCACGATACATTTTGGTACTCCCTGAGATGGATTGCAAATGGTGTGTCAGGCGCCCATCATGATATTATACTTTAAATCGGTCGTTAGAACACAAAGTCCGGAGTCGACTCAAGTATTCCTTCTTCATCGATTCTTGCTTCCTAAGATAGCACCCTCTTGCACTTTCTTTTCATACGACGCCTCCGTGTCCTCGTAGCTTGAGCGCCTTTAACTTTATCGATTAAAGTCGGTTCTACTCAGATATTTGCTATCATCACACGCGTCCTCGAGTCTTTAACTCTATCTCCATCCTTTGCAAGTCACACAAAATGGGCCTTTCAGGTTGATAATAACGCACTCGCAGACTTGCATACGATCTTCTACTCAATGCATCGCCTACCACGCTCGCTTTTCCAGGATGGTATCGATGGTATGATCATAATCTTTCAATCAGCTTCAAGCCAACGCCGTTGTCGCATGTCGAGTTCCTTTTGAGTGAAGAAATATTTGAGGCTTTTACGATCCGTAAGGATCTCCACTTTCTCCCCATACAAGTAATGCCTCCAAATTTTAAGTGCGTAAGATATAATACCGCTAACCCGGATCATGAGTAGGATAATTCCTCTCATATTCTTTGAGTTGTCATGAGGCATAAAGCTATAACTTTTCCATGTTGCATAAGAACACATCCCAACCCTTTGCTCAAGCATCACCAGAGATGACAAATCCCTCCGAGCCAAAATGGTATTGTCGTAACAAAATAAATAAGTCTCTTCGAAGTTCTTGAAAACTCTTCTCACATTCTTCGCTTCCAACCGAACTTTGTATCTTTTCGAGTCACCGAAATAATGGAGTAAAAGCGATTCGAGAAAATCCTTCCACGAATCTCCGATAATAACCAAATTTAAACCGAGAAAGCTACGCTTGATTTGGCCATCGATCTAGGTTGTTCCCAGCCAATAGCTTCAATCTTCACCGGTCAACAGATATTCCATGACTTGATACCACGGCCCAAGGAATGCTACTTCTTCAAGCCGTAACTCGCATTTCTTCAACTCTGGCATAAAGCTTATATTCACGAAGCTTTTGGAGTGTCACCTCAAGTGATGCTCATGATCTTCACGGCTTTTGGAATAAATAAGGATGTCATCAATAAAGACGACCACAAAGTGATCTAAATATTCCTCGAATACTTGTTCATCATATCCATGAAAGGCAAGAGGAGCATTAGTCAATCCAAAGGACATGACTAGGAATTCATAATGCCCGCATCGAGTTTCAAAGCCGCCTTTGGAATGTCGGTGTTCTAATCTTCAATTGGTGATATCCTAACGTAAGATCAATCTTTGAAAAGAATTTGGCTCCTTCAGAATCGGGTCAAACAGTCATCAATACGCGGGTAATGGATACCTATTTTGATGGTGACATGATTCAACTCCCGATAATCAATACAAAGTCGCGATACTCCCATCTTTCTTCTTCACGAATAGTAACATGAGCACCCCAAGGAGAAGTACTAGGACTTAATAAAGCCAATGTCTAACAATTTCGCAGTTGGGTCTTTAACTCCTCAAGTTCAATAGAGCTATTCGACATGGGGCTTTGGAAATAGGTTTTGTACCAGTTCAAGGTCGATACAAAATTCAATTTCACGCCCGGGGTAGGCAGGAAGTTCTTCGTGGGAATACGCCAGAAATTTATTAACAATAGAAATATCGCTCAAAACCGACGTATTTTTGTTTAAATCGTGATATGAGCTAAGAAAGCTTCGACATCCATTTTTCAATAAACGAATAGCTTTATGGCTTGAGATGACCGTGTGATTGATTTTAATGGTTTGGTCGTTTGAATTCGCATAATAGGTTGATTAGGAATATGAAAGCTAACAACCTTATTTAAAACAATCAATTTTTGCATGATAAGTAGTTAACCAATCAATCCTCAGTAATCACGCCAAATGCAAGTATTTTTAATGAAATAAGATCTATTGTGTAATGTGAGGGTACCGATTTGAACCAAACAAGACTTATAAACAGTGGATGTAATGAAGGTTTCTCCCAACCGGAGTTTCCACAGATAAGTCAAAGTCTAATTTCTCCTGAGTCAAATTTAATCGATGAGCGCAAGTAGGAGAAATAAAAGAATGGGTAGAACCGGTATCAAATAAAGTGTGACTTCATTAGAGTTTATGATAAGCTTACCCGTGATGACCTCATTCGGTTCCTTGCTCTCCGGGAGGTCACAACAAACGCTCTCCCTGCAGACCATCGGTTTCGATTTTTTCTCGACTACTTTGGTGCCTCCATCCTAGTTGAATTTGTTTTGATGAAACGACATAAAATCGAGCTAAGTGACCTTCTCTTCCACAATTATAACACGCTTTGGACTGGCGATGGCATAGTTCTGACCGATGTGTCCTCTTCTCCGCATTTGAAGCATACGATAGGTGGTCTTTTCTCCTTCCTTAACAACGCAGTCTCAGGACGACGTCTTTCCATCATTGTTGAATCTCCGCTTTTGAAATGTCCATTCTATTGTTTTGGCCTCGATTACCAATCAAGTGGTTACCATATCCGCCCGTTGATTCCCTCCACGCTATTGTCACCGCTCGATGACTACTCACCGGTATTATAACTTTCACATTTACCGCTTCTCTTTTAGTCAGGCTGACTCGTTATCGCGCTTCCACTAATCGAGCCCTATTTACAACATCCGAATACAAACACACGCTTTATGAGAAATAAGATGTCGACGATATCTCCGACTTCAAACCTCTTAAAAACATTCGCGCCATTTCTCTTCATTATCCACCAAGTGGGGACGAACCGTGATAACTCCGCAAATTTTGCCTCGTATCATGCGACACGGCCATATTGTTTTGTTCCAACTTGATAAACTCCACCTCCTTCATGTGGCTTAATACTTTCAGAAAGTATTTGTCGTTGAATGTACCTTCGAACTTCTCCCAAGATATCTTCAAGACAAAGAAGTCGAGTACGCCACCGATTCCCACCAAGAATCTCGCCACAAGAATATAAAGGCAAGAAGGGAACCTTTGCTCCTGAGCATCCCAAGACATCAAATATCTTGTAACTGCTTTATCCATGCTTCCGCCGTAAGTGGTTTTGGCTCTCCTTAAACTCGGTGGTCCTAGCTCCTTGAATTGTTTAGCGGACCGCCGAGAGTTTTCCGTGTTTCCACCCGCTTTTGGATGAGTCGCTCGCTCATTGTCAGATAAATCGCATAAAGCCTCCGAACATTTGATCATTCATCATTTGGTCGTTGTTGTTGTTTGTATGAGGATCACGTCGCCTCGATGCATTTACATTATCCTCGATTATTGAGCATGTGGTGAATCAACGATCGCTCAGGCTCCATTGCTATTCTCAACATTCTCGGATGTCATTTTCAGACATCGCCACAAAACAAAAAGATTAATTGACATTTAACAATTATCTTTATATTCGACCGACCAATAAAATAGCACAAAAACTTTGGTAGGTCATACTAGCGAAGGTATTCCCTGCCTCTCCTCCTAGTACTTTTCTCACATCTTAGCCATGGATCATATCCCTTAGCTCGATATCAACCGTGACGCCCTAAAATTAGGTATACGCCACCCATCTTGGGTCGCCACTTACATGGTACATAAATTCAAATACAACTTACTAATATAACTGCAGGTACAATACGACATAAAAATCGGAGTTTGAATACAAATATTGTCTACTAGATATTATACAAACTCAAAAGGAGTCCTCATTACAACTATTATCACACTATTTCGCTGTAATAGTGAGGACTACTAATGCTATCCTTCTCGACCATTACTTGATTTCTCCCCGACTCGTCTCCAGACTATGTTCTCATTTCAAGAGAAATGAGTGAAAGAAAGGTGAGCTCAACTAGCTCAAGAAGAAATATTACCACTAAGATAATGCGTAATAAATTATCATTAGCCTTCAAAAAGTTGTTAAACCGATAAAATACAATAGATAACCAGTTTAATCTAGCAATGAATAAGCAATCCATTAAAAGAGTCAAGTAGAGAATAAAGTCTACTATCTTTTAGGTTTTAAAAGGTTTTCATCAATTTTTATCACGAGACTCACTTAATAATAAAACCACCACATCTAATCATCCTCGCACTACTGGCCAAGGATTTTCATCAAATTATCAATGGTCACGACTATACCGAATCACCCCGGTCATAATCATACCAAAACTATCCATCATCGCATTACATGTGCCATCGAGGACTTTTGTCACATCATTTATATCAAGTCATGATTATACCGAATGATCCCCTCGGTCATAATCATACTAAGTTCATCTACGCAACGTAAGTCAAAGATAACATAATATAATACGAGGATGATGATAATGACATAATAATTCAATAAAACAAGTTCAAGAATTATTTAATCCATGAATTATTAACGCCCAAATTGTCAACACGATATCGTTTCAGTAGAGTAAAATTCAAGAATGATCGTAAGAATATTTTCGTGAAAAGATATCGGATGAAACGCAAATATCAAGGATATTCTACTAATTTCATGGAGTATAGAAGTCAAAGTTTTAAACCAACCGGGTATAATAAAGAATGGAATAACAAAAGAAATCACCATGCATGCGCAGATTCAGATGTAAAAGTTATTCCAATGTAATAATAATAATCGGAACCGTGTCGTGAAATTCACAATCACGCTGTGATGATCCAATGTAATAATAAATGTGAATAATAAACAATGGAACCAGTCCTGTAAAACACATGCATGTGATATTCCAATGTAATAATAAATGCTTAATAATAAACAATGGAACTGTGTCCATGTAAAACACATGCATGTGATATTCCAAATGTAATAATAAAGAATGAATAATGTAAGAAGATCACCAAGTATAGGGGATTCACAGATACAAAGTTATTCCAATGTGAATAAATAAGAATGGAATAACATAAGGATTTCACCAAGTATAGGGTATGCCATGACATAGCAAAAGTTATGTATAGGTATGCCACTTTTACAAAGTTATTCCAATGTAACGATAATGAATGGAATAATGTAAGTTCTCTTCAAGAAGAAAGAATAACATTTCACTGTAGTAAAAGAACTGAATAAAGAAGTAGTGAAGAAAGTAGAATACTCTTCTTCTTTCTATAACTTCTCTCTATAGCTTCTCTCTATAATTTCTCTCTCTGTAGTTTCAATGAATTCGTAAGAAAATAATGAAGGAATGAGCTTTATTTATAGGAAAATGGAATGCATAAGAATTAATCCATGAACTATCCAGATCGATTTACTTTAATCGACATTCATAATTAAAGCAAAATCTTTTAAATAAAATATAATATATTCTATTTATATAAAAACATTTTACTACGCAAACACTACGCAAAACACTACGCAACACTATTTATAATAAAATATAATATATTTTATTTATAAAATAACTTTAATAAAGATTCTTTTTATATAAAAGATGTTTCGCATTTTATTACGTTAATAATACTTAATAAAATAAAACGTCATTATCGCTTATAATAATTCATATTATTAATCGACAATAATGGAATCAAACCAAGCTGACTTCACATAAGATCAATAATCAATACCGGTATGGCTACTACGCAACCACACGACATCGTATTTTTACTACCGAGTAGTTCAACAAAGATTACCAGTAAAACTTCCGCCGTTATTTCAATAAAATATTTTTGTCTTTTTCTCAATCCGATGATAATAATTTGTTTGTGGGGTCCACCAATGATTGAGCCGTTGTATTAATATTCCCGCTAAACCTAATATTCCCAGACCAATCGTAATATAATATAACCACTTGTATACTTTGCAAAAATTTATAAATATTACCCACAACTATAACATTATATCAAATTATTCCATAATATTCAAAAATAATATTTATATAAAATTCATCTTTATTTATAAAAACTGGGGTCTTATATATGACTCGTGGATTATTATTGTAATCATTAACCGTAATGTTACAAAAGATGTGGTAAAAGTTCTCATTGGTCTGTAGTGCATTGATGGATGATTGTTGATACGATCATGACCATTAATGAATACACAAATATTCTTAATTAAGAAGTGCATGGATAATTATGGTCGCGATACTAAAGAATATCCCGCGTAGTAAGCGAAGGTGATTCGATGATGTGAAATATTTATTAAGTCGAGTCTCGCCGATAATAAATGATGAAAACCTTTTAATCATAAAAGATAGTAGATTTTTTTTTCTTCACTCTTTTAATGGATTACTTGTTCACCGCAGCTTAAACTTGATGCTCATTATATTTTATCGCTTTAACATTGTTGGAGACTAATGATAATTTATTCTGCATTATCTTAGTCATAATATTTTTCATCGGGCTAGTTGAGCTCACCCTTCCTTTCACTGTTCTCTTCAGAAATGAGAATATAAATGTAGACGAATTTAGCCTGGGAACGGAGCGATGGTCCGGAGAGGATAAGATTAGTAGTCCTCATTATTCGTGAAATAGTGTGATAATAATTGTAATGAGGACTCCTTTTGAGTTTCAGATAATCTACAGTAGATAATATTTGTATTCAAACTCATAGATTTATGTTTTTTGTCGTATTATACTGCATAGCTTATATTAGTAAGTTGTATTTCAATTGCACTACGATTCCATGGCGACCCAAGATGGGTGATGTATACCTAATTTTGGGGGCGCCACAATATATATATATATATATATATGGATTCCATCCATAGCAAATCGGTTGTCATGGACAACGCCCTAACAACCCTTTTTCGGATCATTGATTAACTTTATCGAAGGCTAAAATGAAACATAAATAAACCCACCGCCACAAACTCTTCCTATTTGTTAATAAAAAAAAATAAATCAAATTTAAGACAGCTCTCTCACTACCAAGTGACTCACCCATGTAAAACTCTCATGCCTTTTGTATTATATAGTTTTACATTAATTTTCACTTTTAATATTATATTAAATACTAATATTACAAAATATTGTATTAATATTAATATTATAAAATATTATATTAATAATATTACAAAATATTATTATTAATATTAATAATAAGTAGTATTAATATTAATATTATTAATATTTTATAATACTAATATTATTAATATAAATAATATTAATAATTTTGTAATAATATTTAGTTAATAATTTTGTAATAATATTTATTTTAAGATAATATTATTAAAAATTATTAACTTAAACTTTTAAATTAAATATTAAAAAAACCTAATGTGAATGAAAACCAAAATGACATAGAAGAAAAAAAAACTCAACCGTGAGAGTCATGTCTTCGGTTGAAAGTTAGGTTATCAATTTTGTAATAATATTATCTTAAAATAAATATTATTACAAAATTATTAACTAAATATTATTACAAAATCATTAATATTATTTATATTAATAATATTAGTATTATAAAATATTAAGAATATTAATATTAATACACTATTATTAATATTTATAATAATAATATTATTATATAAAATATTAATAATAATATTTTGTAATATTATTAATATAATATTTTATAATATTAATATTAATACAATATTTTGTAATATTAGTATTTAATATAATATTAAGAAGGGAAAATTAGTGTAAAACTATGTAATACAAAAGGCGTGAGAGTTTACATAGTGAGTCTCGCAAGTCGTGAGAGCTTGTGGCCTACTGGGTGTTTTTTTTTTTTTTTTTATTAACAGTAGGAAGAGCTTGTCAGCTAGTCAGTGAGTTATTTATGTTTCAATCTTAGCGCTTTCAATAAGTTAATCAAATCCCAAAAGTGGTTGTTAGAATAAATGTTCATAATGCATGAATTTCACATAGATAATCCCATATATATATATATATATAGATTCCATCCATGAAGAACCATTGTTGGGAGCAACCCATTTTGCCAACCACACAAAGTAGCAGGTTATGTGAACTTTATAAAAAAAATTGCATAAGGACAAAAGTGCAAATGTGGCGGTACTACCAAAAATGGATTGCTAAACAACCTGGATGGATGGAATCTCATATATATATATATATATATATATATATATATATATATATATATGTGTGTGTGTGTGTGTGTGGACATATTCCATACCATTATTTCAACAAACAAAATTTACACAGTTAATTTAGAGATTCAATGGCCTAAAGAGAGACTAGAGAATTTTTTTTCTGATCATAAGTAGGAGTTGACCATACGAAATGTTTAAAAATATCCCCATTTCAAATAATTCTTTGTTGGCCGCAACTCTTAGTAGTTGTCAGAGAATTATTTTTTGCAAGCCATAGGTAGGATTTGTGGTAAGGAGTAATGTCTAAAATGCATTCACCTTAGTTAGATTCAATTATACCTTAGTTAGATTCAAATAATTTCTTAAGTTATACAAATTAACATTGTCAACTATATATAATGTATTTATTTTTATAAATATTTTTAATAAATAAAATTTAAAATTATTAATTATATTCAATTTATTTATATGTAGAATAATTTCTTAAGTAATAAAATTTAACATTATTAAATTTTTATACAAATAAATACATTGAATATACATTAACTAAGAGTTTAGTTATGCACCAATTCTTTTTGAACCATTGGATTAATCTCCCAATTAACGGTATAAAATTTATTTGTTGGAATAATGTCCAAACTAACATATGTTATGAAATATGTCATATATATATATAGTCATGATGCGTGTGTGTAGTAACGGAAGTGATTAGCATGAAATTTATTTTTGGGTAAATTTCAATAATCAATATATAAATGTGTGTATTAGTAATCTGAATGATTAGATGAAATTTATTTTTGGGTAGTTTTAATCAATTGACCAATATATGGAAATATTGACACGTGGCGAGCGCCTATGCCACAGAAGATTCTATTTATCATCAATTGACCAACTTATCAAAAAATAAATTTCATGACTATTAATGGAGGACGAGGTATATGAGAGAAGACAATACGGTGATTAATAGCTAGGGCGGGCAGTATATAAGTACGTACTGTACACTTTTTAAATCTGATAAATGATCACCTATGCACATTAACTGGTCCAGAATCAAGTACGAATGCAGATGCAAAAGCTAGTCATATAGGAGGAGTACTAGTACTAGAAGTAGTAGTAGCTTAAGAGTGAAATAAATGTGTGAGTAGTGATGAATGGTAAATGAATTCAAGGCAAAAGAAAGTAAGGGAAGATGATGGATGACATATGCATGGTATGAGAACAATTAAAATTTTAATTGCAGCTGCTCTCTTGAATGTCAAACACGTCTAAATTCTATTCCTCTTGGCTAATTAATTCAAACCTAATACGTACTCTCATTCATTGTCTCTTTGTGTCATCGATCAGTTCAGTTGCATTTTCAGACCTTTAGCTAATTCCAAGTGTTACCTGATCATCATCATCT
>CM035170.1:75680218-76064923 GCA_020205615.1 Panax quinquefolius | reverse complement strand
AGTCGGGGGAGCGGGTGATGGTCGAGAGATAGCATTAGTAGTCCTCACTTTATTACGTGAAATAATGTGATAATAATTGTAATGAGGACTCTTTTTGAGTTTGTATAATCTCTAGTAGATAATATTTGTATTCAAACTCACGGTTTATGTTTTGTCGTATTATTGTACCGGCAGACAGTTGTATTAATAAGTTGTATTTGAATTACATACCATGTATCTGGTGACCCAAAATGGGTGATGTATACCTAATTTTGGGGGCGTCACGATTAGTATCAAAGCTTAGGGATATGATCCACGGCTAAAGATGTGAGACTAGAACTAGGAGGGAGAGGCAGAATTCCTTAAGCTAGTATGACCTACTTAAATTTATTTTGTATTTAAATTGGTTGGTCGAGTTTAGAGATATTATGTTACATGTCAATTAACCTTTGTTTTGTGGCGATGTCTGAAAATGACATCAGAAAATGTTGAGAATAGCAATAAAGCACAAGAGGCGTTGAGTCTCCACATATCGATAATCGGGATAATGTGCATCGGGGAGGCGACAATCCTCATGCAAACAACAACATTGACGAAATGATGAATGATGGATTGTTCGAGGCTTTATCGATTCATGCAACAATGATCGGTAGCGAGGCTCTCTGTCTAAAATGTAGGTGGAAACACTGGAAACTCTCGGCGGTCACCGCTAAGCGATTCAGGCTGGGACCACCGGAGTTTAAGGGAGAAGTCAAAACCACTTATGGCGGAAGCATGGATAAAGCGAGATCACCAAGATATTTGATGTCTTGGGATGCTCAGAGGAAGCAAAAGGTTCTCTTTCTTACCTTTATGTTGCGTGGAGAGGCGGTTCTTGGTGGGAATCGGTAAAAGCGTACTCGACTGCGCCTTGTCTTG
Source organism: Panax quinquefolius (assembly GCA_020205615.1). Classification (NCBI taxonomy): domain Eukaryota; kingdom Viridiplantae; phylum Streptophyta; class Magnoliopsida; order Apiales; family Araliaceae; genus Panax; species Panax quinquefolius. The sequence goes on along the minus strand of CM035170.1, from coordinate 76,064,026 downwards.
AAGATGTCTTGGGAGAAGTTCGAGAGATGTTCAACGACAAATACTTTCAAAGTATTAAATCACATGAAGGAGGTGGAGTTTATCAAATTGGAGCAAAACAATATGGCCAGTGTATCGCATGATCTGAGGCAAAATTTGCGGAGTTATCACGTTTGCGTCCCACTTGGTGGATAATGAAGAGAAATGGCACGAATGTTTTAAGAGGTTTGAAGCGGGAGATCGTCGACATCTTATTTCTCGTAAAGCGTGTTTGTATTGGATGTTGTAAATAGGGCTCGATTGGTGGAAGCGCGATAACGCAGTCAACCTATGACGAAAAGAAGCGGTAGGCAAAATGATAATACTAGTGAGTGAGCGATCGTCGAAGCGGTGACAACAAGCGTGGAGGAATCAACGAGCGAAATAGGTAACCACTTGGTGGTGTCGAGGCCAAAACAATAAGAATGGACATTTCGAAGAGGAGATTCAACAATGATGGAAGGCGTCGGCACAACACCGTTTGTTAAGGAAGGAGAAAGACCACTATCGTATGCTTTCAAATGCGGAGGGAGGGACACATCGGTCCAAATTGCGCGATCTTGAGTCCGTCAAGCATGTTATAATTGTGGAAGAGAAGGTCACTTAGCTCGATTTTATCGTTCACCAAACACAAATTTAGCTAGGATGGAGGCACGAAAGGCATCCCGAAAAAGTCAAAACCGATTAGTGCAAGAGGAGGCGTTTGTTGTGACCTCCCGAAAAGCAAGGAACCCGAAGGGTTATCACGGGTTAAACTTATCATAAACTCTAGTGAAGTCACACTTTATTTGATCTGGGTTCTACCCATTCTTTTATTTCTCTACTTGCGCTCAACGATTAAATTTGACTCGGAGAAATTAGACTTTGACTTATCTGTGGAAACTCGGTTGGGAGAAACCTTCATTACATCCACGGTTTATAAGTCTTGTTTGGTTCAAATTGGTACCCACACATTACCTTTCGATCTTATTGCATTAAAAATACTTGCATTTGATGTAATTCTAAAGGGATTGATTGGTTAACTACTCATCATGAAAAAATTGATTGTTTTACGTAAGGTTGTTAGCTTTCATATTCCTAATCGACCTATTATGCGAATTCAAGTAACCAAACCATTAAAATCAATCCTTTGTCATCTCAAGCCCATAAAGCTATTCGTTTATTGAAAAATGGATGTCGAGCTTTCTTAGCTCATATCACGAATCTAAACAAAAATACTTGATTTTGAATAATATTTCTATTGTTAATGAATTTCTGACGTATTCACGAAGAACTTCTGGCCTACCCCGGGCGTGAAATTGAATTTTATATCGACTTTGAACCGTTACAAAACCCATTTCTAAATCCCCATGTCGAATGGCTCTATTGAACTTGAGTTAAAAACTCAAGCTGCGAGGAATTGTTAGACATTGGCTTTATTAGTCTAGTACTTCTCCTTGGGGTGCTCTGTTCCATTGAAGAAGAAAGATGGGAGTATCGACTTTGTATTGATTATCGGGAGTTGAATCATGTCACCATCAAAATAGGTACCCATTGCCCGCGTATTGATGACTGTTTGACCAATTTAAAGGGCAAATTCTTTTCAAAGATTGATCTTAGTTTAGGATATCACCAATTGAAGATTAGAGCAGATGACATTCAAAGATGGCTTTTCGGAACTTCGATGCGGGCATTATGAATTCTAATCATGTCCTTTGGATTGACTAATGCTCCTACTTTGCCTTCATGGATATGATGAGCCAAGTATTCAAGGAATATTTGGATCACTTTGTGGTCGTCTTTATTGATGACATCCTTATATATTCAAAACTTCGTGAAGATCGTAAAGCAACACTTGAAGTTTGATACTCCAAAAACTTATTGAATATAAGCTTTATGCGAGTTGAAGAAATCACGAGTTACGGCTTGAGGAAGTAGCATTCCTTGGGCACGTGGTATCAAGTCATGGAATATCTGTTGACCTGCAAAGATTGAAGCTATTCAAAGTGGGAACAACCTAAATCGATGGCCATGGAAGTCGTAGCTTTCTCGGCTTAGGTGGTTATTATCGGAGATTAAGTAGAAGGGTTTTCTCGAATCGCCACTCCACTAACTCGGTGACTCGAAAAAATACAAAGTTCGGTTGGAGTGAGGAATGTGAGAAGAGTTTTCAAGAACTTCGAGAGGAGACTCATTTATTTTGTTTTGACAATACCATCTAGTTCGGAGGGATTTGTCATCTCTGATGATGCTTGAGCAAAAGGGTTAGGATGTGTTCTCATGCAACATGGGAAAGTTATAGCCTATGCCTCACGACAACTCAAAAGAATATGAGAGGAATTATCCTACTCATGATCTAGAGTTGGCATTTGTTGTCTTCATGCCTTAAAGATTTGGAGGCATTACTTGTATGGGGAGAAAGTGGAATCTTTACGGATCGTAAAAAGCCTCAAATATTTCTTCACTCAAAAGGAACTCGACATGCGACAACGACTTTGGCTTGAAGCTGTTGAAAGATTATGATCATACCATCGAATACCATCCTAGAAAAGCGAGCGTGGTAGTGGCGCATTAAGTAGAAGATCATATCTGAATGCGAGTGCAATATTGTCAACCTGAAAGGCCCATTTTGTATGACTTGCAAAGGATGGAGATAGAGATAAAGACTCCAGGGACCCACGTGATGATGGCAAATATCTGAGTAGAGACCGACTTTAATTGATAAAATTAAAATTTGCTCAAATTACGGATCCGGAGGAGCTTGCGTATGAGGAAGAAAGTGCAAGAAGGTGCGATCTTAGGAGCAAGAATCGATGAAGAAGGAATACTTGAGTCGACTCCGGACTTTGTGTTCCTAACGACCACGATTTAAAGTATAAAATCATGATGGAGCGCGCACACACACCATTTGCAATCCATCTTGGGAGTACTTGAAATGTATCGTGATCTTGACGCATACATTTTGGTGGGGCAATATGAAGAGAGAGATAGCGTTGTTTATCTCGAGGTGTCTAACGTGTCGGCGAGTCAAAAGTGAGACATCAAGTACCAAAAGGTCCATTGCAACCACTTGAAATTCCGAATGGAAGTGGGAGCACATTACCATGGATTTAAATTCTTGGTCTTCCCAAAGTTTCTCAAAGCGTAGATGCGATTTGGGTCATTGTTGATAGATTGACCAAGTCTGCTCATTTCTTCTAATATGAGAAACTTATACACTTGAACGTCTTGCTCGTATGTACATAAGCGAGGTTGTAAGATTGCATGGTATGCTAGTATCCATAGTTTGATCGAGACCAAGATTCACTTCGCGATTTTGGGTTAGTTTGCAAAAAGCTATGAGCGCAGTTTATGATTTAGCTTCGGCATATCATCCTCGAGACGGACGGACGATCGGAGAGGACTATTCAAACTCTTGAAGATCTATTAAGACTCTTTGTCCTTGATTTCAAGGGAAGTTGGGACAAATTCTTACCATTGGTGGAGTTTTCCTACAACAACAGTTATCAAGCAAGTATTGGCATGGCTCCATTTGAGTGTTGTATGGAAGAAAGTGTCGTTCTCGGTTATCTTTGGGATGAGGTGGGTGAAGCAACGTTGTTGGGACCGGAGTTGATGCGTATGACTACGGAAAAGATTCAAACGATCCGTGAACGTATAAAAACCTCACAAGATCGACAAAAGAGTTATCTTGATCTTCATCGAAAGGGCGTGGAATTCGATATAGGAGATCATGTGTTGTTAAGTGTTGCTCCATGGAAAGGAGTTCTGAGATTTGGAAAGAGAGGAATGCTCGATCCTCGATTCATCGGCCCATTTTAATCCTTGATCGGTAGGAGCGTGGCTATAGACTAAACTTTTACTGCCAAGTATGTCTCGTGTTCATAACGTTTTCACATATCCATGTTACGTAAATATGTGGAAGACTCGAACCACATTATTGAGTTAGAACCCAGACGAAATAGCGGAAAGATTTGACGTATGAAGAGGTTTCTGTTCAAATCTTGGATAAGAAGGAACATATTCTACGCACGAGTTATACCTCGAGTCGAAGTTTTGTGGAGAAACCACGATGTTGAGGAAATGACTTGGGAGTTAGAATCTGAAATGAAATCAAGGTATCCTTACCTCTTGACATACCAGTCGTACCCTAATTTTGAGGCAAAATTTCTTAAGAAGAGGAGGTTGTAAGACCCCAACTTTTGAATAAAGATGAATTTTCTATATTTATCATTTTTGAATATTATGAAATAAATTTAATATAATGTTATAGTTGTTGGTAGTATTTATAAATTTTGCAAAGTATCACAAGTTGTTATATTATATTCGATTGGTGGGGAATATTCGTTTTAACGGGGAATATTCATACAATGGCACAATCATTGGTGGACCTGACGAAATTATTGTCGGATTGAGAAAAGCGACAAAAATACTTTATGAAAATAACGGCGGAAGTTTTACAGTTAATCTTTTTGAAACACCGGTGTTAAAGAAAATACGATGTCTGGCGTGGTTGCATAGTAGCACTGCGATATTGATTATTGATGCTTACGTGATAAGTCACTTCGGTTTTGTTGGTATTATTAATGTAATATCTGAAAATCTCTTTTATATAAAATGTAATACTTTTATAAAGTTATTTTATAAATAGAATATATTATATTCTATTATGCATAGTATTGCATAATTATGTCTGCGCATAGTGTTTTGCATAGTAAATTTTTTTATATAAAAATGAAATACATTTATAAAGTTATACATTTTTTATTAGACAATAATTAGAATATATTATATTTTATTATTATGGGCGTCAATGATTGATTATGCATAGTGTTTGCATAGTAAAATCTTTTATAAAGTTATTCGTTTTATTAGATTATAAATAGAATATATTATATTTTATTTAAAATATTTTGCTTTTAATATATGGATAGTCAGTTAAAATAAATCAATCTCATTTGTTAATATGAGTTAATTCTTATGCATTCCATTTTTCTATAAATAGAAGCTCATTCATTCATTATTTTCTTACTGAATTCACTTTGAAACTCTACAGAGATAAACTATAGAGAGAAAGAAGAAAGTATTCTGCTACTTCACTTCTTATATATCCAATACTCTTCTTCTTTTAAGGTAGGGAATATTATTTGTTGTACTAGTAAGGGGTGTTATTCTTTCTTATTCATGAAGAGAACTGTTGTTATTCCATTTCTTATTATTACATTGGAATAACTTTTATCTGTGATCTACCTATACTTGGTGACATTCTTCTTATTATTACATTTGGAACATCATATGCATGTGTTTTACATTTTAACTGATTCAAATCTTTATTATTATTCGTTGGAACATCACATGCATGTGTTTTTACCGGACACAGTTAAAATTTATTATTATTACATTTGGAACATCACATACATGTGTTTTACATGGGACTGGTTCCGTCTTTTTTATTCTGTTGGAACATCCATGCCGGTGCAAATTTTGCGACACTTGTTCCGTTATTATTATTACATTGGAATAACTTTTGTCTATCTGAAATCACCGCATGCATGGTGATTTCTTTTGTTATTCCATTCTTTATTATACTCGGATGGTGAAAGTTTTAACTTATATACTCCATGAAATTAGTAGAATATCCTTGATATTTGCAGCTTCATCGATATCTTTTCATGGAGATATTCTTCCGATCATTCTTGAATTTTACTCTACAAAGCAAGATCATGTTGACAATTTAGGCGTTAATAATTTACGGATAAAATAATTCTTGAACTTGTTTTATTGAATTCTTATATCATTGTCATCATCCTCATGTTTATATTTTGTTGAAAGTCATCTTGGCACGTAGTGCATAGATGGACTTGGTATAGATTATGATGTGGCGCCCCAAAATTAGGTATCGTCCACCCATCTTGGGTACGCCACTTACATGGTACATAAATTCAAATACAACTTACTAATATAAGCGTAGGTATGCAATCGACAAAAAGCTGTGAGTTTGAATACAAATATTGTCTACTAGATATTATACAAACTCAAAAGGAGTCCTCATTACAACTATTATCACACTATTTCACGAGAATAGTGAGGACTACTAATGCTATCCTCTGGGACCATTACTTACGTTCCCAGGCTCGTCCCACTATTTCTCATTTCACGAAGAGACGGTGAAAGAAAGGGTGAGCTCAACTAGCCCGAAGAAATATTATGACTAAGATAATGCGAAATAAATTATCATTAGCCTTGACGATGTTAAAGCTGATAAAATACAATGATAAACAACCGGTTTAAGCTGCGGTGAGGAATAAGCGATCCATTAAAAGAGTCAGTAGAGAATAAAATCTACTATCTTTTAGGTTTAAAAGGTTTTCATCAATTTTTATCGTTTGAGACTCGACAATAATAAACCACCACATCTAATCATCCACAGTACTACGGTCGAGGATTTTCATCAAATTATCAATGGTCATGACTATCTTAGAATCACCCACAGTCATAATCATACCAAAAACTATCCATCAACGCATTCTGAGGCCCATGAGGACTTTTGTCACATCATTTATATCAAGTCATGATTATCTTAGAATGATCCACGGTCATAATCATACTAAGTTCATCTATACACGTAAGTCAAAGATAACATAATATAACATGAGGATGATGACAATGACATAATAATTCAATAAAACAAGTTCAAGAATTATTTAATCCATGAATTATTAACGTCCAAATTGTCGACATGATCTTTGTTTAGTGAAGTAAAATTCAAGAATGATCGAATAATATTTCCGTGAAAAGATCTTTGGATGAAGCATGAAATATCGAGGATATTCTACTAATTTCATGGAGTATAGAAGTCAAAGTTTTAACTTATTTGGGTATAATAAAGAATGGAATAACAAAAGAAATCACCGTGCATGCGGTGACTTGCCGCATAGGCGAGTTATTCAACGAAATAATAATAACGGAACCGGTCGTGAAATTCACACCGCAAGCGGGATGATCCAACAGAATAATAAATGATGAATAATAAACAATGGAACCGGATCCAGGGTGTAAAACACACGAATGTGATATTCAACGAGAATAATAAAAATGGAATAATAAACAATGGAACCGAATTCCAATTAGTAAACACAAGCGAACGAGGATATTCCAATGAGAATAATAAAGAATTGAATAATGTTCCAAGAAGATCACCAAGTATAGGGATTTAGCGTATCTGAGTTATTCCAATGAGAATAAATAAGAATGGAATAACATAAGGATTTCACCAAGTATAGGGTATCTTGGCGTATCTGAGTTATGTATAGGGTATGCCACTTTTACGAGTTATTCCAACGAATGATAATGAATGGAATAACGAAGTTCTCTTCGAAGAAGAAAGAATAACACCCTTACTAGTAAAAGAACCTGAATAAAGAAGTAGTGAAGTAGCGAGAATACTCTTCTTCTTTCTATAACTTTCTCTATAAAACCTCTCTATAATTTCTCTCTACAGAGTTTGATGAATTAAATAAGAAAATAATGAAGGAATGAGCTTATTTATAGGAAAATGGAATGCATAAGTAACTAATCCATGAAGCAGTCCAGATTGATTTACTTTAATCGGCGGTCCATAATTAAAGCAAAATCTTTTAAATAAAATATAATATATTCTATTTATATAAAAACATTTTACTATGCAAACAACATATATGCAACCTTGTGCATAATAAAATATAATATATTTTATTTATAAAATAACTTTAATAAAGTATTACATTTTATATAAAAGATGTTTTACATTTTATTACGTTAATAATCTGAATAAAACAAAAGCGTCATTATCATTATAATAATTCATATTATTAATCGTGATAATGGAATCAAACTAAGTGACTTCTCACATAAGCATCGATAATCAATCTGGTAATGCTTCTTGTGCAACCACACGTATTCTTTGTACTTTTTTTCTACCGAGGTAGTTCAGCGATGTCAGCGGTAAAACTTCCATAGTTATTTCAATAAAATATTTTTGTCTTTTTCTCAATCAAATGATAATTACATTGTGGGGTCCACCAATGATTGAGTAGTTGTCGAATATTCCTGCTAAAAGCAGATATTCCCCGACCAATCGAATATAATATAACCACTTGTATACTTTGCAAAATTTATAAATATTACCTACAACTATAACATTATATCAAATTATTCCATAATATTCAAAAATAATATTTATAGAAAATTCATCTTTATTTATAAATAAAAGCTGGGGTCTTACAACCTCCCTTCTTATGAAATTTAAGCCCTCGAAATTAGAATGCGATGCACAGTATGTCGAAGAGGTAAGGATACCTTGATTTCATTTGATTCTAACTCCCAAGTCATTTCCTCGACATCGTGGTTCTCCACAAACTTTGACTTGAGGTATAACCTTGGAGCGTAGAATATGTTCCTTCTTATCAAAATTTGAGCAGGAACCTCTTAATACGTCAAATCTTCCGCTATTTAAATCAGTTCTAACTTCGATAATATGGTTGGGTCTTTCACATATTTACGTAACATGGATATGTGAAAAAAGCGTTATGAACACGAGACGTATTTTTGGCGATGGCGAGTCTATAGGCCGCAGTTCCTACTCGATCGAGGATTAAAATGGGCCAGATGAATCGAGGATTAAGTTTCCTCTCTTTTTCAAATCTTGTAACTCCTTTCCATGGAAGCGACTTTTAACAACACATGATCTCTATATTGAATTCCACATCCTTTCGATGAAGATCGGCCATAACTCTTTTATCGATTTTGTGAGGTTTTTTATCGTTGTCGGATCGTTTGAATCTTTTAAAAGTAGTCATACGTACCAACTCCGGTCCCAACAACGTTGCTTCACCCACCTCATCCCAGCATCTTTGGAGAGCGACACTTTCTTCCATACTGGCGCTTGAATGGAGCCATGCGATACTTGCTGATAAGCTGTTGTTGTGGGAAAACTCCACCAATGGTAAAAACTTGTCCCAACTCCCTTGAAATCAAGAACACGAGTCTTAATAGATCTTGAAGAGTTTGAATAGTCCTCTCCATTGTCCGTCCGGTCTGAGGATGATATCTTGAGAGCTAAATCGTAAGTCCGTGCCCATAGCTTTTTGCAAACTAACCCAAAATCGTGAAGTGAATCTTGGGTCTCGATCGAAACTATGGATCTGGCATACCATGCGATCTTACAATCTCGTTTATGTACATCTGACAAGGCGTTCAAGTGTATAAGTTTCTCGTGTCGGTAAGAAATGAAGCGGACTTGGTCGACCTATCAACAATGACCCAAATCGCATCGATGCCTTGAGAAACCTTAGGAAGGCCGTGCTTGAAATCCATGGTAATGTGCTCCCTTCCATTCGGAATTTCAAGTGGTTTCAATGGACCTTTTGGTACTTGATGCTCGCTTTAACTTCGTTGACAAGTTAGACACCTTGAGATAAACAACGCTATCTCTCTTCGTATTGCTCCACCAAAATGTATGGCCGAATATCATGATACATTTTGGTACTCCCGAGATGGATTGCAAATGGTGTGTTGTGCGCCTCCATCATGATATTATACTTTTAAATCGAGTCGTTAGGAACACAAAGTGCGGAGTTGACTTCAAGTATTCCTTCTTCATCGATTCTTGCTTAGGCGTAGCACCTCTTTTGCACTTTCTTTTTCATACGCGCCTCGGCTCCAGTGCGTAACTTGGCGGCTTTAACTTTATCGATTAAAGTCGGTTCTACTCGTATATTTGCTATCATCACATGCGTCCACAGAGTCTTTAACTCTATCTCCATCCTTTGCAAGTCACACAAAATGGGCCTTTGTGTTGACAATAACGCGCTTCGTACTTGCATACGATCTTACACTCGATGCATCAATTTACCACGTTAAACTTTTCGGGATGGTATTGGATGGTATGATCATAATCTTTCAGCAGATTCAAGCCAGCGTCGTTGTCGCGTGTTGAGTTCCTTTTGAGTGAAGAAATATTTGAGGCTTTTATGATCCGTAAGGATCTCCACTTTCTCCCATACAAGTAATGCCTCCAAATTTTAAGTGCGAAAACAACATTTGCTAACTCCGGATCATGAGTAGGATAATTCCTCTCATATTCTTTGAGTTGTCGCGAGGCATAGGCTATAACTTTTCCATGTTGCATAAGAACACATCCCAACCCTTTGCTCGAAGCATCATCATAGATGACAAATCCTCAAGAGCCAAATGGTATTGTCGAGCAGTCTTGAAATAAGTCTCTTCTTGAGTTCTTGAAAACTCTTCTCACATTCTTCGCTCAATAGAACTTTGTATCTTTTTTCGAGTCGGTGAAAATCGATGGAGTAGCGATTCGAAAAATCCTTCCACGAATCTCAGATAATAACCATTTAAGCAAGAAAGCTACGTGCTTGATCATTGATCTAGGTTGTTCCCGACTTTGAATAGCTTGATCTTTCTTGGGGTCAGCGGATATTCCATGACTTGATACCACGTGCCCAGGAATGCTACTTCTTGACGCGAACTCGCATTTCTTGACTTGGCATAAAGCTTATATTCACGAAGCTTTTGGAGTGTCGACCTCAGTGATGCTCATGATCTTCACGGCTTTTGGAATAAATAAGGATGTCATCAATAAAGGCGACCACAAAGTGATCTAAATATTCCTTGAATACTCGGTTCATCATATCCGTGAAGGCGGCGGGAGCATTAGTCGATCGAAAGGACATGACTAGGAATTCATAATGCCGTCTTAGGGTTACGGCCGTCTTTGGAATGTCGTGGGTTCTAATCTTCAATTGGTGATATCCGGGCGAAGATCGATCTTTGAAAAGAATTTGGCTCCTTCTGGTTGGTCAAACAGGTCATCAATACGTGGCAATGGATACCTATTTTTGATGGTGACATGATTGACTCCAGATAATCAATACAAAGTCGCGTACTCCCATCTTTCTTCTTCACGAATAGAAACAGGAGCACCCCAAGGAGAAGTACTAGGGCGAATAAAGCGATGTCTAACAATTCCTGCGGTTGGGTCTTTAACTCACGAAGTTCAATAGGAGCCATTCGATATGGGGCTTTGGAAATAGGTTTTGTACCGGGTTGAAAAGTCGATACAAAATTCAATTTCACGCTCTGGGGGTAGGCGGGAAGTTCTTGAGAATCGTCGGAAATTTATTAACAATAGAAATATCGCTCAAAAGCGGCGTATTTTGTTTAAATCGTGACATGAGCTAAGAAAGCTTGACATCCATTTTTCAATAAGCGAATAGCTTTATGGCTTGAGATGGCCGTGATTGATTTTAATGGTTTGGTCGTTTGAATTAGCATAATAGGTTGATTAGGAATATGAAAGCTAACAACCTTACGAAAACAATCAATTTTGCATGATAAGTAGTTAACCAATCAATCCCTAGAATCACGTCAAATCTGAAGTATTTTTAATGAAATAAGATCGACGGGTAATGTGAGGTCTGGAATTTGAACCAAACAAGACTTATAAGCGATGGATGTAATGAAGGTTTCTCCCAACGGAGTTTCCACGAGATAAGTCAAAGTCTAATTTCTCGGTCAAATTTAATCGATGGCGCAAGTAGGAGAAATAAAAGAATGGGTAGAACCCGTATCAAATAAAGTGTAGACTTCATTAGAGTTTATGATAAGCTTACGTGATGACCTCATTCGGGTTCCTTGCTCTCTGGGAGGTCATGACAAAACGCTCTCCCTTGCACTCTTGGTTTGACTTTTACGGGAATGACCTTTGGTGCCTCCATCCTAGTTGAATTTGTCTTGATGGCGACAAAATCGAGCTAAGTGACCTTCTCTTCCACAATTATAACATGCTTTGGGCCGGCATGGCATAGTTCGGATGATGTGTCCCTCTTCTCGCATTTGAAGCATATGATAGGTGGTCTTTCTCCTTCCTTAACAACGGTCTTTGGTCTTGGCGTCTTTCCATCATTGTTGAATCTCCGTTTCTTGAAATGTCCATTCTTATTGTTTTGTACGATTACCACCGAAGTGGTTACCATATCTCGCTTTATTGATTCCCTCCACGCTTATTGTCATAGCTTCGATGACTACTCTCATTTAGTATTATAACTTTCTTAGCTTTGCTCTCTTTTAGTTCGTTGACTCGTTATCGCTCTCCACTAAGCGAGCCCTATTTACAACATCTCGAATACAAACACGGTTTATGAGAAATAAGATGTTGGCGTATCTCGACTTCAACCTCTTAAAACATTAACGCCATTCTCTCTTCATTATCCACCAGTGGGGCCTTTAAGCCGTGATAACTCATAAATTTTGCCTCGTATTGCGACACGGTCGTATTGTTTTGTTCGAACTTGATAAACTCCACCTCCTTCATGTGGCGAATACTTTCGGAAAAGTATTTGTCGTTGAGCAGACTCTGGAACTTCTCCCAAGATATCTTGATGCAATGAGGTTGAGTCGTTTCTGGAATTCCCACCGATGTCTGCCTCTCCGCAACATAAAAAGCGGCGAAAGGAACCTTTTGCTCCTCGGAGCATCCCAGACATCAAATATCTTGGTAATCTGCTTTATCCATGCTTCCGCGAGAAGTGGTTTTGGCTCTCCCTTAAACTCCGGTGTGGTCCTAGCTCCTTGAATTGTTTAGCGGTGACCGCCCGAGAGTTTTCAGTGTGTTTCCACCTACGTTTTGGACGAGTCGCTCTACTTTCTTTGTTGCATAAATTACATAAAGCCTCTGAACATTTGATCATTCATCATTTGGTCGGTGTTGTTGTTTGCATGAGGATTATCGCCTTCTGATGCACATTATCCTCGATTATTGATATGTGGTGAATCAACGATCGCTTTGTGCTCCATTCTTATTCTCAACATTCTCGGATGTCATTTTCGAGATCTTGCCACAAAACAAAAGATTAATTGACATTTAACAATTATCTTTATATTACGATGAAACCCAATAAAATAGCACAAAAACTTAGGTAGGTCAAATACTAGCGAAGGTATTCCCCTCTCTCCCTCCTAGTACTTTTCTCACATCTTAGCCATGGATCATATCCTTAGCTCGATACCAAGTTGTGGCGCCCCAAAATTAGGTATCGTCCACCCCATCTTGGTCGCCACTTACGTGGTACATAAATTCAAATCTGACTTACTAATATAACTATAGGTATGCAATCGACAAAAAGCGTGAGTTTGAATACAAATATTGTCTACTAGATATTATACAAACTTCGAAAAGGAGTCCTCATTACAACTATTATCACACTATTTCACGAATAGTGAGGACTACTAATCTTATCCTCTGGACCATTACTTACGTTCCCAGACTACGTCCCGGCTATGTTCTCATTTCACAGAAAAGCGGTGAAAGAAAAGGGTGAGCTCAACTAGCCCGATAAAATATATATGACTAAGATAATGCGAATAAATTATCATTAGCCTTGAACAAAGTTAAAGCGATAAAATACAATAAACAACCAGTTTAAGCTGCGGGAATAAGCAATCCATTAAAAGAGTCAGTAGAGAATAAAATCTACTATCTTTTAGGTTTTAAAAGGTTTTCATCAATTTTTATCGTTTGAGACTCGACAATAATAAACCACCACATCTAATCATCCATGCACCCTGCGGTCGAGGATTTTCATCAAATTATCAATGGTCAATGACTATACCGAATCACCCCAGTCATAATCATACCAAAAACTATCCATCATCTTGCATTACGAGCTGAGGACTTTTTGTCACATCATTTATATCAAATCGTGATTATACTTAGAGAATGATCCTGGTCATAATCATACTAAGTTCATCTATGCTCTACGTAAGTCGAAGATAACATAATATAACATGAGGATGATGACAATGACATAATAATTCAATAAAACAAGTTCAAAATTATTTAATCCATGAATTATTAACGTCCAAATTGTCGACGTAATCTTTGTTTAGAGTAAAATTCAAGAATGATCGGAAGAATATTTTCGTGAAAAGATCTTTGGATGAAACGAAATATCGAGGATATTCTACTAATTTCATGGAGTATAGAAGTCAAAGTTTTAACTTATTTGGGTATAATAAAGAATGGAATAACAAAAGAAATCACCATGCATGCGGTGCTTGACGTAGACGAGTTATTCAACGAGAATAATAATAATAATCGGAACGGTCGGTGAAATTCACAAATGTTCAATGAGGATGATCCAATGAATAATAAATGTTGAATAATAAACAATGGAACCAGTGTCCTGTAAAACACACGTACGGGATATTCCAAATGAGAATAATAAATGCGGAATAATAAACAATGGAACCCGAGTCCGGTGTAAAACACGCATGCAGGATATTCCAGCGAATAATAAAGAATTGAATAATGAAGAAGATCACCAAGTATAGGGGATTCAGCGTATCTGAGTTATTCCAATGAATAAATAAGAATGGAATAACATAAGTTTCACCAAGTATAGGGTATGTCTGCGTATCTGAGTTATGTATAGGGTATGCCACTTTTACGAGTTATTCAAGCCAGAATGATAATGAATGGAATAACGAAGTTCTCTTCGAAGAAGAAAGAATAACACCCTTCTTAAAAAAGAACTGAATAAAGAAGTAGTGAAGTAGCGAGAATACTCTTCTTCTTTACATAACTTTCTCTCTATAAACTCTACATAATTTCTCTCTCTAGAGTTTCATGAATTAAAAGAAAATAATGAAGGAATGAGCTTATTTATAGGAAAATGGAATCATAGTAACTAATCCATGAACGGTCAGATTGATTTACTTTAATCGACGGTCCATAATTAAAGCAAAATCTTTTAAATAAAATATAATATATTCTATTTATATAAAACATTTTACTATGCAAACACTTTATCAAAAAACACTTATATGCAACACTATGCATAATAAAATATAATATATTTTATTTATAAAATAACTTTAATAAAGTATTACATTTTATATAAAAGATGTTTACATTTTATTATTACGTTAATAATCTGAATAAAACAAAACGTCATTATCATTATAATAATTCATATTATTAATCGACGATAATGGAATCAAACTAAGTGACTTCTCATAAGCGTCATAATCAATCTGGTGTCTTCTTGTCAACGACCACGCGTTATTCTTTGTTTTTTCTACTGAGTAGTTCAGCAATATCAACAGTAAAACTTCCGCCGTTATTTCAATAAAATATTTTGTCTTTTCTCAATCAAACAATAATTACATTGTGGGGTCCACCAATGATTGAGTAGTTATACGAATATTCCTGCTAAAAGAATATTCCCAGGCCAATCGAATATAATATAACCACTTGTATACTTTTGCAAAATTTATAAATATTACCTGACTATAACATTATATCAAATTATTCCATAATATTCAAAAATAATATTTATAGAAAATTCATCTTTATTTATAAAAGCGGGGTCTTCATATGACCGGGGATTATTCGGTGTAATCATGGCCGTAATGTTACAAAAGATGTGGTAAAAGTTCTCATTGGCGTAGTAGTGCGTTGATGGACCGATTGTTGACGTGATCATGACCATTAATGAATACACAAATATTCTTAGCTTGCGTAGTCATGGATAATTATGGTGTCGCGATACTAAAGAATATCCTTGGTCAGTAGTGCGGGGTGATTCGATGATGTGAAATATTTATTAAGTGAGTCTCGCCGATAATAATGATGAAAAAACCTTTTTAATCATAAAAGATAGTAGATTTTTTTCTACTTGACTCTTTTAATGGATTACTTGTTCACCGCTGCAGTTAAACTTGATGTCTATTATATTTTATCGGTTTAACATTGTTGGAGACTAATGATAATTTATTACGCATTATCTTAGTCATAATATTTCTTCTTGGGCTAGTTGAGCTCACCCTTCCTTTCACTTTATTCTCTTGAAATGAGAATATAAATGAGAGGCGAGTCGAGAGCGGAGTGATGGTCGGAGGATAGCATTAGTAGTCCTCATTATTACGTGAAATAGTGTGATAATAATTGTAATGAGGACTCCTTTTGAGTTTGTATAATCTCTAGTAGATAATATTTGTATTCAAACTCACGGTTTATGTTTTATCGTATTATGCACCGCAGTTATATTAATAAGTTGTATTTGAATTACATACCATATCTCATGCGACCAAGATGGGTGATGTATACCTAATTTTGGGGCGTCACAATATATATATATATATATATATGGATTCCATCCATGCAGCATCGGTTGTCATGGACATTTATCTAACAACCTCTTTTCTGAGATGAGATTGATTAACTTATTGGAAGGCTAAAATTGAAACATAAATAACTCCCGAAGCCGCTACAAACTCTTAGACTTTGTTAATAAAAAAAAAAAATACCCCAAATGCTAGACAAGCTCTCACGGACAAGTGAGACTCACCCATGTAAAACTCTCATGCCTTTTTGTATTACATAGTTTTACATTAATTTTCACTTTTTAATATTATATTAAATACTAATATTACAAAATATTGTATTAATATTAATATTATAAAATATTATATTAATAATATTACAAAATATTATTATTAATATTAATAATAGTGTATTAATATTAATATTATTAATATTTTATAATACTAATATTATTAATATAAATAATATTAATAATTTTGTAATAATATTTAGTTAATAATTTTGTAATAATATTTATTTTAAGATAATATTATTAAAAATTATTAACTTAAACTTTTAAATTAAATATTAAAAAAAAAGCTGAATGTGAATGAAAACCAAAATGACATAGAAGAAAAAAAAACTCAACTCAGTGAGAGCTTGTCTTGGTTTGAGTTAGATTAACAATTTTGTAATAATATTATCTTAAAATAAATATTATTACAAAATTATTAACTAAATATTATTACAAAATCATTAATATTATTTATATTAATAATATTAGTATTATAAAATATTAAGAATATTAATATTAATACACTATTATTAATATTTATAATAATAATATTATTATATAAAATATTAATAATAATATTTTGTAATATTATTAATATAATATTTTATAATATTAATATTAATACAATATTTTGTAATATTAGTATTTAATATAATATTAAGAAGGGAAAATTAGTGTAAAACTATGTAATACAAAAAGGCGTGAGAGTTTTACATGGGTGAGTCTGCCAAGTCGTGAGAGCTTGTGTCGGCTGGGGTGTTTTTTTTTTTTTTTTTTTTTTTTATTAACAGCCGGAAGAGCTTGTAGCGGTCGGGAGTTATTTATGTTTCAATCTTAGCCTTTCAATAAGTTAATCAACAAATCAAAAGTGGTTGTTAGAAACGATTGTCCATAACAATCGGTTACCATAGATGGAATCCCATATATATATATATATATATAGATTCCATCCACAAAGAACCGATTGTTGAAAAGACCCATTTTGGCCAATTACTACTGAGTTGTAGCGGCTTATAAAAAAAATTGCATAAGGATAGAAGTGCAATTTGTGGCAATTTGGCCAAAAATGGATTCTTCCAACAACTGTGGATGGAATCTCATATATATATATATATATATATATATATATATATATATATATATATATATGTGTGTGTGTGTGTGTGTGGACATATTCCATACCATTATTTCAACAAACAAAATTTACACAGTTAATTTAGAGATTCAATGGCCTAAAGAGAGACTAGAGAATTTTTTTTTCTGATCATAAGTAGGAGTTGACCATACGAAATGTTTAAAATATCCCCATTTCAAATAATTCTTTGTTGGCCGCAACTCTTAGTAGTTGTCAGAGAATTATTTTTTTTGCAAGCCATAGGTAGGATTTGTGGTAAGGAGTAATGTCTAAAATGCATTCACCTTAGTTAGATTCAATTATACCTTAGTTAGATTCAAATAATTTCTTAAGTTATACAAATTAACATTGTCAACTATATATAATGTATTTATTTTTTTTTATAAATATTTTTTAATAAATAAAATTTAAAATTATTAATTATATTCAATTTATTTATATGTAGAATAATTTCTTAAGTAATAAAATTTAACATTATTAAATTTTTTATACAAATAAATACATTAAATATACACGCAACTAAGAGTTTAGTTGCGACCAATTTCTTTTTGAACCATTGGATTAATCTCTGAATTAACGGTATAAAATTTATTTGTTGGAATAATGCTCCAAACTAACATATGTTATGAAATATGTCATATATATATATATAGTCATGATGCGTGTGTGTATTAGTAACGGAAGTGATTAGCATGAAATTTATTTTTGGGTAAGTTGGTCAATTGACCAATATATAGAGTGTGTGTATTAGTAACGGAAGTGATTAGCATGAAATTTATTTTTGGGTAAGTTGGTCAATTGATAATATATATATAAATCTTGACACGTGGCGAAATGTGCCTAGTAAGCGTTAATTGGTCGACGATCAATATTATCAAAAAAATAAATTTCATGACTATTAATGGAGGACGAGGTATATGAGAGAAGACAATACGGTGATTAATAGCTAGGGCGGGCAGTATATAAGTACGTACTGTACACTTTTTAAATCTGATAAATGATCACCTATGCACATTAACTGGTCCAGAATCAAGTACGAATGCAGATGCAAAAGCTAGTCATATAGGAGGAGTACTAGTACTAGAAGTAGTAGTAGCTTAAGAGTGAAATAAATGTGTGAGTAGTGATGAATGGTAAATGAATTCAAGGCAAAAGAAAGTAAGGGAAGATGATGGATGACATATGCATGGTATGAGAACAATTAAAAATTTTAATTGCAGCTGCTCTCTTGAATGTCAAACACGTCTAAATTCTATTCCTCTTGGCTAATTAATTCAAACCTAATACGTACTCATTCATTGTCTCTTTGTGTCATCGATCAGTTCAGTTGCATTTTCAGACCTTTAGCTAATTCCAAGTGTTACCTGATCATCATCATCTTGCACTAGATTAGATTACCCACAGTTTGTGCAAATGCCAAATCCACCATGCACCTACCTCCTCCTCCTCCATCCCAAAATGACACAAAATTTAATTAATGTCTATATGCTAGCTAGTACTAGTCACAAGGAATATTTAAGCTAGCTAGCTCATCTCAAATATAATATATATATATATATGCATGCTACTTGGGAGTTTCAATAGTAATTGTACTAATAGTCTCATATATCGTCGTCTTGAACTCAGAATTCATGATCACTAACAAACTACCACTACTACAAATTAAATCAAAGCAAGATACAAGATACAAGTTAAAAATCAAATCCAACATAAAATAAAGCCTAGAATGAAAGAACCCTAAAGCTAGATTAATCTCTCTAATTAAAATCTCAAGGTTAAATTAATTTCTCACACACCACTACTCCAACACCTCCATCTCTCCCATCCCCATTTAATTAATTCCTTTACCCAAAATGGTAAAGATTTTTCCAGTACTACTAGAAATATTGGAAGTTTGGAACAATTAATAGAACTACTAATTCTAATTCTAATTTAATTTACTTTAGGGTTTTTTACCAATAGTGTGCTTGTTATTATGCATCCAAACCTTGAGCACATGGCGCTTTACTCCCGTTTCTCCACAGAACTGCTGCACCGCCGCCTCGTCCTGCTTCTGAATCCGCCACTCCAACCTCTCCGCCAGCTCCAACATCTTAGCCTTTTGTTCCTGCGTAAACTTGGTCCTAAACCGCTTCCTCGACGACGATCCACCGCCGCCGCCTCCGCCGCTGCTGCTAGGGTTTGACATGTCCTCCATATCCTCCCTCGAATTCGAAGGCAGCGCCAGCGGCCGCTGGTGGGTCATCGGCGTCACGTGCAGGTACCCCGCCGGGTGGGTCGTCGCGCGGTGGTGGTGGTAGTACGGCGTTAACGGGTGGTGCTGCTGTTGTTGCTGGTGGTGGAATATTTCCCCTTCCAACTCCTTTCGGTGGAAGTTCCGGTGGCAATTGCAGGCAGCGCATTTTAAAGCGTCCAAGGTTCCTTCCTCTCCGGCGGCCATGAATTCACCACAGCCGTCCACGGCGCTGCCGCCTATACCGACCGCGTGGTTTTTTAAGCACTCTTTGTACCTGTAGGACCCACCGCCAACTTTCCTAGCGGTCGGGGTGGAAACCCCTTCTCCTCCAGCGCCGCTGCCGACTTTTAGTCGGCCCATGGAGTCGTAATTTGGCGGCAGCTGCATCCCAATTCCCTCATCTTGATCTTCATGCTCATCAAATTCCATTTCTGAATTTTTTTTCTCTCCCCTAATTTTAGTTGAAACAAATTAGAAGAGGTAGAAATAAAGATCTACTAGTAATTAAGCAGATCCACCACCACCGTCAGCTAACTATACTATACATATATATATATATACACCCCCATATATACGTATATATCTATTTATATATGTACTAAATAGTTGGTGTTTGTATATAAAAGTTAAAAACAAAAAAAAAAATTATTTTGACAAGGTAAGGAGTAATGGGTTTTGTTCAGAAGAGAAGAAAGAGAAGAGAAGATAAGAGAGGAAGGAGAGGGTGTGGACATCAATTACCCTCTTGCACTGGACAAAAATAATAGATTAAAAATTAAAATGTTTCCATTTTTTTTTTCTTTTCCTAAATTTATCAGACACTTTGGTTCAGGTTATTTCTGGAATACATATTTACCGATTGTTGCCAGTTATATTTGTTCCCTAAATTTAGACCATCATTTTTCTACTTTATCTTTTTTTAGCTAAATGGAAATTTTAATTTATTACTGAAAAAAAAAAATCAAAGTGTTTTTATTATTTTGAGTGTAAAACATTTAAATTCCGAAACTTTATAAATTATCTTAAATTATAAAATATTTTCTAAAACTATTTATATATCAAATGCCATGTTTTTTTGGACGATAGATATTACAGAGAACTAAAAATATATTGTCGAAATAATTAAATATCATATAGTATGTACTGTCAAAATAATTTTAAAAAATATCGTTAAATATATATTTGTATTGATAACATTATTTTTGATCCGATAATATTTATGACCTCACTTTAATCTATTTTTTGACACCTTAAATATTAGAGAATAAAAACACTTTATTATTCCAAATAATACTGGTGCAAATACCGGGTATAGCCGGTAAAGTATGTTCCCTAGGGTTGAAGCATCCACTGTTGGGGTATATAGTAGTATTTCCTATTCCATTTGGCTTTAAATAAATTTGTGATTCAGAATATTTGCTGAGGAGGGTAAAAGTTGAGGGACACTGAAATTACTTTTCAGCAAGCATGGGAGCGGAAATAATGTAGCGTGTTTGGTCAATGTTATGACGTAGCCCCAAAGTACCGGTGGTGTTTGGCAACATTTCTACTTTATCTTTTCCAGGATACAGTTTCGAAACACAATCAAATATGGGGCTGTTTGGATCTTGGAGAAAAGTTTGGTTTTTATTACTCAATTAATTTCAAATTTTAAAATATACTTTTTTTAATCTCGTTAAATTTAGAGGATGTTTGGAATAGCTTATAATAAGTGAAACTTATTTATCATTAGAAGTAGAAAGTATTTGGTAACTTAATTTTAAAACTGTTTATAATTACTTTTTATGGAATTAATTAGAAGCTCTAGTTTGGAGTTTCTGATTATTTGTTAAATCTAATAATCAAGTTTGATCAAATATATTATTAATATATCCTTATTTATTTTAGTAATTTCACCCTTTACATCTTCACAACCCTTCTTTTTAGTAATTTATATTTGCAATAAGCTAGATAATCAATTTTTATAACAACTATTTTTTTACCAGTTTAAGTATTTTCTCTTTATCAAGGACAAACTATTTTTTAAAACTAATTATTAAAAAAAAATCAAAATCACTAATTACGTATTTTAAGAGATCACAAATATACTCTAATAAGATGATACTGCGGTCCATTACTGCTTCATATAGATAATTCTAAAATAATATTTTTTGCATATAACTTTAAGTCCTTGATATTTTTAGTGTTGTCAAAAATATATATAATATAATTATATTTATATAATTATACTAACAACATTAAACACTTTAAGCGATACTTATTGGTTTGACAACATTATTTTTGTTGTGATAATATTTCTCGGCATTTCAAATCAAGTCATAACATAATAGACTTACACTGATCGTCTAAATAATACTCCCTCCGTTCCAGGATAAAAGTTCTTATTACTATTTTAGATAGTTCCATGTTAAATGTTCACTTTCTTTTAATAACCAACTTTTACATAATTTTGTCTATTATACCCTTATCATTAAATATCTTATACTTTCCTTATTCTAATTCTCTTTCCATATTTAATAAATATAATAAGTCACTCTCTCACCTACATTGGAAATTATTAATGAAATATTATTATGGGCAATCATTTCTCTTGTAAAAAGTCCACCAGAACTTTTATCCTGGGACGGAGGGAGTATTTTCTTTGGTCAGACTCGCTTTCATGTGTCCACCACCTCTGACAACCCGATTGGATGATCAGACTCAAACTTTCGATTGGCTTTGATACCATGTGCAAGTTTGAATCAAATCATAGCATAATATGACCCAATGCGCTTCTCTCAATAATATATTTAAGTCATCTTAATCCATCACAAATTCATTCAAAAAATAATGACAGAATATATAAATGATAGAAGTACACACATTCAAGTATCCCACATGATGGGCGTTACATATATTTACTTTGACAACATTAATCTTTTCTTTTGATGTGTAATATTACATGATTAAGTATACCCCTGAATAGAAATACAAAGGCGCTACATGAAGAAGGTAAATTTCACGAAAGATACCAACACTCAGAAAATAAATCGGGTAGAAGGAAAAAACTGTCGGCGATATTGTGGCAGCAACTACATACGTGCCTCCATCTCCCGACAAATGTAGAAGATTATTAGGTGCCGAGACGTTTCCCTATTTTTCCAAGGCATGGCACCTCCTTACAAATTGTCGGTCGGTTAAGACTAAAGAGGGACTAATATTTCATTTCATTCTTATAATTTCTAATTTTTTTTTTCCCATATAATAGAGCATGTAATATTGTGAGCATAAAATTAAGAATTAGTTTTTTTGTTATTTATATTAAATAAATGTTTTTATAATAATATACCAACCAAGAAAAAAAATATCTTATAATAGTGAAATAACTTTTCTATGCAGACATGAAATTGTAAAACATTCATGTCCAATTTTCATGTTTAATTTTTATGTCCGCATAAAAATTTTCATAGTGAATTCTCAAACAAAAATAACAAATCAATCATCTCATCGAGAAAATAACATCCCACACAAAAAGGAAAGTGAACTCCCATATGAAAAGATGAGAAAATTCTGGTAAAAGAAAAAGAAAAATCTAGGAAAGGGTCTTTTTAAAAAGAAAAGAGAGTCTTCCCCAAATCTAGAATGTTGGTTATTTCTTTATATATATATATATATATATATATATATATATATATATATATATATATATATATATACCACGACGGACCAATTTTTTTTTTGCTTTTTTACTTTTTTTTAAAACAACAAAAAAATAATTAATATTTTATGGGCCGAAATTTTTTCATAATACATGTTTTGGGGTGATTTGAATACCTATACCAAAAATGGTGATACGATGCACAGGTACATATATATATGTTTTTGTTATAATGCACTCAAATCACGCCCAAAACAATCGATATATGAAAAATTTCAATTCCATAAAATATTAAATATTTTTTTTATTATTTTAAAAAAAGTCGAACAAGATAAAATCCGTGCGTCGGGACTAGAAATAGGACTCATATATATATATATTGTGACGCCCCCAAAATAGGTCCATTCCATCCAACCCATTCTGAAGTCGCCAATCGTAGATGCGAAACAACTACAACTTTATTATCACAACAATAAAATCGTGAGTTTAAATACAAATATTATCTTCTGAATAATATTTATACTCAAATAAATCCTCATCACATTTATTGATACATTATTTTACAATAATGGTGAGGACTACTAAACAACTCTCTCTGAACCTTCATTCCATACCCAGACTAAGACTTTCTACATTCTCGCCTCCACGAGAAGAAAAATGGAACAACAAGGAAAAGGGTGAGCTCAACTAGCCCGATAAAGAATGTTATGACTAAGATAATATCAACAAATTATCGTTAGTCTCCAACAGGAAAAATCGATAGAATCTGATAGACAACAAGTTTCGGATCAATATTCGCGTGAAATAATAATTCATAGAAGAGTTACGTGAGAATGAAATCTACTATAATCTATGAATTTAACGGTCCATCATCAATATTTTATCCTGTAACATCAATCAATATTCATCTCAAATCAAATATTCATCTTTGCACTACTGGCCAAAAGATATTCATCAATCGGTCGTGTTCATCTCAACACTGTTCATCTTTGCACTAAAGGCCAAAGATATTCATCGATCGGTCGTGTTCATTTAAACACCGCTTCATCTTTGCACTACTGGCCAAAGATATTCTTCAAATCATTCATCTTTTGCACTCTGGCCAAGATATTCTTGAAATCATTCATCTTTGCCTTCTGAGTACCAAAGATATTCAATAATATCATCATTTAAGACTAAGGATGATGAAAATATTTTTAAAAAACGAATCCGGTTGAAACAAAATGACAAGTATTATGGATTAAATACTTTAAACAATCCGAGTTCAAAAATACTTCATAAATAATCATCTTGGTGTAAAATTCAAGAATGATCAAAACATGGATACAATCAAAGCTAGTATCCGAATAGATATTTTGCAGGCGAAAAGAAAAATTTTCATTTTTCGATGAATAATGTCGTGATCGTGAATAGTCTTGAGTATCGTGAATAGTCTTAGTATCGTGAATAGTAACTCAAACACCAAAAGATAGAAATTCCACAAAAACATCTTCACGCTTACATGAATAGTACTTCGTGAATAGTAACTCGTGAATAAGTAACTCATGAATAGTAACTCATAAATAGTAACTCATGAATAGTAACTTCGTGAATAGTAACTCATGAATAGTAACTCGTGAATAGTAACTCATAAATAGTAACCCCGACATGAAAAAGTTCCAAATTTGATAAAAACTTGGATCGACATTTCAAAGATAATGATATTGAAGAAATAATATCATTCTGAAAAAAAAATAATATCTCTTACCTCGAAAGAATCGAAGACTTGAGGAAGGAAAGGTCTGGAAGTGATCTTTGAATGAAACTTATCTTGAAACAACAACTCTCAAAGTATCTAAATACTCTAAAATACGCTCGATAATATAGAGAGAGAGAGAAAAACTTTGTTTACGGTGTGATTTTCAATTCTAACTTAGCCCTCTATTTATAGGAAAATGTTAGCCGTAAAAGCGGACTTAACTCACTACCGATGGCTTTTACTCGCTACTATTGCCACCCACCACATTTGAAATAAAATTCAGCATATTTTTTCACCAACCACAAGTGGGGCCCACTCAATTCTAGAATTTTCCACCAAAATCAATTATAACCCTAATTTCTGAATCAGACACCTCTTAAAATTCACAACAAATCATTACGTGCATTTTTAACGGTTCAAAATTTGTGGACATATACTCAACTTATGTATGTATAACATACCCAAAAATTACCACAATCAACGGTTGGGATTAAAAATTATAACCCCATAATTTATCTCAAAACCCCGATTTAATTTTAATACCTCCAATCCGATAAAATCTTGATAAAACACCTCAACATTTCTTCCTTCATTAATAACCACATAAATAAATCCATCATTTATATCCACATAAAATAAATATTTCTTTATCATATGAATCAATAATTAATTATTCACAAATAATATTACAGAATCACAATTATAATGACCCAGTTCTCCTGGAAAGAGGGGCTTTCCAATAAGGATCTCTCCTTACTGGCGTGCAATTAGGTGACCAAACCTCTCCTTAGACAGAACTTTCTAGACATTGCCAATAATGTTATCTAATAATATTATTCAAATAATATGAATTATTGATCCGATAATGGGAAATCATTGTGCGTTGACAATTATTGAACAACAATAATATAAAATATCAACGCAACAATTATTGAATCAATAAAATATTGAGCGGTAACTCTTGTGAAAATTATTGAGTAGTGCCATCTTACGTAAGGATCAATAATTCAACAATCTTTGTGCAATCTGGTAATGCTTCTTTGTGCGAACCACGCGTATTCATCGTATTTTAACCACCGGGTATTCCAACGATCTTAATTGGTAAACAACTACTGGCAGTTATTTATAACCACCCAAACTTTGTCGTTTTCCTCATCCAATCGCTTTTCGTTATGGGGCCCACACACATGCTTGTGGTCGTACGAATATTCCCGACAAAGATTTAATATTCCACGACCAAACGAATATTCCCAACAAAAATGAATATTTTATAACCACTTGCTTATTTTGAAATATTTGCGTATTTAACCCTTAACTATCCACATTAATCAAATCAACCCTTACTATTTCAAAATAATAAATAAAGGAAATTCCTTTTTATTTAAAAAAATTTGGGTCTTACAACCTCCCTCCTTATGAAATTTCGTCCTCGAAATTGGCGATACGTATACTGGTGTTTGAAAAGGTAAAGATACCTCGCTTTCATTTTCGTTTCCAACTCCAGTCATTTCCTCAATAAAGTGGTTTCTCCACAAAACTTTAACTTATGGTATAACCTCAGTACATGGGTCATGTTCTTTCCTCTACAAAATCTTGACAGTACCTCCTCGTGACGTTAAGTCTTGGGCTATCTCGTCTGGGTTCTAACTTCAATAACGTGTTTGGGTCGTAACATCGATCGTGAAAAAACGCGTTATGAACACGCGTCATACTTGACGGTAAAAGCGAGTCTATAGGCCACGGTTCTATTCGATCGAGAATTTCAATGGATTAATAAATCGAAGGTTTGAGCTTTCCTCACCTCACCGATTCTCGCTTTTGAAATAACAACTTCTTGCACCTCCTTCTTCAAATTCATCACTCGGTTGTGTAGCTTGAATGACTTTAACTTTATCGATTAAAATCGATTATACTCGTATATCATCACGTGCTCGTATATCATCACGTGGGTACTTAGAGTTTTCATCTCCATCTCTATTATTTGTATATTATACTGAAATGAGTCTTTGACAATATTGTACTCGTACTTGTATACGATTTTCTACTCAACACGCCGCCTACCACGTTCGCTTTTCGAGGATGGCATGGTCGTAACATATCTTTGAAATGAGTCTCCTCTTGAGTTCTTGAAGCTCTTCCCACATTCCTTGCTCCATTTGAATTTTGTATCTCTACGAGTCACCAAGCGTTAATGGAATAGCGATTCGAGAATATCCTTCAATGAATCTCGATAATAACCAACTAAGCCTAGAAAGCTACGTATTTCGATTCTTGACTTAGGTTGCTCTCAACGTGACTCATATCCCAATCTTGGATAAGCGTCACAATGACACCTATCGGTTTTATCGCATCGAATATGACGTCCCCTATAGAGTGTAAAGCTTAGGTGAATTCCACAAAGGAAGTCACAAAATAAAGGCTCAGTACCAAATTCTATAGTTGAATTTTAACTCCGAAGTTCAATAGAGCCATTCGATATGAGATTTTAGAAATGAGTTTTTGTCTTCGGGTTCAAAGTCGATACAAAATTTAATATCGGGCTTTGGGAGTAAACCAATAAATTCTTCAGAAATACGTCAGAAAAATCAATAACAACAAGAATATTATTCAAATCGGCGTGTCTTTATTCAAATCCATAACATGGACTAAGAAAACTTGACATCCGTAATAAGCGAATGACTTCATGGCTTGATATGAAAATGTTTGATTACAATGGTTTGATTGCTTGAATTGAATAACGGGTTGCTTAGGAATATGAAAACTAACAACCTTACAAAAGCAATCAATTTGGCGTGATGAGTAGTTAACCTTAAAATCACATCAAAAGCAAATATCTCTATAGAAATAAGGTTAACGAGTAATGTGATAGTGCTGACTGAATCAAGCAAGATTTCTAAATAACGGATGTAATGAAAGTTTCTCCTAACTGATTCTCCATAAATAGGTCAAAGTCTAATTTCTCCGTAGTCAAGTTCAAACGTTGAGCGCAAGCAAAGAGAGATAAAAGAATGGGAAGAACCGTTCTAGTAAGGTATAAACTTTGCAAGAATTTATAATTAACTAACCTGCGTGCTAACCGTTCGGGTTCCTCGCATTTTAATGGTCACAACAAACGCTCTTCCGAGAATCGTTGACTTTAACTTTTACGGGACATCTTTTGAGTCACCATTCCCGCCGGATGGGTTTCGATATCGTACAATTTCGACGATATGTCCTTCTTTTCCACAATTATAACATACCTTAAACTGTTGTGGGCGGTTTGGTGATATGTCCTCTTTCCGCATTTGTAACATACGACCAGGTGGTCTTTCTCCTCCTTGGAACTAGTTCTTCTTGGCGCCGACGTCTTCACATGGTCGTTGTTGAATCTCCTCTTTTTAAAATCTCCTCCCGACTCGCTTCTATTTTCATGGCCACGATTACCACCGTGAGTGGTTACCGCTTTTCTCACGTATTCTTCTTTCTCCACGTGGTTATCGTTATTCGATGATGGCTATCTTCTTGATATGATCCACGGTTATGGTCCTCGGTTGAGCGTACTTTCGTTATCTCGCTCTAACAACCGAGCCACATGACAACATCTCGAATAAAGAAAATTTATGAGAAATGAGATCTTTGGCGTATCTTGGGTTTCAAACCTCTCGAGAAACATCCGCGTCATCGTTCCTCATTCTCCACCAAATGAGGTGCAAACACGGATAACTCCGCGAACTTACGCTCGTCTTTGGGACACCGCCATGTTATTACGCTTTCTAGTCTAATAAACTCCACTTCCTTCATATAGCGAATACTTTCGGGAAGTACTTGTCGATTGAACTGCTTCTGAAACGTCTCCCACGACATCTTTGAGTGCGGTGGATGGAGTGCGCTTCACGATTCCCACCGATGTCTGCCTCGCCACTTTTAACATAAAGGTAGCGAATGGAACCTTCGTTCCTCCGTGCATCCCAAGACATCGAATATCTTGGTAATTTGTTTGACCCATGTTTCCACGGCCATGATCGGATCGGGCTTTCCTTAAATTCGGTGGTCCCAACTCTTTGAATCGCTTGGGCATGACCACCCGTGAATTGCTATCATTTCCTCCTGTATTTTGAACACGAGTCTCTCTCTCGTCGATTTTGCATGAACTGCAAAAAGCTTCTAAACATCCCCTCGTTTATCATCTCGCTTTCGGTGGTGTTATTCACGGGAGGTACATTGCCATCCTGCACGCGTTTCCTCGTTATTAAATCATGAGCATCTCCACGGTCTCATTTACTCCACTATTAATATTCTCGATCGACATTCTCAAATCTTGTCATAAAAACAAGGGTTAATTAAGGAAATCAATATATCACATAATATCCCATATCTTGACCAACTAACAAATAAGCTTAGGTAGGACACACTTTAGCTTGAAGGATTTACTCTTCTCTCCCCTCCTAGTTCTATTCCCCGATCTCCGCCAGAGATCATATCCCTAAGCTCGATACCAACCGTGACGCCCCAAAATAGGTCCATTCCATCCAACCCATTCTGAATTCGCCAAATACATGGTACGAAAACAACTACAACTTTATTATCACAACAATAAAAGCGTGAGTTTAAATACAAATATTATCTTCTGACAATATTTATACTCAAATAAATCCTCATCACATTTATTGATACATTATTTTACAATAATGGTGAGGACTACTAAACAACTCTCTCTAGAACCTTCATTCCATACCCCGACTGGTAGTACTTCGCTACATTCTCGCCTCACGAGAAGAAAAATGGAACAACAAGGAAAAGGGTGAGCTCAACTAGCCCGATAAAGAATGTTATGACTAAGATAATATACAACAAATTATCGTTAGTCTCCAACGAGGAAAAATCTGATAGAATACAATAGGCAACAAGTTTGAGATTAATATTAGCAGAAAATAATAATTCATAGAAGAGTTACGTAGAGAATGAAATCTACTATAATCTATGAATTTAACGGTCCATCATCAATATTTTATCCTGTAACATCAATCAATATTCATCTCAAATCAAATATTCATCTTTGCACTACTGAGCCAAAGATATTCATCAATCGGTCGTATTCATCTCAACACTGCTCATCTTTTGCACTAAAGGCCAAAGATATTCATCGATCGGTCATGTTCATTTAAACACCCCGCTCATCTTTGCACTACAGCCAAAGATATTCTTGAAAATCATTCATCTTTGCCTACACTGGGCCCGAAGATTCTTCAGAAATCATTCATCTTTGCACTACGAATGAAAAGATATTCAATAATATCATCATTTAAGACTAAGGATGATGAAAAATATTTTTAAAGCGAATCGGTCCAAACAAAATGACAAGTATTATGGATTCGTATTTTAAACAATCCGAGTTCAAAAATACTTCATAAATAATCATACCGGTGTAAAATTCAAGAATGATCAAAACATGGATACAATCAAAGCTAGTATCCGTAATAGATATTTTAGGCGAAAAGAAAAATTTTCATTTTTCTATTGAATAGTAAATATTCGTGAATAGTCTTGAGTATACGTGAATAGTCTGATATCGTGAATAGTAACTCACACCAAAAGATAGAAATTCCACAAAAACATCTTCACGCTTCATGAATAGTACTCGTGAATAGTAACTCGTGAATAAGTAACTCATGAATAAGAACTCATGAATAGTAACTTCGTGAATAGTAACTCATGAATAGTAACTCGTGAATAGTAACTCATGAATAGTAACCCCGAGACATGAAAAAAGTTCCAAATTTGATAAAAACTTCGGATCAACATTTCAAAGATAATGATATTGAAGAAATAATATCATTACGAAAAAAAAAATAATATCTCTTACCTCGAAGAATCGATTACTTGAAAGAAAGGTCGGAAGTGATCTTTGAATGAAACTTATCTTGAACAACAACTCTCAAAGTATCTAAATACTCACAAAATACGCCTCGATAATATAGAGAGAAAGAGAGAAAACTTTGTTTACGGTGTGATTTTCAATTCTAACTTAGCCCTCTATTTATAGGAAAATGTTAGCCGTAGAAGCGCACTTGACTGCTTACTACTGATGGCTTTACACCTGCTACTATTGCCACCCACCACATTTGAAATAAAATTCAGCACATTTTTCACCAACCACAAGTGGGGCCCACTCAATTCTAGAATTTTCCACCAAAATCAATTATAACCCTAATTTCCGAATCCGACACCTCTTAAAATTCACAACAAATCATTCGTGCATTTTTAACGGTTCAAAATTTGTGGACATATACTCAACTTATGTATGTATAACATACCCAAAAATTACCACAATCCAACGGTCGGATTAAAAATTATAACCCCATGTAATATATCTCAAAACCCCTGATTTAATTTTTAATACCTCCAATCCGATAAAATACTGATAAAACACCTCAACATTTCTTCCTTCATTAATAACCACATAAATAAATCCATCATTTATATCCACATAAAATAAATATTTCTTTATCATATGAATCAATAATTAATTATTCACAAATAATATTACGAGAATCACAATTATGACAAACCAGGTAGTTCCTGTGAAAGAGGGGCTTTCCAATAAGGATCTCTCCTTATCTTGGCGCCGCAATTAGGTGACCAAACCTCTCCTTAGACGTAACTTTCTAGACATTGCCAATAATGTTATCTAATAATATTATTCAAATAATATGAATTATTGATCCGATAATGGGAAATATCATGCGGTGACAATTATTGAACAACAATAATATAAAATATCAACGCAGAAGAATTATTGAATCAATAAAATATTGAGCGAGAACTCACATGAAAATTATTGAGTAGTGCCATCTTACGTAAGGATCAATAATTCAACAATCTTGTGCAATACTGGTGCTAATCTTTATGCGACCACAGCGTATTCTTGTATTTTAACCACCGGGTATTCCAACAGTCTTAATTGGTAAATAACTACGCAGATTATTTATAACCACCCAAACTTTGTCGCTTTCCTCATCCAATCGCTTTTCAGTTATGGGGCCCATACATTTATCGTATCGTCCGCATTTAATATTCTCTAAACGATCATTTAATATTCCACGACCAAAACGAATATTCCCGAATAAAAATGAATATTTTATAACCACTTGCTTATTTTGAAATATTTGCGTATTTAACCCTTAACTATCCACATTAATCAAATCAACCCTTACTATTTCAAAATAATAAATAAAGGAAATTCCTTTTTATTTAAAAAAATTTCGGGGTCTTACATATATATATATATATATATATATATATATTATAAATCAATGGGTTATATGTATATACACAACTGTGTGCTTATGACGAATGTTTTTTTGGACTATAACGATAGATCACCCGTCGTCATAGACCAAAATATCTATAAATTTCAAAAAAACTAAGTACTATAAAGTAATCACAGTGTATCTTCGTGTTAACGATATACATTTTTCCCTAAATCAAAATAGTTTACATTATTTAATGTTATTTTTTTAATTTTCATTTTTAAATACAATAAATTATATAATATGTTAAAATAATTTTATAAAATATTTCATAAATAATTTTAATGTAATTGTATTTAGTTAGGAGGTCTTACCAAACTATAAATTTTTATAGCTCTCACTCATTCACTCTATTATGTTTTCTTTTCATAGAGTGATACTTTAGCTAATTTATTACTGAAATCATTTGAGAAAATATATTTTATATATAACGCAGATTTTGTTTGATAAATAATTTTGATAATACTTTATTAAAATATTTTTATAGATTTAATTATAAGTTTTAATACATATGACAACTTTCATAATCACTAAACTTTAGCTTTTATCAAAATTATGTTACATTCAAAGCCTATAATGCTTTTTCAATAATTTTACAAGCTACTAAACACTCAAATATATTCTATTTTGAGTTGAAAGTTCTTTTAACCCACCTCATTACTAAATAAACACCAACTCTTAACATTTTGATAACCTATATTTTACAGAGTAAAATGCAAAAGTTTCGTCTTTACTATACAGATATTTGGATATTGCATCTCTTTTTCTGGTCAAAACGAACTTTATACTATCTGAAAATTTGGATTGTGAATCTTATTATGCCATGTGGCGGTGACTTGTAGGGGTGTTCACCGAATTCGGTAATTTTGATTTTTAAGGTGAACCGGACCGGTCCAAACCGGTCGGTTCGGTACAAATCGATTTTCGACACTAGTTTCGGTTATCTATTTCATTGGTCCAGTACATATCGGATTGAACCGGTTGTACCGGTCCAAATTCTTTTTAAATAATTTTTTTACTTAACCTTGTAGAATTGGCTTAAATTTTACTCTATTTATAAAATTCTGTACATAGCCTTGTAGAATTGGCTTAAAATTTAAATTGGTGATCTCCCCTATTTATAAAATAGAGGTAAGACAATAGAACACAAATTAGATAATGTGGGATGTTGGTAAGACAAGAGAACCAAGTGAAGGTCAAGTCCCACATTGATTAATTGGTAAAAATCTAAGGAAGTTTTCTTATAAAATGAGTACCAAGAGAAGCCTTAATAGTTGGTGGTTTATAAGTTTCATATTAATTAAATTGCTAAAAATTAAGAAAATTAGATAACAATTTTAATAAAAAAAATAAGAATTTTTTTTTTATAAAAAGACTACCAAGTGTTACCTTAAAATGAGTACCAAGTGGTTTACAAGTAATTAGATAACCTTAAACTAAGTATGGCCAAGAGAATTAAATAATTGGATAGAATATAGTTGTTTGTAACTCCCACATTGATTAATAAGCATTTAAGAAAGTTTTTCTTATAAAAAGACTAACAAGTTAATGTGTTAATACTTGGTGGTCTCCAAGTTCCACATTGGTTAACTTATAAAAGTCTTAAGGAAGTTTTCCTTATAAAAAGACTTCCAAGTGAAACTTTAATAGCCGAGTTCCACATTGGTTAACTTATAAATGTCTAAAACTTTAATAGCCAAGTCCCACATTTGTTCACTATAAATGACTAAAGAAGTTTTCCTTATAAAAAATCTTCCAAGTGAAACCTTTATAACCAAGTCCCACATTGGTGTCACTGACTTGTACACATGACACGTTGACATGCCAATTTAACACATTTGATGTTATCTTTTTAAAAATTATTACTAACATGACTAATAGTAATTAGTACAACTTTATTAGTTATTAGTAATTTGTTAATAAGTTGTTGGTAATTACTTATTAATAATTCTCTAACTTACTTGGATAAATACTCATAATATAATATCTTAATAACATTACTTGTTAGATATTAGTATATATTAATGGTATTAGTAAGATTAATATTCTAATACCATTACTGTTATAGTATATATTAATGTTTAAAAAATGAATCTTATTTTATTTTAATTTATTATTTATTTTTAACAAAAATAATAATTAAAGTAATGTATGCTAATAAGAATAATTTATGATAATAACAATAATACAATAGTTATAACAAATAAATAATTTAATCTTGTTGACCACATATTTTGTAAAAATAATAAGTACTTTATATATTTATTCAATACATCTAAATGATTTTTTAGATTTTATGTTTTGCAATATGCAAAGTTACTCTAGTGAAGTTGGAGAAGTAGAATTAATAGAATAACAAATAAATAAACAAATAATAGAAAAATTAAGATGACTCTTATTCACGGTCTTAACTCTTCTCCTCAGTTTCTACAGGAGAAAACTAGATAGTGAGAAAGAAAAATTGGATTTCTCTCTTCATATTGTCAAATTTATCTTATTTTTCTTTAACATTAATATATATTAATTACAATAATATTGTAAGTATATTGATATTATTAATAACATTAATATATCTTAATATCTAATAAGTAATATTATTAAGATAATATATTTTGTATTTAGCTTAGAAGAAAAATAATGTTAAAGAGAATTACTATTAAGTAATTACTAACATCCTATTAATAATATTATTAATAACTAATAAGTTGTATTAATACTATTACTATTAGTAATAATTTTGTAAGAGATAATGTTAAAATTTTTAGTTTAGTTGGTAATCAAATGTTTTGTTAGTTTTGAGAGTATGAATATTTTTAGCTCAAATGTATTAAATTGACATATCAATGTGTCATGTGTACGAGTCAACGCCACATGATACAATAAGATCACAATCCAAATTTTCGGATAGTAAAAAGTTCACTTTTCAGTGACTTAAAAAAAGCGGTGCAATATCCAAATACCTTTATATTACAAGGGTTACTTTTACATTTTATATATAAAAGCATGACCAACAATAATCATACCTCGTGATCATCCAAATTAACTCATCAATTAGAATAAGTTAATTCGAATAGTAAATATTACATTTAATACGGTAACTAATAATTGCAATTAATTTTTCTTAAATTATGGAGGAAGAATATATAAAGTTTTTTCTTAAAAAATTACTCCCTCCGTCCCAGGATAAAAGTCTTTATTACTATTTCAGATAGTCCCGAGTTAAATGTCTACTTAATCTATTTTTTACAATAATTTACCTATAATACCCTTATTATTAATTGTTATATTTTTATTATCTATATATATTTATGGAGCATCACTAATAATGTGCAGAAAACTATACAATTAAATGAAAATTTAAATATGAATAATTTTGTCATTTTATCATCTTTTTTAATATGCGTAAAAAGTCAACTATGACTTTTATTCTGAGACGGAGGAAGTAACAATTATACATTCAAATTATTTTCAACATAATATATGACATTATATGTATTATGTCAATAAAAATAATAAATATATAATTAAAAATATTTATAAAAATAATGATATAAAATAACTCGTATCTCGAACTGGATATCATACTATATTGAATATTCTGTAGCCTGTATGTTCCATTTCTTTTATGATATACAATTTTTTTGTATTACTAAATTATAAGTACATATTAGATAAATAAAAATTAAGAATGGTCTCACCCTAGCTAATTTTATGATACGCATACATAGAGATACCTAAGACAACTGTTAAAAGGAAAAGGAAAAGAAAAAGGAAAAGAAAAGGAAAAGGAAAAATAAAAGGATCCGATTTTGGGTCTTTTAGAGTTTTCAAAATCTTTTTATATCTTCACAAAAATTATAACTATCGAAATAAACTCAAGAATCACTTGATTTGGAGTTAATATGAATGAATTACGAATTTTTAAAATTATAGTGACGGAAATTATGATAAGTTGCGGTTTTCAACAATTCAAATAATTTCTCTTCCTTTTCATAATTGTAGTAGAGAAAGAAAAAAAAATGAAGAAATAGGTTTTGAATTCACTCAATTTCGACATCGGATGAATTAATTATGATTTTTCTAAAGAGTTAAAGTACATATAATTAGTATTATATTCAAAAATTCAACTAATCAAATTAGAATAAGATTATGCTTATATTTATTCTCTTTAAATATATTTATTTCTTTAATTTTAATGAAATTAATTATTAATTTATCTACTAAAAAAATTTAATTTTTTAAACGAAATAAGAAAGAAAAAAAACTAATAACTTATCTTTTCTAATTTAATTATATTTTTATAAATAAAATTAATTATTAACAAAAATCTGAGTTATTAAGGTCCAATACTTTCTCACCAAAACAAGAACACCCTACCCTACGTTACTCAGCACTAAGTGAGCGCAGGGTAAATGCCCTGTCCTGCCCCCCTCTCCCGTCCCGTTCGTGTCGTACAAATTATAAATTGGCATGTAATTTAGTGGAGTAACCGTTTTCTAATTACTCAAGATTCTTCTGTCATCTTTATGTCACTCTTCACTCAGTCCTCACTGTGTGTACAAGTGTGTGAGAGAGAAAGTTAAGATATTGACAAGACGAGAGAAAAACGGGAGAGAGAGGGTCAGAGCCAGACCCTGATTTCCATTTCAATGCCAAATAATGTTGCAGCCTTTTATGTTTTTTCCTTCTTAATCACCGGAGTGGTGGGATAAAATGAATTTCATGGCAAATGGTAATTTTATTTTATGATTAATACAGTACTAACATGCATGCAGGCGAAAAGATTAATTTTTCATCTGTTTGTCAACACTGTAGTAAATATGAATTGAACTTACCATAAAATTCATTTCATTATAACCGAATCCCTTGATCACTTTCTCATCAAACAAAGCAGGAATACTGAATACAGTCATAGAAATAGTTGCATGAGAGTCGATGATGGTATTTCCAAATTTAAATATGATGTCTTATCTTTATACTCGCTCATGTCCAAAATTAAATATATTATTTGAATTTTGAACTTAAACGATAATATATTATTTTTTAAATTAATATAAATTTATTTAATTTAAGTTGATATAATTATATAATCTATAACACAAACTATTAATTAGAAATTTTATTTCATTTTAAATTTTTATAAGTTATACCAAATTTAAAGTTTAATATCTTTGTCGTTTAATTTTAAAAATTAAATTGTATCTTTAATTTTGGAACATAGAGAGTAGTATGTGTTATTTGCCGTTTTATCTTATGTATTGTTCTTAATTTAACTTTTATTCAATTATAAAGTGGTTGTAAATAAAAATTAAATGATTATAATACATAGTAATATTAGAAGAAGAGTGGATGATGAATTTTTAAAATAAGGTTACGACTCAAAGGAGGTACGAGTTAGTTTATAAAATAGTTATAATTTTTTTATTTGTACTATATTATATTAAATCTCTATTAAATGTAAAAATTTTAGAGATATTTTTGTTAATCTTATAAGTTATATATTAACTTTATTTCTCAAAATTGAAGAAATAAAACTTCGTATTAAAAAAAAATAAAAAAGCGAAGAATTTATAGTGATTATTTTTGTAGAATTTCATCTTACACATACAAAATGATGGTGCTAAGTTACATTGCAATAGAAAATTAGTTTTACCGAAAGAAAGGAATTAAGAAAAATGAATGAGTACTTACATCTTTTATTCATTATACATATTGTAACATCCCCAGATTTCGGTTCTAATCACCAAGGATCTGGTATACTATTTCTATGTCTATTACGAAAGATATAAACACAAATTGTTTATACATTAAACATTACACACTATCTCCAAGGTCGAGAACCTTCACATAATACATAAATCAATATCCTATCAGACATACAAAGCTATTATCATACATTACTGTTACAAATTTAGCTGCACATATAATCCAAAGTTGACTTGTCTTTGACTTTTCATGTAACCGACGTATTCGACATAATCTGCAATGTTTATCATGATATAGCAAGGGTGAGTAACAATTTTGCCCAGCAAGTATAAGTTCAATTAAGGATATATCATGATTGAAAGAATTGAACAATAAGCTGGCTAACTTTCTACAATATATACACTGTGAAAGAGCATGAATAAATTTTCATAGTTGAACAAATAATGAACATGAATAAATCAACTAGACCAAAATGGTAATGAAGGTGATCAGCCTTTCATACACGATGAATACATACATTTAATGTGCACAGAGTCTTGAATCAATAATTCATAGACATGGTATAATCAGTAATGATTAACCCCAAACATATTTCAAAAATATCAACTCGAGATCGAGTTAGAGAACTTGCTTGTACCATTGATTACCGTTACGCAACCTATATCACTTTTTCTGAAGACCTAATATAGATAATACCGATATCCAAAATTAGAATAATATCATCACGATATAGTACTGTTAAATACAGTTATAATATAACCTAACAAATTACCACATAATCCTATCAGTCTATAAAATACCTAAAATTCGGTATCAAATCAAACTATTTCAGTCAGAGTTGAATTCGGTACAATTTCTGACATCCCGACGGTTTAGTCGGATAATTCATGAGTCTAATTTCCATAAGACTTTGCTTTAATGCTTTACATTTACCTTAGATAATTTCATTTTCAGTCAAAATATTTTTCAATGACTTATAATAATTTTCAGATAATTATTATCATTTATCATGATTTTTCAATCATTAATATCATATTAATATGAATTAAATACTACTTAATTCCATTATCATTAATATTTATTTCATATCAAATATTAATGAAATACATGTCATAATATTATAATATATTTATAATATTTCAAAGTATTTTAATACCATAAAATCATATTTATATGATTTTAAATAATTAAATCCATTATCCGATAATTGCCATTAATATTAAAATATTAGTGTTTTCATAACAAAATATCAAAAGTTATATTTTACAACTTCAAATATTTTTCTAACCCTTAAATCATTTTTATATGATTTTTAAAACATTAATTCTAATTTTCCATAATTTATTTAATATATTTATTAAATAAATCCATTATCATTAATATTAATTTATTAATAAAATTTATCACAAAATATTAAAAGTCATTAAAAATAACTTTAAATATTTCCTTACACTTTAATATAATTTCAAATAATTTTTAAAGTATTAAAATCATTTTAAGTAATTTATTTAATATAATAATTAAATAAATTAACTATCATTAATATTTAAAAATATTAAAATATCAATGAAATATATTCCAAATTATTAAAAACCCATTTTTAGGCTTTAAAATAATTTTTACAAATTTATTATGAATTTCTAATATTTATTATCTATTTATTCTATAATTTTCGTTTAAAGTTGGGGTCCTCCACAGAAACACTTGTAGACGGTAATCTACAAGTCCGATTTGGGCCCACTTGGTATCGTTAGAACCATGACTTCCCGAGCTACGTTTTAGGCTCAAGAAACGGTCCATTTGGCATAGTATAGCTCCCTGAAAACAGGCCACTACCGACTGATCATTACATGCCTTGTAAACATTTTCAGTTTTGGAGTCTTTTACAGAAACGCTTGTATTACGAGATCCACAACTCCGATTGAGGCCCAATCAGACTCGTTGGATCTGTAACTTCTTGAACTATAGTTTTCAGTTATCAAACACCAAATTCCAATCTGTCTAGGTCCCGGAAATCAGGCCCAAAGTGACTGGTCAGCAAGGTTTTCATCAACAGTTGGTTCATTTTTTAGATTTGGGGTCCTTAACGGAAACGCTTATAAAACGAAATCTACAAATCGGATTTAGGTCCAATAGGTATCGTTGGATTCGTACTTTCCAGAACTACAGTTTCCATGTATGAAACATCTATTTTGGTTCTTTTTTGGTCCCGAAAAAATGGACAGAAGTGACTGATCAGTAGCTTGTGTTCAACAGTTAAGGTAGTTTGAGATTTAATTCATAACTTGCTCATTTCTTAACATATTTGAGTGATTCCAAAGGGGTTTTGCCCTTAACTCATGTATCTAGCATGCTAATATGTTTTAAACCATTAAGCACATGAACCCAAAGAATCTAACATAAAAATATATATAGCATACAAAGGAAAGCTTTTTCTTAAACCTTTTGGTACAAAACTTGATTTTCTCACTTTGGATCTAACTTTTGATTTCAAAAATACTTTGATACACATATAAAATACCAATACTCATGTAAATCATGAGTTTTTAATGATCCAAAACAAAAGTTGCTTGGTTCATAAAGATCTAACAAAAAAGAGCACAAAAATTGAAAATTTTCAATTTCTTACCTTTTTCTTCTTGCAAGCCTTCTTGATCCTTCAAAGTAGCTTATGATTTTAAGTTGTATGAAGATCCAAGACCCCTCCTAGACTCCTTATAACTACCGAAATCTGCAGCCCCCTTTCTCTCTCTATTGTTCTTAGTTTAGACTTAGGTTTAGAAAACTAACATAACTTAGTGTATATACAATATACATATAACACATATAATTATAGAATATGTAACTCCCAATATAATTACATATACTAATTATCAATTTAATATATAAGTTACAAAAATTAGAATTTTAAAAGCCCTAAGGCTTGTTTGGCAAAACCATATTATTTTAAAATTCAGGTTTTAATAGTTAAGGTCTTGTTTGGGTAAAACAGGTTTAAAACAAAAGTAAGGCTTTGTTTGAGAAAACGGTTTTAAAAACTCTTTTAATAGATCCTTTAACACATATTCTTAATGTTATCCTTTAATTAATTAAATCTTAACATTAATTTAATTAATTAAAAGTTTAACATCAATTAATCACATAAAATTGTCACATTATAATTACTCGCTAATTATAACTTCATGTAACAATTACCACATCACTACATTATCTCAATTAAATTAGAACTATAACATAAAATCATTACATATTAATTAAATATTAAATAATCATTTAATTAACATAATACACTTAATTACATTACTCCATATTAATCACATAATCTCAATAAATAATTCAATTAAAATATTTATTTACTTCAATAAATATTAAATTAACATTTAAATTCTCTTTACACCAATTCACAATATATAACACATATACACATACTCGTACTTAAACATCTTAAAATAAGAATTTTATTTATTAAATTCTCATTTATTAATTCTTCAAAATTCGGGATGTCACACACACATATATATATATATATATATATAGCTCAGTTTTCTCCAACGAACTGGAGGGAGCGAACTAAAAGCGAACCGACTATAGCGACGTTTGTTTCTCGTCGCTATAGCATATAAAGCCTCCAGCGAACTGGAGGGAGCAAACTAAGAACGAACCGGCTATAACGACGGTTTTTTTCGTCGCTATAGCATAGAAAACCGGCTTTCTATGCTATAGCGACGAAAAAACTAGTCACTATAGCCGGTTCGTTCTTAGTTCGCTCCCTCCAATTCACTGGAGAAGCGGACTGTATATATATATATATATATATATATATGTATATATATATAACATGTTTGTGTGAGTTTGTTGATAAGTAATATTAATTATATGTATTTTTTGTAGTGAATATGTATAAGTAGTATAGAGAAAAACATGTGTTAGAACAATTGCACGTTTTTGATGATGATGAGATAATGTATATTTTTAATTAGTAGCTTTTGTAAGAAGTCCTTAAGAGTATAATTGATGTAAAAGGAATTAGAGTAAAATATCAAGCTTGTTAGGTTGTGTTGGGCCATGATCCTTTTCATTATTGGGCCAGACTTAATGGGCTCCTCCCTTGGATTATGTTACTTTTGTCCTGTTGGTCTGAATGATTTGGGCCCAGTTACTTGATTATTCCATTGGGTCCTTTCGGTTGGATCCGGTCGCATGGGTCATTTCTATTATTTGGGCTTAGTCATTGAATTGACCCATTATACAAATTGCCACTTAACCCAGCTTTGACCGATAATCATTACACCAAATAATAGTTGACTGTTATGTCTGCCACCTTCCTGCATGACATTAATGAGGATGGGACTCAAGGCGTTGGCGGTAAAAAGCAAAGTAGTAGTGTAGTAGGAGGTGAGCCACAGGCTTTCGGCTGAGATGATCGGGAGTGGGGGAAGGTGTCAGGAGATAGTGGGTGGCACGGTAAACCGGGTTTGGAGTACGTATGGGGCAAGGATCACACAAGAAAGGTAAGTAACAAAACATTATGACACTCAATCATATTATTCTTCTCTCTCAAGCACTAGACATTATTTTCCTCCATTGTTAACCTTGTGATCGCCGATACTGACTCTCACACCGGAGCTATCCCAGATGGTCAAGCCAAGCGAGCTTTTGGTGTTGACTTGTTGAATCTGC
Organism: Panax quinquefolius; assembly: GCA_020205615.1. Lineage (NCBI taxonomy): Eukaryota > Viridiplantae > Streptophyta > Magnoliopsida > Apiales > Araliaceae > Panax > Panax quinquefolius. The sequence continues at coordinate 76,021,172 of CM035170.1, read as the reverse complement.
GGGGATATCTGGACGCGTCTTGGTGATTGGGACATGGGGAAAGATCTTGGCGTTAACATTGGCGCTAGAAGGAGGGCTGGGTTCTAGTGTCCTGAGTATTTTTCAATCACAAACTGTGTTTATTTTACGTCAGTATTCATGGTGAAGAGTAGAACACCTACACCCGAAGGGCAGCCTATGGCTGTCAGTGAATCAACACCACTAATGTCTGTCAAGGACCGTTTGGGACCTGCAATAAGTGTTCATGCCAGCACAGCGTCCAAACGATTACATGAAGATTCTCGGTCGAGGGCTATGGGCAACGTTAAGCGAAAGTTAGTTTTCACGGTGGAGAAAGGGTCTGGCCACGATCGGAAACGAGTAGAAGGCACCTCGCCTAGAACTCGATACCGAGATGACCAAGACAAAAAGGCCTCGCGACTGGCTAAGATGACAGATGAAGCAGATAGGGCCATGGAGGTACTTGTGAAGCAGCGACAGGATATAGCTGAGCAGATGGCTCGAATGGTGGAGTTGAGGGAAGAAGAGTTCAATTATGTTCAGTCCGAATAGCGAGGGCATCGAAGTGGGAAGGAACCTGCTCATTCAGGACATGAGTCTCGGGGCCAACCTTGAGAAAGAAGAAGATCTCGAAGCCCTACTCCTCAAAGATCGAAGAGGGCACATCACCCTGTCGATTCTAAGGAGCAGGGTTGAAGCGAACGAAGAGGTCGATCCAGAGATCGCACTCTTGAGAATACAAAGAAGGCGCTCGTTGTTGCACAGTCTCACCATAGCGCCCGAGTTCAGAAACGAAGTAGATCCAGAGGTCGTACTCCTGAGAGTCTACTGAGGGTACACCACCCTGTAGATGTTCATCATTGGAAAAGTCCCTCTAAAGTTGGAGGTTCTATTGTAAGAGACCGATCTACTCAGAAGAGGAAGGAGTCACTGGAAAAAGAAGCATCATCCCAACCAGAAGGTGTGGAATATCTGGTTAAAGAATAAAGGAACTTCGAAAGCAGCTTGTCGAGGTGCAGAAAATGAAAGATACTTTGGGAAAGAAGGCATCCCCTTTTTGCGCAGAGATTCTAAGAGAGAAAGCTGACCCCACCAAGAAGTTGCCCCACATTGAAAGTTATGATGGATCGGGGGATCTCTACGACTACAGTCAGGCGTTCGACCGACTGATGGATTACTATGACTTTAGCGATGCCGCTAAGTGTCATACTTTTGTCACGACGCTCAGAAAGGATGCCAGGCAGTGGATGGGGACTTTGCCTTCGGATTCAATTTCATCTTGGGCAGACATGTGCAGTAAGTTTCATGCTCGCTTTGGGAGCAACAAAAGGAGGGGAAAACCAACTGGCTCGTTGGCTTAGGTTCGACCGTATTCGAATGAGTCTTTGGGCCAATATGTGAAGCGGTTCCGTGATGCAGTCGACCAAGTGATAGACCTGAACGATCTACAAGCTGTGGGACTATTTCAGAATGGATTAGATTTGGTCAAATCAGAAAAGTTGGTGAAGAAATTGATGTTTCACCACCCGAAGAGTCTTGCTGAAGCCTTTGACAAAGCCGAAAGCTATATCGTGGTGGAGGAAGCCATGAACAGCCTCAAACATCCTTCTTTAGACCGGCTTAAGGAGACAGATCGGGACAGAACGGATGGGGACCAGAAGAAGAATGAAGGAAATAAAGACCGCTATGAAGGCGGGTCAAAGAAATATAACAATTGGAGACAGGGTGGAGGACGTTCGTCCGCTCCAGCCCAGAGAGTGAATAGGACGTACACCGCACTTAACACTGATAGGGCTGTTATCTTGGATCAGATTAAGAATCAACCTATTTTTGAGCCACCTCGAGATAATATTAAGCCCAAAAAGGGAATTCTCGTAAGTATTGTGATTACCATCAAGCCTCGGGTCACGATACCAACGACTGTGCCAGTTTGAAAGATTTCATTGAAAGAAAGGTACAAGGTGGAGCTTTAGTTCAAGATGCGTGGTCGCTGTAATCGAATCAACAACGGATAGAGGACCATTTCAGCAACTCGGCCCGATTCGGCGAGTGTTGCCGACTCTGGCCGGCCAAAGAAGGCAAGTTATAGATGTCATCACTGGGGGCACTTCCGGTAAACTTGTTGGGAAGAAGCGCCGAAGTCATTTGGATTCAGTCATGTCAGTGGTGGGTACCCTTCCGAAGATTGACAGACTTTATCCAGGAACGGTAATCTCCACCGTGAGGATTACCCTTCGGAGACCATCTAACCACATGAAGGGTCAATGGTGGTGACTGCACAAGTTGGTTCGGTTGACATAAAGCAAACGATGATCGATAATGGGTCGTCCGTGGGTATCCTATATGCCCATGCTTATCAGAGGATGAATCTTGATGGGCAGAAGATGGAGATCGGGCAGGAGGCTCCTTTATACGGCTTCAGCATTGATCCAGTCAAGGTGGCTGGAACTATCGAGCTGCCGGTCATCTTCGGAACGGCCCCCCAGCAGGTAGAAATTATTTGCAAATTTTATGTTGTACATGTAGATTCCGCTTATAATGCTATTTTGGGGAGGCCCACTTTAACTGCTTTACAAGCTGTGACCTCAATCCCCCATTTCATAATCAAATTTCCTACGGCTCACGGGGTTGGTGAGGTGAAATGAGATTTGGATCTGGACAGAAGATGTTATAGAAATGCTATGATCACTTAGGGAGTGGGGGTATCAAAGCAAAAGCAGTCCATGGCGATAGAGATCGAACCCTTCACCGAGAGCAGTTCAGAACCGTTGGTCATGCCAGATGAAGAAACAGAAGAGATAGAGCTCATCCCGGGCAAGGCGAACAAGACAGTGAAAATAAATTCGGGTCTGCCGGAACCTCTCCGGACGAACCTCTTGGAACTCCTGCGATGCTATGTTGACATATTCGCATGGGAACCTCAAGATATGTCGGGAGTGAGCATGGATATTGCTGAGCATCGGTTGGAAGTGGACCCGTCAAAGAAGCCAGTTCGGCAGAAGAGGCGGATCTTTGCGCCTGAATGCCAACGGATCATCGATGAAGAGATTACGAAGCTGTTAGCTGCTGACTTCATCTTTGAGATCGACTACCCACAATGGATGGAAAATGTGGTGCTGGTCCAGAAGCAGAACGAGAAATGGCGAGTCTGTATCGATTATACCGATCTAAATAAAGCTTGTCCAAAGAATTTCTACCCGTTGCCCCACATCGACCAGCTTATCGATGCCACTTCGGGGTATGCTTTGTTAGGTTTCATGGATGCATTCTCTGGATATCATCAAATTTCCATGTGTAAAGAGGATATACCGAAGACGGCGTTCATTACGCATCGTTCGGTATATGCCTACAAAAAAATGACCTTCGACCTCATCAATGCCGGAGCCACATATCAGAGGATGTTGAATTATGTCTTCAGATATCAGTTGGGTAAGAACATGGAGGTGTACGTGGACGACATGATTGTCAAGAACATGCTGGTACAGAAACATTTGGATGATTTGGAAGAATGCTTTCAGACAGTTCGTCACCACAAATTGAGACTGAATCCTGCTAAGTGCACCTTCGGATTAGGGGCTGGCAAGTTTCTGGGTTATCTTGTCAGCCAGAGAGGAATTAAAGCCAATCCAGAAAAAATTCAAGCGATCCTAAACATGAAGACTCCTCAGTCATTTAAGGATGTTCAATGTCTGACTGGAAGGATTGCAGCTTTGCGGAGGTTCATGTCCAAGTCGGCAGAAAGGTGCTTGCCATTTTTTGATACGTTGAAAGGGCCGAAGAATGCAAAGACGCCTTTCAGAGCATCAAGTCCTACTTATCTTTGGCACCTTTGTTGGTGAAGCCCGCTCATGCTGAGCCTTTGTATTTGTACCTAGCAGCTAGTTCGTTGGCAGTAGGAGCAGTTTTGGTGCGTGAAGTTGGGGGTAAGCAGCACCCGGTTTATTATGTAAGCTATGTCCTTCGGGATGCTGAAATAAGGTACCCAAATATTGAAAAGTTTGCCTTTGCTTTAATAACTTCTAGCCGAAAGCTTAGGCAATACTTCCAGGGTAGGTTGGTAATAATATATATCTGGATCGACCTTTGAAGAAGATTATGGGCAAACACGAGGTATCGGGAGATTAAATTGCGCATGGACAATGGAGTTGTCCCAATTTTTCATTGAATATCATCCCGAACCGCCATCAAGGGGCGAGCCTTGGCTGATTTTGTAGTCGAATGTTCGTTTTAAAAGCGATGAAGTTGTGGCGAAGTTGAAGGATCCGACAGAGCGCGATTCTGATTCTTCGCCAAAGCACGATTAAGTGAATTTGTATGCGGATGGGTCTTCTACTACGGACGTCAGTGGGGCAGGGATTATTCTGACGAGTCTAGAGGGATTCAAAGTGCAACAGGCCTTCAGATTTCAGTTCAAAGCAATGAACAATGAAGCTGAGTATAAGGCGGTACTCGCAGGGTTACGATTAGCGATGAGTCTTGAAGTGCAAAGAATAGTCATCTTCAGTGATTCTCAGTTAGTCGTTAAGTAACTCTCTGGAGAGTACGAAGCTCGAGGCCCAAGAATGATCAAGTATTTGGCAGAATTAAAAGAATGGCTTCAGTATTTCCAGTCCTATGAGTTTCAGGGGGTCGAGCGTAATGACAATTCCATTGCCGATGCACTCTCCAAATTAGCCACTACGGATGTTAGCATTTTTGATGGATCCGTTTACTTAGAAATTTTGCAACATCCTAGTGTTCATCATGAATCGGTAATGTGCATTGACCGAACCAACTGTTGGTTGACTCCATATCTGGAGTATCTGGCAGATGGCGTCTTACCTTCGGATCGGATGCTAGCCAAGAAAATCAAGTACAAGAGTGCTAATTTTGTTCTGATTGATGGGGATCTGTTCCGAAGGGATTTCTCGTCTCCACTACTGAAATATTTGACTCCATCTGAAGCTGAATACGCTCTCCGAGGGGTACATGAAGGCATCTGTGGCGACCATATGGCTGCTAAGTCATTAGCCTACAAAGTACTTCGTCAGGGGTACTACTGGCCTACCATCTTCAAGGAAGCGATTGAGTACGTCAAGAAGTGCGAGAAGTGTCAGCTCAACAATCCGATACCACATCAGCCACCAGAAGAGCTATACTCGATCTTATCTCCTATACCCTTTGCTGTCTGGGGGGTTGATATACTGGGTCCATTACCGAAAGCAAAAGGTCAGGTCAGTTTTGTTATAGTTTCCATCGACTACATGACTAAATGGGTAGAAGCAAAGCCACTTAGGTTAATAACGGAACAGGAATGCTTGAAATTTTTGAAAGAATCAGTAGTGTTTCGTTTTGGAATTCCTAAGGTGGTAATATCGGATAATGGACGTCAATTTATGGGATCGAAATTTGAAGCATTTTTGAAAGAACTAGTGGTCCAACACAGAAAGACTTCAGTGGCTCATCCTCAGTCAAACGGACAAGTCTAAGTGACCAATAGAACGCTGCTGAATGTGATCAAGCGCAGATTGGACGAAGCTAAGGGAAGATGGCCAAAAGAGCTGCTTAGCTTATTATGGGCTTATCAGACTACTCCGAGGACTACAACAGGGGATTCGCCTTTCAGACTGGCCTATGGTACTGATGCCTTAGTCCCAGTTGAAATTGGATCTCCAAGTCTTCGAGTTAGTCAATTCAAAGAGATCTACAATGAAGAAGGAATGAAAGCCAATCTCGATTTGCTTGACGAAGTCAGAGAAACAACCTTGATCAAATTGGCAGCCTATCAGCGAAGAGTGGCTAAGCATTATAATAAGGGGGTAAAGCTTCGCAGATTTGAAGTAGGGGACTTTGTCCTCAGAGAAGTCGAAGCATCTACACCTCAGAATCTGGGAAAGGCGATGCTTAAATCGAAGGACCGTATGAAGTCACCTGAAGTCAAGAAGGCGGGACTTATCGGTTGAAGGCATTGGACGGGTCAGCAATTAAAAATACTTGGCACACCGACAGGCTTAGGAAGTACTTTCAGTGAAAACAATGTCAGTACATCGGAAGTCTGTAAATATTCACGTCATCATCAATAAAATTTCCCTTTTTTCTTAAACAAATCTTGTTTTCGTTGCTGATCAGTTCAGTGGTGTAAGGAGGTTCGGGGGGACTCGCTGACCAGTCGATGGTAGCCTTATTGGCGAGTGGACCTTATGGGTTTGTCAAGGCAATTGTCGACCTTTGGACCTTGTCGTGGGTAGACAAGTGTTCTCTTTAAGACCTTTGGACATTGTCGTCCCCTTTGTGGTAGACAAGTGTTCTCTTTAAGACGCGTTGGTAGCGTGTCATTCTTTTTTAGACCCTTCATGGTAGGCAAATGTCATCCCATGGGTTTGTCGAATGCCCCTTCGTGGTAGTAAATGCCATCCTTCGTGGTAGGCACCTTCTTTTAGACTTTGTCGGCCCTTCGTGGTAGTCGAGCCCTTCAAGGTAGTAAATGTCATTCTTTGTCAGAGACTTTGTCGAGACTTTGTTAGGCCCTTCGTGGTAGGCAAATGTCATATTATACAAGTTGTTAGACCCTTTGTGGTAAACAAATTTCCAACGAAGCAGATTTGTCTCACACTTCGGTAACGAATAAGTATTCCTTTACTTTATTACCTATATTTTTTCTAAGTGTTGAGTTCGGAATGCATCATTCTTTAACTTCATCTTATCTGTTATACGACGTGCCTAGTTGTTGATTAACAGTTTAAGTTAAGTTCACAAAGAACTTGTACATTTTTCAAGATCGTTAATACTGAATTATTAACAAAAAACAGAAGTCATGGTAAAGAATATTGAAATTTCATCAACATTTAAACAAGTTCACTTAAATTTCTTTACAAATAAAATTTTTATCCAATAACAACAAAATCAAAGTTTCTTTTTACAAGACACCCTATAAACTGAAACGAAAAAACATCATACTCAAGCTACACCTTCATTCTCGGAATCAAGAAGGTTGGGTCCAATTGAGCTGCAGTCAACTTTTCCTTGCCCCGACCTCGGCAATCTTCGTATCCTTCATAGTATACTTTCGAATTTACTGCATGGCTCGTCGGATGTCGATAATCCTTTGTATCCGCTTGAGCAATTCTTCAGTCAGAGGAGGGTCCTGTTCCTGAAGTACCTTTATCTTGCCACAAAGTTTACGACGCTTGGCCCTATGGACTTTCCTATCAGCCCGAGCCTTCGTCTGAACTTCGCTGAGTTGTATTGACATGTTTTGATTGGCTGCAACAAGCCCCTCATTGGTAGTCTTCAAAGCTTCGGTCTCTGCAACGAAACGGACATTCATGTTAGCCAATTTTTGTTCGCTGGCTTTTGTCGTCTTCAGTTCTTCTATGACCAAGCTCAGCACGTCATAGGTTTCCTTCATATCCTCCTTGGTTTGGGCCAATTCCCTCTGAAGACTTTCATTGACATGGAAAACAGATTCATGTTCCTCTTTCTCTCGAGCTAATGTAGCCTTCAACATGTTGTTCTCCCTCCTCAGAGTCTCCTCATTGGACTTGACATTTATATGTCTGGGGCGTAAACGCCCGAAGACTACATTTGCCTGCACATATTAGACAGTATCCAGTCAATTTCAAATATTTAGACAAGTAAAGAAATGTTTAACTAAGAAAACCCTCACTTACCTTTGCCAAATAACTCATGCCTTCATCAAGAAAATTCCCGTTCATATGATTATCAAATCGGTGATCATCATTTTCCCGAACGAAGGCATCAAAGAGCTGGAAGGGAAAGTTGACGTTATACCGAGGCCACAAGGTCGGCGCTCCAGTGGCCTCATCATGGAATTTTTGTGATGAAGGCCTTGGGGGGGAAGGCATTGGTTGTTCACGAATGGGAGAAGGATCCATGTAGATATTTTTGGTGGAAGAAGATTGAGCTGGAGTAGGGTCTCAAACTGGTAGAAATACAGGTGTTGAACTTGGGTGGCTGTCTTATGGTTGTTTTCTCTTTCGAGATGGTGCTGCAGCAGGTTCAGTTTGTTCTTCTTCATTTACAGTTAGAGTCTCCATGGGGGTTGTTGGGGAATGAACATTTAAAGAAGATACTCTAAGCTCATGGGGGGTTAAGGGAATAACTTTGGTTCTCATGTTTTTGATTCGAAGAAGTTGCCTTCGATCATTTACAGGTAGATCTAATAAACTTGTTAGAGCTAATGTTGGATTGGCGACTGGTGGTGTTGGATCAATAGTTGGCGGTATTGGGTCGGCAATCGGTGGTGTTGGATCGACGGTTGGTGGCGTTGGATCGATAGTTTGGGGTATTGGATTGACAGTTGGTTCAGATTTAGAAAGGGCTTCGGAGTCTGACGGGATGGAAATTAGTCGAGGCCTTCGGGTGGCTCTTTTCTTTCGACGAAGTTGGAGGACTCCTTCCGAGAGAAGGGGTTCATCATCTTCGGGTGCATGGGTTTGAGGTTCAGCAGTTGGTGTTTCAGTAGGTGGGTTGAATTTGGAGGAGGCTTTCGGTTGTGAAGGTTCAACATCGACATCTGCAGATTTTTCGGCTGTATTATCTTCGGATGGGACTTCATGTTATGAGGAATCGGCGGTGGCTTCTACCGATTTTCCAGTTAACAAATCTTCTAAGTCTTTCACCTCCGATGACGACAGTGTTATCAAAGTTACTACAGAAGATTAACAGTTCTACATCAGAATCCATATCACATAAAATTTTCAAATATTCATAAAATGAATCTGTACTTACGTTTGTGGTCATATAACCATGCTTGATTGGAAAGAAGTCTATAGTTCCATTCCTCCCCCGGGAAATTGTCCAAAAGCTCTATCATCTCGGCCTCACGTTCTTCAGAGATGTCTTCGAAGTCAGCAGAAGTCTTCTCATCAGTGGCCCAGTTCGGTAAAGAGATGATTTTGGGTCCTTTGACGAAAAACCACTTCTCATGCCATCCTCTGTTACTTGAAGGAGTATTCACCAACGAACGTCTCTCGAACTTTTCTCTTGTTTTTGAAGAATGCTTGCTTATGGTCTTAAATCCTTTCTCTCTGGACTGGCCGACCTTGTATATAGAAAAGAAGAAGTCGAGTGTAGATTCGACACCAAGTTTGTGGCATAAAGCTATGAATGCTAGAATGTGAATATAAGAGTTCGGCATTAATTGGGCGAACCCAACACCCAGAAACCCTAAGAGAGTTACTATGAAAGCATGAAGAGGGAATCGAACCCCTTTCTCCAAGATGGTCATCGTAACAGCCATCCATCCTTCGGGGCGTTGATACATCCATTCTTCAGACCTGGGAGCTCTCACCAAATGGGTATCCGAAATGTGGCAACGAGTTCGAAGCCTCTTCAAATCAACCTCTGTAACTTTCGAGGGAGTGTTGGCATGGAAATATTGTTCCTTACTCCTATAGAATGTAGAAGGATTGGGAGGGGATTTCGTTATAGGTTTCTTCTTAGTAGTTGCAGCGGTCGGATCAGAGCTTGAAGCGTCTTTGTTAGGGTTTGGGCTTGGAGGAACGATGTTGATCGGTGTCACTAGCAGGGGACGACCTTGCTCAGAATCTTGAGAAGCCATTGTTAACGATTTGCAGAGAAGGGAAAGAGAGCTCGAGAGGTATAAAGAAAGCTCGAAGTTCCGAAATTCAAATTGGTAGGTAAAACTGTCAAAATTGGTAAAGTTTACCTTTTATATTGACGGTTACACAGTAATCGAGGGCGGCACATTTAATTCACAGCAATGATGGTGAATTGGAAGAGGTAGCGTCCGATTTTGGGTCTAAATATCTTAACCGGAGTGGACCTATGTTTATTGGGCCTCCCATTTCTGTCTCGATATCAATTTGGACCGACTTAGTTAGGCCTTGGTGAGTTTCACTTTGGACCCCTTGTGACTTATCATAATTCATTATATCATGGGCCTATATTGTTTACAATCTTCCATTAAACACCCTGTTCAATAAAAGACTAGGGGGCAATGTTGGGCCATGATCCTTTTCATTATTGGGCCAGACTTAATGGGCTCCTCCTTTGGATTATGTTACTTTTGTCTTGTTGGTCCGAATGATTTGGGCCCAGTTACTTGATTATTCCATTGGGTCCTTTCGGTTGGATCCGGTCGCATGGGTCATTTTTGTTATTTGGGCTTAGTCATTGAATTGGCCCATTATACAAATTGTCACTTAACCCAGCTTTGACCGGTAATCATTACACCAAATAATAGTTGACTGTTATGTCTGCCACCTTCCTGCATGGCATTAATGAAGATGGGACTTAGGCGACCGGCGATAGCAAACAGTAGTAGCAGGTAGGGAGGTGAGCCACAGGATTTCGGCTAAGATGACCGGGAGTGGGGGAAGGTGTTAGGAGATAGTGGGTGGCACGGTAAACCGGGTGTGGGGTACGTATGGGGCAATGATCACACAAGAAAGGTAAGTAACAAAACATTACGACACTCAATCATATTATTCTTTTCTCTCAAGCACTAGACATTATTTTCCTCCATTGTTAACCTTGTAATCGCCGATACTGACTCGCACGCCGGAGCTATCCCCCGACGGTCAAGCCGTCAAGCTTTTGGTGTTGTCTTATTGAACTGTGCAGGATATCGGACGCGTCTTGGTGATTGGGACGTGGGGAAAGATCTTGGCGTTAACAGGTTGATTTATTGAAAGAATTGAATATATAGATGATAGGAAATGAAACGGTCGTATAGTTGATTGAACCATCATAAAGCTGCTCTAAGCAATTATAAATTTCTTGAAGATCGCAGAGTCTGCATAAGAATCGTAGAGTCTGCCAAATGATCCTAAAGTTTATTGAAAATTGTAAGGCAAGACAAAGATAGTAGAGCATATTAAAAATCGCAGAGTATATAAAAAATTGTAGAGAAGATCGTAGAGCTTAAAGAATCGTAAAGTCAATTTATCCAGATACTCTACAATCACCATGGAAGTCTACGATCAGACAAATCGTAGAGCATGTCAGGTATTACATATTGGACTGACATTGGGAAGACTTGTAGAGTGAAGATCGTGAGATGGTTGTTGATCATCCTAAGTTTAAAATGAAGATCAGAACGAGTTACTTCTAAAAGATAGTTTGGCGATGTGATAACATCCACGTGGTTGTTGCTGCAGCAATCTGATGTGACGTATCAGAGCCAAAAGTAAGCTGACACATTCACACTGAAAGTCAATATCAAAGATCTTCTAAGATAGGAACATTTAATGAAGCAACGATAACTTTCCAATGGGAACATCTCGAGGTCATCTATAAAAGGGTAAGGAGATTCAATTCAAAATTATGAATCACGAATTACAAGCTAAATCTCTACCCAAGTCTCAAGAACTCCATTCTATAAAATAGAACTACTTATTTTGCTACTAAGTCTTTTAGAAGCCGAGCTTAACACCATTCAGTAACACCTTAGAAAATTATTTCATCTCTTGTTATTCATTGGTATAAGTGACCAGCAGTTCTAAGCCTAAGTGTAAGACCCCAACTTTTATGAATAAAGATGAATTTTTCTATAAATATCATTTTTGAATATTATGGAGTGAATTTGATATAATGTTATAGTTGTGGGTAATGTTTATAAATTTTGCAAAGTAAGCAAGTTGTTATATAATATTCGATTGGTCGGGGAATATTCATTTTAACAGGGAATATTCGTACGACGGCACAATCATTGGAGGACCCCACAACGGAATTATTGTCGAAATGAGAAAATGACATAAATATCTTTTTATAAAAATAATGGCAAAAGTTTTACCCTTAACGGTCGAATTACTCGATGATTAAAAGTACAGTAATACGCGTGGTTGCATAGTAACACACAGTATTGATTATTGATGCTTACGTGAGAAGTCACTCAGTTATACTCGATTATTGCTACAATAATTGCTGCATAGTATCGCACGTTATTTGATTCAATTATTGTCGATATTTTATATATTGTTAAATCAATAATTGAGACGATACAGTTATTCATATTATTATTTGCAATATTGACGATGTCTGGAAAGTTCTGTCGAAGAGAGGTTTGGTCACCTAATTGCGCGCCAATAGGGAGAAATCCTTATTGGAAAGCCCCCTCTGTAAGACCCCAACTTATTATAAATGAAATTGAATTTCTCTATTTATTATTTTGAAATAGTAAGGGTTGAATTGATTAATGTGGTTAGTTATGGGTAAAATGCGCAAATATTTCAAATAAGCAAGTGGTTATAAAATATTCATTATTGTCAGAGAATATTAGTTTGGTCGTAGAATATTCTTCCCGTCGAGAATATTCGTATGACGGCCAGTGCAGACCTTTGTGGGCCCCCATAACGGAAAGCGATTGGATGAAGAAAACGACAAGTATGAGTTTTTATAAATAACATGCGTAGTTATTCTGCTAACACTTGTTGGAATACCCGTGGTTAAAACACGATGTAACACATTGTTGCCAAAGATGACACTTTGCAGTATTGCACCAATTATTGATTCTTACGTGAAGGCACTACTCAATAATTGTTACGATAATTACTGCTCAATATTTTATTTATTGATTCAATAATTGCTACGTTGATATTTTATATTATTGTTGTTTTAATAATTGTCACTACACAATTTTCCCATTATCGATTCAATGATTCATATTATTTTAATAATATTACTAGATAACATTATTGGCAAAGTCTAGAAAGTTCTGTCTAAGGAGAGGTTTGGTCACGTAATTGCGCGCCAGTAAAGATAAATTCTTATTGGAAAGCCCCCTCTTTCCTGGGAACGGCCTGGTTGACATTATTGTGATTCTGTAATATTATTTGTAAATAATTAATTATTGATTTATATGATAAGGAAAATATTTATTTATGTGGATATAAATGGAGGAATTTTTTAGAAAAGTGACAATTGTTGAAAATTGATATTTTATCTTTTCTGATAAAATAATTCATTATTATATTATAATAATAATATAATAATGGTGATATTTTTACAATAAATGTGTGATATATGAGTAAATGAGGAGGAGGAGTATTTTTGTTACTAAAAATATTTAAAACATGTTTTTCATGTTTGTGGACCCCATTTCTTGACTGAAATTTGATTATAGCTTGTAAAATCGGCCGTATGTGGATTTCGGTCAATTTCTGTTTGGAATATGGAAAAACTTAAACTTATAAAGTTGTAGATAATGAAATTTCCTACGGAAAAGACATAAGGTTCGAATTTTTCTGACAAAAGGGCTATTTATTATGAATTATTGAAGTTCCGAAGTTCCAAAATAATTGATTTCTGGAAGTTTCAATTATGTTTATTAAGAAAAACGTTTTTTTTCTTTTGTGGGCTACACTAATATGTGCAAAATAAGCTGAGATCAGTTGTCTAAGGTGGGCGTGAAAGTTATATATATATATATATATATATATATATATATATATATATATTATTTTATTATATTTTTTGCTTTGTGTTTCAAGCATTTTCCTATAAATAGAGTGCTTAGGTTAGAATTGAAAATCACACCAAAAACTGAAATCTTCTCTCTCTATATTATCGAGCGTATTCTTGTGAGTATTTTGATAATTTGAGTGTTGCTATACGGTGCAAGTTTCTTTCAGCGTTATATCCTATATTAAGTCAGAAGTACTATTCTTTTGAGGTAAGGGATGTTATTTTCTTCGTAAATGATATTATTTCTTTCGATATCATTATGCCAAAATATTAGTCCGAACTTTTATCAAATTTGGAACTTTTTGTGTCGGGGTTCTTTATTCACGTATATCTATACCTTATTCACGAATCGACACTACTATTCAATCGAAAGATAAAATTTTTTCTTTTTGTCCAAGATGTCTATTATGGTTATATCTTTGATTGTATCCATGTTTTGATCGTTATTTTTGAATCCTGCTCCAAAATTGGTTATTATGGAGTATTATTGATCTTGGATAAACTGTAATACGAATTCCTAATATTTGTTATTTTGTTTCACTGGATTCGTTTTCTTTAAAATATTTTTCATCATCCTCACTCCTAAATGATGATATAACTGAATATCTTTGGCATGTATTGCAAAGATGAATGATTTTCTGATGAATATCTTTGGGTCAGTAGTCTGATGATGAGCAGTGTTTAGATGAACATGACCAACTGATGAATATCTTTGGCCTGTAGTGCAAAGATATATATTTAATTCAAGATGTATATTGATTGATGTTACAGGAAAAAAATATTGACGATGGACTTTTAAATTCATATATAGAAGATAGTAGATTTTATTCTCTACTTAACTCTTCTAATGAATTATTGTTTTCGCTGCGAATATTGATTTAAAACTGGTTGTCTATTGTATTCTATTAGATTTTTCCCTATTGAGGACTAACGATAATTTGTTCTATATTATCTTAGTCATAATGTTCTTTACTGGGCTAGTTGAGCTCACCCTTTTCCTTTTTGTTCTATTTTTCTTCTCAGGAGACGAGAATGTAGCGAGTACTAGTAGGGGTGTGGAATGATAGTTCTAGAAGTTATTTTAGTAGTCCTCACTATTTTGTAAAATAGTGTATCAATAATTGTAATGAGGACTTATTTGAGTGTGGATATTGTCTAGATGACAATATTTGTATTTAAACTCACAGTTTATGTGTTGTCGTATTTTGCACGATAATTGTATTAATAAAGTTGTAGTTGTTTCTGTACCATGTATTTGGCGACTCAGAATGGGTGTTGTATACCTATTTTGGGGGCGTCACACCCTCTTTCCTGGGAACGATCTGGTTGTTAAATATTGCGAGTAATAATAATGATGAATAAATGTTGTCAAAAATATTGAGGGGATTTTTATGAAGTATTTAATATAAATTTTGCTTATTTTATGGACTCCCATTTACCAATTTTTCAAAACTGTCGGTAGAAGTTATCTCAGTTTTGTTATATATATATAAGTATTGTATAATTATATATATATATATATATATATTTATGTTAGGGGAAAAGGTGGGGGGGGGGGGAATTACGTAGAATGGTGGGAGTTTTTTTTTATTATTATATTAGTTTTAAAAAAGAAAAATAGAATATATTATATTTTATTATGCATAGTATTTGCATAGTTTCTGCATAGTGTATGCATAGTAAATCATGTGATTTTTAGAAAATTTCAGCCGGCGAAAGTTTGCGTCCGTGATTCTAAATACCGCTCATCCGTGATTTTATTCAAATAGTATCCTTTTCATTCTCCTATAAATATGATGCTTAGTTAGAATTGAAAATCACACCAGAATCAGAGAATTCTTCTTCTATAATATTGAGCTTATTTCTTTCGAGTTTTATAAAGCTTTGAGCGTAGAAAACAGTGCAAGTTTTCTTCAAGAATATCCCCGCTATACCAGTTGGAATACTCTTCTTTTCAAGGTAAGGGATATTATTTTTGTTCAGTATTCGTATGAAATAATATTTTCTTCCATACTATGTAGTATGTATGTAATATTATTTTATTTCAGATTTCGAATTCTATACTCATTTTGTTAAAGTTTTGGATTCTATACTCCATAAAATTAGTAGAATATCCTTGATATTTGCGCTTCATCTAGTATCTTTTCATGTAAATATTATTCTGAGCATTCTTGATAAGTTTTAACTTTTTCATGCCGGGGTACTATTCATGGGGTTACTATTCCTAAAGTTACTATTCACGGGATACTATTCACTCGGGGTACTATTCATGATAAAAATTGATTTATTTTCGGTCCAAAGCATTTTTGATACAATATTATTCTTGAATTTTACTCCACAAAGCAGTATCATGTTGACAATTTGGACATTATTGAATTCTGGATAAATTAAATTATAAATCTTTAAAAATTTATCATTTGATTTCTTTTAATTGAATTCTTATATCGTTGTCATCATCCTCATGCTTATATTATAATGAAAGTCATTTGTGGCCCGTAGTGCATAAATGGACTTGGTATGATTATGACCAGGGATTATTTGGTATAATCATAACCGTAATGTTACAAATGATGTGGTAAAAGTCCTCATTGGCCCGTAGTACATTGATGGACAGTTGTTGGCATGATCATGACCATTGGTGAAAACACAAATATCCTTGTCCCGTAGTGCATGAATAATTTGTGGTCGTAATACTAATGAATATCCTTGGCCGCAGTGCATGGATGATTCAATGATGTGGATTATTTATTAAGCTGAGTCTTAGCGATAAACCTATTGATAAATTTTTTAAATCATAGAAGATAGTAGATTTCATGTTCTACTTGACTCTTCTAATGGATTGCTTGTTCCGCTGCAGTTAAACTTGATGTCTATTGTATTTTATCAGTTTAACATTGTTGAAGGCTAACGATAATATATTTTGCATTATCTTAGTCATAATATTTCTTACTGGGCTACTTGAGCTTACCCTTTGCTTTCATTGTTCTCTTCAGGAAATGAGAGTATAAGTGGGACTAGTCGGGGAACAGAGTGACGGTCCAGATGTTTGCATTAGTAGTCCTCACTATTCTATGAAATAGTGTGATAATAAATGTATTGAGGACTTATTTTGAGTTTGAATACTATCTAGAAGATAATATTTGTATTAAAACTCACAGCTCATGTTGTATATTTAAGTTTGTATTTGTATTCTGTACCATGTATTTGGTGACTCAGAATGGGTGATGTATACCTATTTTGGGGGCATCACAGTTGGTAGCAAAGCTTAGGGATATGATCCCTGGCTGAGATGTGAGACTAGAAATAGGAGGGGAGAGACGGGTAATTCCTTCGCTAGTATGACCTACCTAAGTTTATTTGTTATTTAATTGGTAGGTCTGAATATAGGGATATTATGTGGTGTGTCAATTAACCATTGTTTTGTGGTAGTATTTGAAAATGACATCCGAGAATGTTGAGAATAGCAATGAAGCAAATGTGACACCCCCAAATTTGGATACTTCAATTCCACATATTTGGTGTTCACTGTCCTAATAAATTATAACTAACTACCCATAAACAAAAGATATAATTAAACTCAAAAGCTTACATAATAAATCTCCCATCAAGGGTTACAAAATCTCAAGATAAATCCTAGGTCATCTAACCTTTAATACAATCATCAGCGAAAATTAAAACATGATCATAATTGAATCTAGTACATAAGCTTCATAAATAAAAGATAACTTAAACGTTGTCGTCTAATTAAGCACTTTGTCCTTGCCTTTGCTTGTAGAAAGCTCTTCAAACTTCTTAACTTCATCTGCAATGTTTTGTGCAAGAGTGAGCAAACAATTGCCCACAAGAAGGATAATATACAATAACGGTTTATGAATGATAATTTATTGAGTTTTCAATGGTAAAGTATTCTAACCGGAACAATAAAATTTAGTTCAACAACTATGAGTTCAAAGAAAAAATGAACATTAAATTAACAATAGATATCAACATCAAAGAATACACTGAGGGTCACAAGACCACGAACTATACTCTAGGTTTCAAGTATTTCTACTTTAACCTTTAACAGTCTAAAAGACTATAATCATCATCTTCGTCCTAAGTTAACAAGTGTTTCTACTGTAACCTTTAACAGTCTAAACGACTATATGGACCATCATTCCGTACTCCAGGTGATCAGCCCTTTGTACTATGTATTGCGCAAACATTTTAACGCTATTGCGTATTTCTAAAATAATCCCCTAATAATAGGGTTGTTCATCTCAGCTTAGATTATCAGGTTCCGAACCAAATGAAGTTTGGTTGGGAATTAACTTCCAAGAAATTCTAGATCTTTAGAATGCTCATCAACCAAGTACTGGTTGAATCAGATAGAAACAAATAACTATTCAAGAGGTTGATTATAATATCTTCATGAACAAGGTATATCGATGAATCAATAAGAGCTAGAGTATTAAAAATTTCTAAATTGAACAAATGTTATCATCGACAACATGCTTGCAAAATTTGTGTGAGAATATATGCAAACCAAAGGAAGTTTGGTTTGGGTTGACTTCAAGGGAAATTTAGAGTTTAGAACATTCATCAACTAAGGATTAGTTGAATTGGTAAAGAATCGCTAGACAACTTAGAGTTTAGTACAATAATGTAAGATAGTACAATGATATTGGAGAACGAAGATCAAACAACAGTTATTAGTAACTGAATAAACAACATTACTGCCTTTGAATAAACAAGGTAATCTCGTTTGAAATAAAGAAATAAAGATTAACTAACTTGTTCAACAATTAAATGAGAGTTAAAGAATTCGCATGACAATAAATCCTCAAACAAGAGGTTAGAGTTAGAGAATTTGCATAAGTATAACGTAATAGTGAAAAGTAACTTTGCTGAATAATAAAGTAGCAAAGGTTAGGGAACTTGCCTCTTGTGTAAGTTATACAATTACAACTTACGTACTCCAATAACCTACACATAGGTTTAGAACCACAATACCTATTAGATATGCTAACATACCATAACATGTACATTTCTTGCTAAACTTATCATTTTAGCACAAGTCTTATGCTACTATACAAATATCAGGAATTTCAAGTGTTAACCTTCATAATACTTATTTACTAATCCTCATTCTCAATAACTCACAACATGTCATTTTCATGGTTTACTAACTTCTTATAACTTTAGAATCACTAACCACATAACACTATGTTGTTTTCACCTTGTCGTTACACATTTGACACATTAACATAACCTTAGACCAAGTTATAGTGGTGTTACAAAGTCTGCAGACGATAGAGACCTCACTGTCTCAGATTGGGGTATGGCGCAATTGCATGCCATACACAAGCTTACAGAACCAAAGTAATTGCGCCATTTCTCGCCTTAACATAACGCACCAACCGCACTACGAGGTACGAGATAGCAGGAAAAGGCTATGAACAAGCGATGGCCAGCTTTAGCCAACAAACACAAATTTCACCCACCAAACAGTGAAATTAACACGTAAAATAAGTATATAACTATCATAAACATGTTTGCTAACATTTACAACAAATTAGAACAATTTAACACACACTAAAACTAGTTTAATTTCTCAAATTCCTCATTTTCATATAAAAACTCAATTTTTGATATTCTTCACAAAAATCAACACTGTGATCTCTATACTTGGCCAAATTGCTTCGTTCAAATTACGTTATGCTCGTTTCTTAATGAACTAGCATAATCAAGCTTCAATTCACAGTTTCACATACAAATTAACCACTGAAATTGGTACTTTTCACAAGCCATATAGAAAAATATAAACACTGTAATTACTTTCTTTCTTTTAAACGTAATTAGCATAAAAATTCTTATCTAAACACAAGTTCTAATCATCACAAACATATACAATAACAAGTAATCAGTTGTATATCAATAATTCAAAAAGATGAATTCACAGAACTTGAAGTTATATGCCGTACCATTCATATATATGCATATATATAAATATATAAAATTAGGGTTATAAGTAATACCTTCTATTAGCTTGGTAATCACTGAAATTGCTGTGAATCACAAACTTTCTCTCAATTCTCTCCCTAGTTTCTCTTAGTTTTCTTTCTTCTTCTCTTCTTAGGCTTAAGCCAATTTTCTTTTACGTAAAACACACTAAGCCTAACGCACAAAATTTAACATCTATAACCGACGTTGTAACAAAAACAATAATACGTTATCAGTTATAAATATATTTTATATTATTTGATTTATTTTAATTTATTTTATTTGTTTTATTTATAATTCAAATATAAAAAAATCCAAAAGCCATAAGGCTTTGTTTGGCAAAAAGTCTTTAAAATAAAGACTTAATATATTTAAGCCTTGTTTGGTCAAAACTAAATTAAACCACTTTAATTTTATTTTAACAAACCATTTAGTTTATAATTTATAACCACATATGACTTATTTGGATTTCCATATCCAACATTAATCAAATAAAATAATTATACATACTATATTTTAAATAAATACTCCACTTAAACAATTCTCACAAAATTATAATCTCATTATAATTTTATTTAATAATTTAATATACCATCTTAATTTATCATATCACAACAACAATATAACATCTCATGTTATCTTACAACATAATAACTATAAATTAAATTAATTTAGAATATTATCTAATAAATATAATTTATAAATATTTACTAACAAAAATCACATATTCATTTAATTTAAGAAATATTTTAAATTACAAAACAACAACTTCATCAATAAAATATTTATTTAATTTAATAAATATTTTAAATTTCAAATAAAATCTTAGATTGTTACAACACAGGAGACCGTTGAGTCACCACAGATCAATACCCAGGATAATGTGCAACAGGAAGACAATAATCCTCATGTAAACAATAACACCGATCACATGATGAACGATGGGATGTTTAGAGGCTTTATGCAATTCATGCAACATTAGGCGAGAGCGGCTCCTGTCCAAAATGCAGGTGAAAACACTGGCAACTCTTGGACGGTCACCGCTAAGCAGTTCAAGGAGCTGGGACCACCAGAGTTTATTGGAGAGCCAAAATCACTTAAGGCGGAGACGTGGATAAATCAGATCACCAAGATATTTGATGTCTTGGGATGCTCCGAGGAGTAAAGGGTTCCCTTTGCCACCTTCATGTTGCGAGGAGAGACAGATTATGTGAGATCTCGAATTTTATGAAATAAAAGTATTCAATTTTCCTATAATTATTATTCTATTTAGTAAATGGTTGAATTGATAAAAGGTTAAAGTTAAGGGTGATTTGTGAAATTTTTTCAAAGTAAGCAAGTTGGCATAAAATAATCGGTGATAAAAGTACAGTAATACACGTGGTTGCATAGTAGCACACGATATTGATTATTGATGCTTACGTGAGAAGTCACTCAGTTATACTCAATTATTGCTACAGTAATTGCTGCATCATATCTCTCATATTATTGATTCAATTATTGTCACAGTATCATTTGCATAATATTTTATATTATTAAATCAATAATTGAGATGACAAGTTATTCATATTATTATTTACATTATTGACGATGTCTAGAAAGTTCTGTCGAGAAAAGGGGTTAGATTATTTAATTGCGTGCCAATAGGGAGAAATCCTTATCGGAAAGCCCCCTCTTTCCTGGGAATGATTTGGTTGTTAAATATTATGAGTTATAATATTAATGATGAATAAGTTTGTGTTGATTAAAGATGAAATTCATATTTTTATTGTGTTGGGATTATTAGTGTTAATGGAAAGCAACATCTATTTTGATAATAATTGATGTCTAGAGGTTATATTGACCAATCGGGTAATTAATCGGATAAATAAACAATTAATTGCTATTAATTCACATGCTTATAACTGTTTGTTCACATGTGTGTACTATTGATTCACATGCATATACTATTAGGGGAGGTGGTGCAAGATTGATAATACTTGCATGACTAAATTAAAAATAGAGGTATAGATGAAGGTACTATACTGTAATTATTTTTTTCACATGTATAGAACTATTGATTCACATGATTGTACTATTGATTCACATGATGTACTATTAGGGGATGTGGTGCAAGTTTGATAATACTTGCAGGACTAAATTAAAAATGAAGGAAAAGATGAAGGTATTATACTATAATATTTCGAGCCCCAAAGCGTGCAATTATTAAAACTATATTTTCCTATAAATAGAAGCTCATTCTTCCTTCATTCTCACCAATTCACTAAGACTCACAAGACCAATTATAAAGAGATAAGCTATAGAGAGAAAGAAGAAGAGAAGTCAGCTACTTCACTATTCCAGTATCCAGTCTTCTTCTAAGGTAAGAGATATTATTTGTTGTATTCGTAAAGGATATTATTTGTTGTATTCGTAAGGGATATTATTTGTTGTATTCATAATGGGTATTATTTATTTCATATTCTGAAGATATATTATTTTTCGTATTCGTATGAATATTATTTTCGTTCAATATTCGTAAGGGATATTATTTCTTTCGTATTCATGAAGAGAGTTATTTTCTTTCAATACTCGTAAGGGTTGTTATTCCATTCTTTATTATTCTGTTGGAATAACCTGTCTACGCGGACTACCGCATGTATAGTGAAATTCTTCTGTTATTCCATTCTTTATTATTATGTTGGAATAACTTTTTCTCACGCTGACTACCACATGCGTGGTGAAATTCTTACATTATTCCATTCTTTATTATTATGTTGGAATAACTTTGTCTCACGCGGACTACCACATGCATGGTGAATGACCCTTCATTATTCATTCTTTATTAAATTGTGGAAATGATGCATCTACGTGGATTCTTTGCATGGCGGGTAAAAATCCATTTGCAGTTTCGTATATTCTATTATACTTGTATGAGATATCATTTCTTTTGTACTCGTCAGGGAATATCTTTTTCTTTTGTATTTTCCTTTTATGAGTACTATTCACGAGTTACTGTTCAGGAGTGTCTGTTCAGGAGTTACTATTTACCCGGTTACTATTCACTCGAATATTATTCACTCGGGTATTCGGGGCACTTTTCGTGGTGGAGTACTATTCACAGGTTACTATTCACCCGGTTATTATTCACTCAATTATTATTCACTCGGGTATTTGGGGCACTTTTTATGCCGATGTACTATTCACGAAGTACTATTCTCGAAGTACTATTCACATGGTACTATTCACCCAAAAAATATATTTCTTTTCTGTCTAAATTATTTTTGATATATGAATATTATTCTTGAAGTTTACTCTATAAAGCAGTATCATGTTGACAATTTGGATATTTTAAACTCTGGATAAATTTAAAATCTTTAATATTTATCGTTGATTTTGTTTGATTAATGCTTATATCATTGTCATCATCCTTATGCTTATATTGTAATGAATGTCATCTGTGGCTTATGTGTATAGATGGACTTGGTATGATTATGACCAGAGATTATTCGGTATAATCATGACCATAATGTTACAAATAATGTGGTAAAAGTACTCATTGGCCCATAGTGCATTGATGAATATATGTTGGTATGATCATAACCATGGGTTCTCTTCGGCCAAGGGTGCAAAGATGAATTATTTTATGGCGTGATCATGACCGTTGATAAAAACACGAATATCCTTGGCCGTAGTACATGGATAATTCAGTGATGTGGATTATTTATTGAGCTGAGTCTCAGCGATAAAATATTGATAATAAACTTTTAATTCGCAGAAGATAGTAGATATCATGCTCTACTTGACTCTTCTAAAATACAGTTGCATGTCTTTGGCCTGTAGTGGAAGGATGAACTGTTAATTAATATCTTTGGCCCGTAGTGCAAAGATGAATTTATTAGTATGATTATGAACATGAACTGTGATTTGGTATAACCATGATCTTTGATGTTTCAGGTAAAGACAAGTGATGAAAATTATCTTCGTCCTGGGTGCGAAGAGGAATTTAGAACCACAATTATGATTATGAGTTATTCACAAGATTGTGGACATGAATTATTGATTGTTGTTACAGGGATAAAACATTGTTGGTAGACTTTTAACATGGAGAAGATAATAGACGTTATGGTCTATTTGAATCTTTTAATGGATTACTCGTTCCGCTGCAACTATGGTTGAAAAGTTTTATCATTTACCATATGTTCTAAATCTCTGATTTAAGACGAAGGCTAGTGATAATTTAATTATCTTTAATCATGATATTCTTTACTGGGCTAGTTGTGCTCACTCTTTTGCTTCACAATTCCTTTCAGATAATAAGAGTGTAGCTAGGTCGAGCGGGGGTAACAAGGGATTAGAATGGTGGTCTATAGCTGTTGAGGTTCTCCCTAAATAGTATGGAACTAATTTTATTGAGAACTTTAGATAAGTGTGTTGTATTTTATACATCATTTAATAATTATATATGGTGAATAAAATAGGGTGAGGCGAACCCAACTTTGGAAGGGTGTTTTGCCACCATCATACAAGATGTCTAATGACATACGACTTCATGTTATCTTAAGACAAGGTTGTGCACATCCACTTACTGAGTATATCTACGAGCACTACCTATATTGTAAGACCCCGAAATTTTTTTAAATAAAAAGGAATTTCCTTTATTTATTATCTTGAAATAGTAAGGGTTGATTTGATTAATGTGGATAGTTAAGGGTTAAATACGCAAATATTTCAAAATAAGCAAGTGGTTATAAAATATTCATTTTTGTCGGGGAATATTCGTTTGGTCGTGGAATATTAAATCTTTGTCGGGGAATATTAAATGCGACGGCCTAGCGACCATGTATGTGTGGGCCCATAACTGAAAAGCGATTGGATGAGGAAAAGCGACAAAGTTTGGGTGGTTATAAATAACGGCGTAGTTATTCTGAATTAAGGCTTTGGAATACCGGTGGTTAAAATACAACGATGTCTGGCGTGGTTGCCGATATTTACAGTATTACCGCAGTATTGTTGAATTATTGATCCTTACGTAAGATGGCACTACTCAATAATTGTTATAGTAATTCTTTGCTCAATATTTTATTTTATTGATTCAATAATTAACTGCGTTGATATTTTATATTATTGTTGTTCAATAATTGTCATTTGCGCATGATATTTCCATTATCGGATCAATAATTCATATTATTTGAATAATATTATTAGATAACATTATTGGCAATGTCTAGAAAGTTACATCTAAGGAGAGGTTTGGTCACCTAATTGCGGCGCCAATGAGGAGAGATCCTTATTGGAAAGCCCCCTCTTTCTGGGAAACAACTGGTTGTCATAAATGTGATTACGTAATATTATTTGTGAATAATTAATTATTGATTCATATGATAAGGAAATATTTATTTTATATGAATATAAATGATGGATTTATTTATGTGGTTATTAATGAAGGAATTAATGTTGAGGTGTTTTATCAGTATTTTATCGGATTGGAGGTATTAAAAATCAAATCGGGGTTTTGAGATATATTACGGGGTTATAATTTTTAATCCGAATAGTTGGATCGTTGTAATTTTGGATATGTTATACATACATAAGTTGAGTATATGTCCACAAATTTTGAACCGTTAAAATGCACGAATGATTTGTTGTGAATTTTAAGAGGTGTCGGATTCGGAAATTAGGTTGATAATTGATTTTGGTGGAAAATTCTAGAATTGAGTGGGCCCCACTTGTGGTTGGTGAAAAAATGTGCTGAATTTTATTTCAAATGTGGTGGGTGGCAATAGTAGCGAGTAAAGCCATCGGTGGCAGTCAAGTGCCTTGGTACGGCTAACATTTTCCTATAAATAGAGGGCTTTAAGTTAGAATTGAAAATCACACCGAAACAAAGTTTTCTCTCTTTCTCTCTCTATATTATTGAGCGTATTTTGTGAGTATTTAGATACTTTGAGAGTTCTTTGTTAGATCTGAGTTTCATTCAAGATCACTTGACCTTTCCTTCCGGAAATCTTGATTCTTTGAGGTAAGGAATGTTATTTTCTTCTCGGATGATATTATTTCTTGATATCATTATCTTTGAAATATTGGTTGGAAGTTTTTATCAAATTTGGAACTTTTTCATGTCGGGTTACTATTCATGAGTTACTATTCACGAGTTACTATTCATGAGTTACTATTCACGAGTTACTATTCACGAGTACTATTAAGCTGAAGCGTGAAAATATTTTTTTGTGGAATTTCTATCTTTTGGTGTCGGAGTTACTATTCACGTATACTGCCTATTCACGTGATCTGACACTATTCACGAATACGGCACTATTCAAGAAAAATGAAAATTTTTCTTTTAAATCTAAAATATCTATTACGGATACTAGCTTTGATTGTATCCATGTTTTGATCATTCTTGAATTTTACTTCACTATGATTATTTTTGAGGTATTGTTGGACATGGATAAAACAAAGTACGAATCCTTAATCCTTAATCCTTGTCATTTTGTTTCCTTTGGATTCGTTTTCTTTAAAAATATTTTCATCATCCTCGATCTTAAATGATGATATTATTGAATATCTTTGGCTTTGTATTGCAAAGATGAATGATTTCGAAGAATATCTTTGGCACATGGTGCAAAAGATGAGCGGTGTTTAAATGAACATGGTGGATGATGAATATCTTTGGCCTGTAGTGCAAAGATGAACAGGTGTTGAGATGAACATGACCGATTGATGAATATCTTTGGCCTTTAGTGCAAAGATGAATATTTGATTTGAGAAGAATATTGATTGATGTTACAGGGATAAAATATTGATGATGGACTGTTGAATTCATAGATTATAGTAGATTTCATTCTCTACGTAACTCTTCTATGAATTATTATTTCATTAATAATATTGATCGAAACTTGTTGTCTATTGTATTCTATCGATTTTTCCCTGTTGGAGACTAACGATAATTTGTTGTATATTATCTTAGTCATAACATTCTTCTTTTGGGCTAGTTGAGCTCACCCTTTTCCTTGTTGTTCCATTTTTTTCTTCTCGGGAGGCGAGAATGTAATGCGAGTACTAGTCGGGGTATGGAATGAAGGTTCTAGAGAGAGTTGTTTAGTAGTCCTCACCATTATTGTAAAATAATGTATCAATAAATGTGATGAGGATTTATTTGAGTATAAATATTGTCTAGAAGATAATATTTGTATTTAAACTCACAGTTTTATTGTTGTGATAATAAAGTTGTAGTTGTTTACATACCATGTATTTGGCGACTCGAGAATGGGTTGGATGGAATGGACCTATTTTGGGGTCGCGTCACGGTTGGTATCGAGCTTAGGGATATGATCTCTGGCGGAGATCGGGGAATAGAACTAGGAGGGGAGAGACGAGTAAATCCTTTGCTAGTGTGTCCTACATAAGCTTATTTGTTAGTTGGTCAGTATATAGGGATATTATGTGATTGATTTCCTTAATTAACCCTTGTTTTATATGATAATTGAGAATGTCGTTGAGAATATTAATAGTGTTGTAAATGAGCCCGTGGAGATGCATAGATTTAACAACGAGGAGAAGCGTGCAGCAAATTTGGCAATGTACCTCCACATGAATAACACCAAATGAAGCGGATGATGAGCGAGGGATGTTTAGAAGCTTTTTGCGGTTCATACAAAATCGACGAGGAGACTTCGTGTTCAAAATATAGGAGGAAATGATAGTAATTCATGGGTGGTCCATTGGCAAGCGGTTCAAAGAGTTGGGACCACCGAGTGCAGGAAAGCCGGATCCGATCATGGCGGAAACATGGGTCAAGTAAATTACCAAGATATTCGATGTCTTGGGATGCGGAGAAATGAAGGTTCCATTTGCCACCTTTATGTTAAAGTGGCGAGGCGGATCTTGGTGGAGTGCGTGAAGCGTACCCACCAATACTTTTCAAAGATGTCTTAGGAGACGTTTGAAACTATTTAATGACAAGTACTTCCCACGAAAGTATTCGTCATATGAAGGAAGTGGAGTTTATTAGACTAGAGCGAGAATAACATGACGGTATCCCGATCTGGCGAAGTTCGTTGAGTTATCGAGTTTAGACTCATTTGGTGGAGAATGAGGAGCGTTATGGCGCGGATGTTTACGAGAGGTTTGAAACCCGTACGTCGTCGGTATCTCATTTCTCATAAATTTTCTCTCTATTCGAGATGTTGTAAAAGCAGGCTCGGTTGTTAGAGCGAGATAACGAAATACGTTCATCAACCGAGGGACCATAACCGAGGATCATCTGAAGATAGCATTCAATGAAATAACGATAACCCGGTGGAGAAAGAAGAATACGGACAAAGGCGGTAACCACTCTGGTGGTGGTAATCGTGGCCATGAAAATAGAAGAAGCAAGTTGGGAGGAAATTTTAAAAGAGGAGATTCAACAACGACCATGTGAAGACGTCGGCGCCGATGGGCAATAGTTCCAAGGAGGAGAAAGACCATCGGTCGTATGTTACAAATCACGGGAAAGAGGGACATATCATTGAAAACCGCCCACAACAGGTTTAAGGTATGCTATAATTGTGGAAAGAAGGACATATCGCTCGAGATTGTACGATATCGAAACCTAGTGCAGCGGGGGCGGTGACTCAAAAGGATGTCCCAGAAAAGTCAAAGTCAACGATTCCTGGAAGAGCGTTTGTCGTGACCGGTCAAAATATGAGGAACCCGAACGAAGTTAGCACGGGTTAGTTAATTATAAATTCTTGCGATGTTTATACCTTACTGAATCTGGGTTCTACCCATTCTTTTATCTCTCTTGCTTGCGCTCAACGTTTGAACTTGACTACGGAGAAATTAGACTTTGACCTATTTATGGAAACTCCGTTAGGAGAAACTTTCATTACATCCGTTGTTTAGAAATCTTGCTTGATTCAAGTTGGCACTATCACATTACCTGTTAACCTTATTTCTATAGAGATATTTGTTTTTGATGTGATTTTAAGGTTAACTACTCATCATGCCAAAATTGATTGCTTTTGTAAGGTTGTTAGTTTTCATATTCCTAAGCAACCTGTTATTCGAATTCAAGCAATCAAACCATTGTAGTCAAACATTTTCATATCAAGCCATGAAGTCATTCATTTATTATGGATGTCAAGTTTTTTTAGTCCATGTTATGGATTTGAATAAAGACACGTCAGATTTGAATAATATTCCTGTTGTTATTGATTTTTCCATGTATTTCACGAAGAATTTCTTGGCTTACTCCCAAAGCCTGATGTTGAATTTTGTATCGACTTTGAACCCGGTACAAAACTCATTTCTAAAAATCTCATATCGAATGGCTCCTATTGAACTTCAGGAGTTATTCAATTATAGAATTTGGTACCTGAGCCTTTATCTGGTGACTTCCTTTGTGGGATGCACCAAAGCCAGACTCTCTGTAGGGGACACCATATTCGTGCGATAGTAAACTGATAGGTGTCATTGTAACGTGTTATCCAAGGTTGGGATATGAGTCACAGTTGAGAACAATCTAAGTCGGTAATAGAAATACGTAGCTTTCTAGGCTTAGTTGGTTATTATCGGAGATTCGTTGAAGGATATTCTCGAATTGCTATTCCATTAACGTAGCTGACTCATAGAGATACAAAATTCAAATGGAGCAAGGAATGTGGGAAGAGCTTGAAGAACTCAAGAGGAGACTCATTTCAAATATGTTACGACCATGCCATCTGGAAAAGCGAGCGTGGTACTGGACGTGTTGAGTAGAAGATCGTATACTGAGTACGAAATATGCGATATTGTCAAAGACTAATTTCATTATAATTTACAAATAATAGAGATGGAGATAAAAACTCTAGGTACCCACGTGATGATATCTGATGCGTGATGATATACTGAGTATAATCAACTTTAATCGATAAAGTTAAAGTTTATTCAAGCTACACACCGAGAATGATGAATTTGAAGAAGGAGGTGCGAAAGTTGTTATTTTAAAAGCGAGAATCGGTGAGGTGAGAAAGCTCAAACCTTCGATTTATTAATCCATTTGAAATTCTTGATCGAATAGGAACTGTGGCCTATAGACTCGTTTTACCACCAAGTATGTGGCGTGTTCATAACGCGTTTTTCACGTATCGATGTTACGTAAATATGTGGACGACCAAAACACGTCATTGAGTTAGAACCAGAGACGAGATAGCCAAGACTTAACGTCGAGGAGGTACTGTCAAGATTTTGTAGAGGAAAGAACATGACCTATGTATGGAGGTTATACCATAAGTTAAAGTTTTGTGGAGAAACCATGCTATTGAGGAAATGACACAGGAGTTGGAAACGAAAATGAAAGCGAGGTATCTTTACCTTTTGAAACACCAGTACGTATGTCAATTTCGAGGACGAAATTTCATAAGGAGGGAGGTTGTAAGACCCCAAATTTTTTTAAATAAAAGGAATTTCCTTTATTTATTATCTTGAAATAGTAAGGGTTGATTTGATTAATGTGGATAGTTAAGGGTTAAATATCATAAATATTTCAAAATAAGCAAGTGGTTATAAAATATTCATTTTTTCGGGAATATTCGTTTGGTGCGTGGAATATTAAATCTTTATTCGGGAATATTAAATGCGGCAAGCGACCATGTGTGTGGGTCCATAACGAGCGATTGGATGAGGAAAGCGACAAAGTTTGGGTGGTTATAAATAACTTGGCGTAGTTATTACCAATTAAGATTTTGGAATACCCCTATTGGTTAAAATACTGATGTCTGGCGTGGTTGCACGATGCACACACCAGATTGCGATATTGTTGAATTATTGATCCTTACGTAAGATGGCACTACTCAATAATTGTTACGATGAATTCTTGTTCAATATTTTATTTTATTGATTCAATAATTCTTTGCGTTGATATTTTATATTATTGTTGTTCAATAATTGTCACTTTGATGATTTTTCCATTATCGGATCAATAATTCATATTATTTGAATAATATTATTAGATAACATTATTGGCAATGTCTAGAAAGTTACGCTCTAGGAGAGGTTTGGTCACCTAATTGCGGCTACCCGATGAGAGAGATCCTTATTGAAAGCCCCTCTTTCTGAGGAGCGACTGGTTGTCATAAATGTGATTACGTAATATTATTTGTGAATAATTAATTATTGATTCATATGATAAGGAAATATTTATTTTATATGAATATAAATGATGGATTTATTTATGTCGTTATTAATGAAGGAATTAATGTTGAGGTGTTTTATCAGTATTTTATCGGATTGGAGGTATTAAAAATCAAATCAGGGGTTTTGAGATATATTACGGGGGTTATAATTTTTAATCCGATCGTTGGATCGTTGTAATTTTTGGATATGTTATACATACATAAGTTGAGTATATGTCCACAAATTTTGAACCGTTAAAAATGCACGAATGATTTGTTGTGAATTTTAAGAGGTGTCTGATTAGGAAATTAGGTTGATAATTGATTTTGGTGGAAAATTCTAGAATTGAGTGGGCCCCACTTGTGGTTGGTGAAAAATGTGCTGAATTTTATTTCAAATGTGGTGGGTGGCAATAGTAGCGAGGTGTAAAGCCATCGTGTGCGAGTCAAGTCTGCTTGGTAGGCTAACATTTTCCTATAAATAGAGGGCTAAGTTAGAATTGAAAATCACACGAAACAAAGTTTTCTCTCTTTCTCTCTCTATATTATTGGCGTATTTTGTGAGTATTTAGATACTTTGAGAGTTCTTTATTCAAGATAAGTTTCATTCGGCATCACTTGAGCCTTTCCTTCCAAGAAATCTTGATTCTTTGAGGTAAGGAATGTTATTTTCTTCTCGGATGATATTATTTCTTGATATCATTATCTTTGAAATATTGGTTGGAAGTTTTTATCAAATTTGGAACTTTTTCATGTCGAGGTTACTATTCATGAGTTCTTATTCACGAGTTACTATTCATGAGTTACTATTCACGAAAGTTCTTATTCACGAGTACTATTAATGAAAGCGTGAAAATGTTTTTTTGGAATTTCTATCTTTTGGTGTGAGAGTTACTATTCACGTATCTGAGACTATTCACGTTATCTGGCACTATTCACGAATCGGCTTTATTCAATAGAAAAATGAAAATTTTTCTTTTAAATCTCTAAAATATCTATTACGGATACTAGCTTTGATTGTATCCATGTTTTGATCATTCTTGAATTTTACTTCACTATGATTATTTTGAGGTATTGTTGGACATGGATAAAACAAAGTACTGAATCCTTAATCCTTAATCCTTGTCATTTTGTTTCAATTGGATTCGTTTCTTTAAAAATATTTTCATCATCCTCGGTCTTAAATGATGATATTATTGAATATCTTTGGCTTTGTATTGCAAAGATGAATGATTTCGAAGAATATCTTTGGCCTGTAGTGCAAAGATGAGCGGTGTTTAAATGAACATGACCAATGATGAATATCTTTGGCCAGTGGTGCAAAGATGAGCAGTGTTGAGATGAACATGACCGATTGATGAATATCTTTGGCCTTTAGTGCAAAGATGAATATTTGATTTGAGAAGAATATTGATTGATGTTCTGAGGATAAAATATTGATGATGGAATTTGTTGAATTCATAGATTATAGTAGATTTCATTCTCTACGTAACTCTTACTATGAATTATTATTTCAATGCGAATATTGATCTCAAACTTGTTGTCTATTGTATTCTATCGATTTTTCCTGTTGGAGACTAACGATAATTTGTTGTATATTATCTTAGTCATAACATTCTTCTTTGGGCTAGTTGAGCTCACCCTTTTCCTTGTTGTTCCATTTTTCTTCTCGGGAGGCGAGAATGTAGCGAGTACTAGTCGGTATGGAATGAAGGTTCTAGAGAGAGTTGTTTAGTAGTCCTCACCATTATTGTAAAATAATGTATCAATAAATGTGATGAGGATTTATTTGAGTATAAATATTGTCTAGAAGATAATATTTGTATTTAAACTCACAGCTTTTATTGTTGTGATAATAAAGTTGTAGTTGTTTACATCGCACTCATGTATTTGGCGACTCAGAATGGGTTGGATGGAATGGACCTATTTTGGGGTCGTCACATATATAATCTTGGAGTTGGTTGAAATATAATTCTTAATTGGAGATAATTATATGTCAAGAGAAGACTCACCATTGGAAAGAACATGATAGCAATCTTCTCATTTTTCTTTGGGGACTATTGTAAGACCCCAAATTATTAATAAATGAAATTTATTTTCCTCTATTTATTATTTTGAAATAGTAAGGGTTGATTTGATTAATGTGGATAGTTATGGGTAAAATACGCAAATATTTTGAATAAGCAAGTGGTGATAAAATATTCATTATCGTCGTGGAATATTTGTTTGGTCGTGGAATATTAAATCTTTGTCGGGAATATTAAATGCGACGGCCTAGCATCTTTTGTGGGCCCATAACGGAAAGCGATTGGATGAAGAAAACGACAAATATAAGTTGTTTATAAATAACGGCGTAGTTATTCTGAGTTAATCTTTGTTGGAATACCCGGTGGTTAAAACACACTAATCTGCGTTGTTGAATCCGGTAGCACCAGTATTGCACCAATTATTGATTCTTACATAAGAAGGCACTACTCAATAATTATTACAAAGTAATTCTTATTCGATATTTTATTGATTTAATAATTGTTGCGTTGATATTTTATATTCTTTGTTGTTTCATAATTGTCATTACACAAGATTTTTTTCATTATCAAAGCAATAATTCATATTATCTGAATAATATTATTAGATAACATTATTGGCAATGTCTAGAAAGTTACATCTAAGGAGAGGTTTGGTCACCTAATTGCTATTTAGTAAGGAGAGATCCTTATTGAAAGCCCCTCTTTCCTTGGAGCTACCACAGTTGCGATCTTTGTGATTCTTAGAATATTATTTGTGAATAATTAATTATTGATTTATATGATGAGGAAAATATTGATTTTATGTGGATATAGATGGAGAAATTTTTTAAAATGACAATTGTTGAAAATTAATATTTTATCATTTTCCGATAAAATAATTCATTTAAATATATTATTTTAATAATATATTAATTGGTGATATTTTTACAATGAATGTGGGATATATGAGTATATGAGGAGGAAGAGTATTTTTGTTGCATTAAATGATTAACACATGTTTTGTGTGTGGTTGGACCCCATTTCTTGGTGAAATTTGATTATAACTTGTAAAATCGCCTGGTTGTGGATTTCATCAATTTTGTTTGGAATTTGGAAAACCTTTCTTCTGCAAAGTTGTAGAGAATTGAATTTCCTATAAAAAATCGCGAGATTCGAATTTTCTGACAAAAGGGCTATTTATTATGAATTATTGAAGTTTCGGAGTTCCGAAATAATTGATTTTTGGAGTTTAAATTATTTTTGTTAGAAAAACGTTTTTGGTGAGTTTGTGAACCTCATTTAACATGTGCTATGGCTGAAATCAGATTTCAAAGGTGGGCTAAAGAATTTTGTTTATAAATAATATTATTATATTCAATTTTCTACTTTGGTGTTCTAAGCAATTTCCTATAAATAGGGTGCTTAGGTTAGAATTGAAAATCACACCAGAAACTGAAGTTTTCTCTCTATTTCTCTCTCGATATTTTGAGCGTATTCTTGTGAGTATTTTGAGTATACTTTGAGTATAGCTATACTGGTCTGCAAGTTCAAGTCATAGCTTATATCCTGTGTTTCATTGTAAATCTTGTCTTTTCGAGGTAAGGGATGTTATTTTATTCGAAAATGATATTATTTCTTCAATATCATTATCTTGAAATATTGGTTGGAAATTTTATCAAATTTGGAACTTTTCCATGTCGGGGTTACTATTCATGAGTTACTATTCACGAGTTACTATTCACGAGTACTATTCACGGCGTGAAGATGTTTTTTGTGAAATTTCTATCTTTTGGTGTGAGAGTTACTATTCACGTGTATCGACCTTTATTCACGTATCGACACTATTCACGAATACGACACTATTCACCGAAAAATGAAAATTTTTCTTTTAAATCTAAAATATCTATTTTGGATACTAGCTTTGATTGTATCCATGTTTTGATCATTCTTGAATTTTAAACCCTATGATTATTTTTGAGGTATTTTTGGACGTGGATAAAACAAAGTACTGAATCCTTAATCCTTAATCCTTGTCATTTTGTTTCAATTTGGATTTGTTTCTTTAAAAATATTTTCATCATCTTCATTCTTAAATGATGATATTATGGAATATCTTTGGCTTTTGTAGTGCAAAGATGAATAATTTCAAGAATATCTTTGGCCGTAGTGCAAAATGATGAGCAGTGTTTAGATGAACATGATCAATCGATGAATATCTTTGGCTGTGTGTGCAAAGATGAATATTTGATTCGGATATATATTGATTGATGTTACTGAGGATAAAATATCGACGATGAACTTTTAAATTCATATATAGAAGATAGTAGTTTGCATTCTCAACTTAACTCTTCTAATGAATTGTTGTTTCTCAACTGCAGATTGTTGATTTAAAACTGGTTGTCTATTGTATTCTATTAGATTTTTCCTGTTGGAGACTAACGATAATTTGTTGTATATTATCTTAGTCATAATATTCTTCTTTGGGCTAGTTGAGCTCACACTTTTCCTTGTTGTTCCATTTTTCTTCTCGGGGAGGCGAGAATGTAGCGAGTACTAGTCGGGGTATGGAATGAAGGTTTTAGAGAGAGTTGTTTAGTAGTCCTCACCATTTTGTAAAATAATGTATCAATAATTATGATGGGGATTTATTTGCGTGTGGATATTGTCAGATGGCAATATCTCGTATTTAAACTCACAGCTTATATGTTGTAATAATAAAGTTGTAGTTATTTCTGTACCATGTATTTGGCGACTCAGAATGGGTTGGATGGAATGGACCTATTTTGGGGGCGTCACAACTATTGGGTCAACCAAGGATAATTCTATGGACATATGATATCTATTATAACTTAGACGTATGGTCTCCCATATATGAAGGTTTCCTTGAGCATTTTCTAAAGATTTTAATTTCTAAAATAGTTATTGAATGTACCTTTATATAAGGTACCATTGTAAGGTGTTGTGGTCGAGGCACCATGAGAGTTACATATATTTGTATTAAAATTCATAGTTTAACTGTGGTCGTATTTTGCACGACAGTTGTATAAATGGAGTTGTCAGTAGTGTATTTTCTTGCGATCCAAGATGGGTGATGTATACATATTTTGGGGGCGTCACATTTCGTATCAGAGCTTAGGGATATGGTCGCTGGCAGAGATATGAGTTTTGAACTAGGAGGGGAGAGACGAGTAATATACTTCGCTAGTGTGTGACTTACCTAAGCTGAAATTGTTTACTTGATAAGTTGACAAATTGTGATATGTCAATTAACCTTTGTTTTAAAGATATATTCTAGAATGATATCTGAAATACAGGGGATGAGCAATGGGAAAATCATGATACATAGAAAATAACCGGGAAGGTGCAATCCGAAAAGAAAGCAAAGTATTCTTATCTCTTCAACATACCAGGTACGTAAATTTCAAGGGCAAAATTTCATAAGGAGGGGAGATTGTGAGATCCTGAATTTTATGAAATGAAAGTATTCAATTTTACTATAATTATTATTCTATTTAGTAAATGATTAAATTGATAAAAAGGTTAAAGTTAAGGGTGATATGTAAAAAAATTTCAAAGTAAGCAAGTTGACATAAAATAATCGGTGAGAAAAGTACAGTAATACGCGTGGTTGCATAGTAGCACACGGTATTAATTATTGATGCTTACGTGAGAAGTCTCTCAGTTATACTCGATTATTTTTACAACAATTGCTGCATCATATCTCTCATATTTGATTCAATTATTGGCGATATTTTATATATTGTTAAATCAATAATTGAGACGATACAATTATTCATATTATTATTTACAATATTGACGGTGTCTAGAAAGTTCTGTCGAAGAGAGGTTTGGTCACCCAATTGCAAGCCAATAGGGAGAAATCTTTATTGGAAAGCCCCCTCTTTCCTGGGAACGATCTGGTTGTTAAATATTGCGAGTAATAATACTGATGAAAAAATGTTGTTAAAAATATTGAGGGGATTTTTATGAAGTATTTGATGTAAATTTTGCTTATTTTATGGACCCCATTTACCCATTTTTCAAAATTGTCGGTAGAAGTTATCTCAGTTTTGTTATATATATATATATATATATATATATTTATGTCAGGGGAAAAGGTGGGGGGGGGGGGTGGGAATTACGTAGAATGGAGGGAGTTTTTTTTATATTATTATTATATTAGTTTTGTTTTTTTTATGAAAAATAGAATATATTATATTTTATTATGCATAGTGTTTGCATAGTATCCGCACAGTGTATGCATAGTAAATCATGTGATTTTCAGAAAATTTTAGTCGACGAAAGTTTGCGTCCGTGATTCTAAATACTGTTCATTCGTGATTTTATTCAAATAGTATCTTTTTCATTCTCCTATAAATATGATGCTTAGTTAGAATTGAAAATCACACCAGAATCAGAGAATTCTTCTTCTATAATATTGAACGTATTTCTTTCGAGTTTTAGAAAGCTTTGAGCGTAGAAAACAGTGCAAGTTTTCTTCAAGAATATCCCCGCTATACCAGTTGGAATACTCTTCTTTTCAAGGTAAGGTATATTATTTTTGTTCAGTATTCGTATGAAATAATATTTTCTTCCATACTCTGTAGTATGTATGTAATATTATTTCGTTTCAGATTTTGAATTCTATACTCATTTTGTTAAAGTTTTGGATTCTATACTCCATGAAATTAGTAGAATATCCTTGATATTTTCGCTTCATCCAGTATCTTTTCATGGAAATATTATTCTGAGCATTCTTAATAAGTTTTAACTTTTTCATGTATTAAAGTACTATTCACGGATACTATTCACTTTCAGTACTTATTCATGATAAAATTGATTTCTTTTCGTCCAAATCATTTTTGATACAATATTATTCTTGAATTTTACTCCACAAAAGCAAAGATCATGTTGACAATTTGGACATTATTGAATTACGGATAAATTAAATTATAAATCTTTAAAAATTTATCCTTTGATTTCTTTTAATTGAATTCTTATATCATTGTCACCATCCTCATGCTTATATTATAAGGAAAGTCATCTGTGGCCCGTAGTGCATAGATGGACTTGGTATGATTATGACCAGGGGTTATTTGGTATAATCATGACAGTAATGTTACAAATGATGTGGTAAAAGTCCTCATTGGCCCGTATTGCATTGATGGACAGTTGTTGGCATGATTATGACCATTGGTGAAAACACGAATATCCTTGGCCCGTAGTGCATGGATAATTTGTGATCGTAATACTAATGAATATCCTTGGACGTAGTGCAAGGATGATTCAATGATGTGGATTATTTATAAAGCTGAGTCTCAGCGATAAAACTGTTGATAAACTTTTTAAATCATAGAAGATAGTAGATTTCATGCTCTACTTAACTCTTATAATGGATTGCTCTTTCCGCTGCAATTAAACTTGACGTCTATTGTATTTTATCAGTTTAACACTGTTGAAGGCTAACGATAATTTATTTTGCATTATCTTAGTCATAATATTTCTTACTGGGCTAGTTGAGCTCACCCTTTGCTTTCATTGTTCTCTTTAAGAAATGAGAATATAGCTAGGACTAGTCGGGGAAAGGAGTGACGGTCTAGATGTTTGCATTAGTAGTCCTCACTATTATGTGAAATAGTGTTATAATAAATGTATTGAGGTCTTATTTTGAGTTTGAATACTGTCTAGAAGATAATATTTGTATTAAAACTCACAGCTCATGTTGTTTATTTAAGTTTGTATTTGTATTCTATACCATGTATTTGACGACTCAGAATGGGTGATGTATACCTATTTTGGGGGCTTCACACTAAGTGACTTGAAGAGTTTTTAGTGAGCTGGTCTTAGTGACCTTTGTATTGTTGACATCTATCAAGTCTTAGTGATTTGAAGGAAATTAGTGATTCATCATTGTAATAGATCTTAGTGATCTAATCTTAGTGATTGCTTTGCATCCTTAGTGGATTTCCTACTCGTGGAGTAGAAGAGTGAACTGTGAGTTTTTTGTTCTCCGAACCACTTAAAAAATTCCTTAAGTCTTTTACTTTCATGCACTTATGTTTCTACATTTATCTTTTTATCTGTTTATGACTTCATTCCAAGTGAACTAAGTTCAGTGCTAAGATTTCATTAAATCTTTGAAGGGGTTTTTCAAACTAATATTCTGATGTGCAAAATTAAATTAACTTTAAAAATTTAATATTGTAATACTTCCTTAAAAAGAAATTTTTTAATGGATCTATTCAACCCCTCTTCTATATCTCCAAGAGCTTTTCGAAAAAAATAAGTGGTATTTGAGTAGGTTCTCAGAATCTAAGCTTAAATCCTTTGAGTATATCAATGACATAAAATAAAATTAGTTCTGACCATAGTGGTGGAAACAAACCATTTCTTTGGAATATAGGCCTATATGGATGTTGTTGACGAAGATTTGTTCGATGCAGTTATCAGTGGTCCTTACATCCAAACAAAGATTTCTCCAACAATAGATGATTCGAACAAAGTGGTAGTAAATCATAGAGCATAGTTGACAGGCATGGAAAAAAGTTAGTTCAACTAGAAAAGAAGGCAAAGAACATCTTGTTTATGACTCTAGAAGATGAGTTATTCAACAACGTCGTCAGCTGCATAACAACTAAGGAAGTCTGGGAAGCCTTTGCTAGTTATGCACGAAGGCACATAAGAAGTTAGGGAGAACAAGCAGCCCTTGTTAACCCAGTAGTGTCATATGTTCTCTCACGTGTCTGGAGAGAACATAATCACTATATATGATAGATTTAGTATGTTTCTCAATTCTCTAAGAGCGTATGGGAAGGTCTACCAAAACAAGGAACTCAACATCAAGTTTATGAGGGCCTTGCGTAACAAGTGGGATGCCAAAACCACTATTTTCTAATAGTCGAATTAAGAATCTTCACGATATAACTGTGCACAAGATCTATGGTAATCTCCTTACCTACAAGCTATAGTTACACCAATGAGCAAAAACAACTTCAAAAGGAAAGAAAAAAAGAGAGGGGTTGTTCTCAAGGTATCAGAAACAACCTCCAAAGCCCTAGTCAAAGGAGAATCAAATGATAATGACGAGGACGATGATGAAGACATTACACTGTTAGCCTGAAGATTGAGAAAGTTTATGCCGAAAGGTAGAAGCAATATGCTAAGAAGATACTCCAATAATAACAGTAACATTAGTCGATAAAATATCAAAGATATGTGCTATAACTGTAAGAAGTCAGGTCATTATATTGCAGAGTGCACCAAGCCCCTATCAGAAGAGTTGAAGAAGGATAAGAATAAGTCAGCTCCAAAGAAAGAGTTCAAAGGCTAAAAGAAGTTTCAGAAGAAAGATAAAGGTCTTGTAGCTGAAGGATCATTGAGTGACTTAGAGAATGACTCAAGCTTTGAGTCAAGTGAAGATGAAGGACCTCATATAGCCAACCTATAATTGATGGCCATGGAAGCAAATGTCAGTAACACCACTCATCGTCAAGAAATTGACATCAATGAGGTATTTGACTTAACTCCCCTGATGTAGATATTAATGATTTAAGAATTGTATTGCATGATATTACATTAGATTTGCATCAATATATGAAATGGTTCAGGTTTCTGTCGAAGGACCATTCTCTTCTGTAAGAGGAAAAAGAGAAAATTCAAGTAGAGTTAGAATTAGCTCTACGAAGTGATGCCTCTCTTTCTCCGGCCTTGAGGCAGATAATGAGAATTTGAGACATATATATTAACATAATGCATAAAGAGAGTCAAGTCAATTCTAGTTTCTAAG
Source organism: Panax quinquefolius (assembly GCA_020205615.1). Classification (NCBI taxonomy): domain Eukaryota; kingdom Viridiplantae; phylum Streptophyta; class Magnoliopsida; order Apiales; family Araliaceae; genus Panax; species Panax quinquefolius. The sequence goes on along the minus strand of CM035170.1, from coordinate 75,980,853 downwards.
ATAAAAGAACTGGAAAAGATAATTTCTACGTGGAATAGGTCTTCTTCGTCTATGGAATCCTTAATCATTAGTCAGAGATCTGTCTCTGACCGATCAGGTTTAGGATTTGGGGATTCTTCCTCAATTCCAAGTGTGGATAAGTTGCTAAAAATTAATAATAGCTGTGCTTTTACACCCCTATAGAGGCATTGCGTTCGTAAAATCCACAGAGGTCATTGAACATATTATTCTAAGTTATCCAATATTTGTAGGTCAAATTATTGTCCTTAAAAATAATAGTTCATATACTGCTCTAGGATTCGTGAAATTGTAGGGTAAGCCAAAATCTACCTTCAAGTCTTGAATGGTCGTAGATTTAGGAAAGACTCACTCTACGAACCAACCAGGCCTAAAACGTAGAGTTAACTTCCACCCTATGAAACCGTATAACCGTGGAGTAGTATGGAAGTAGAGGGAGTTTTAGCCAATAAGAGAGACTGGTAATGGCTATCATCAAGATGTGTCCTTGATGAGATGGAATCCATGCACACATTCACACATGCATTATATTAGATGTTATACATATTATTAGTATGGTCATATTTCTGCTTTATGTTATTTCAGTGATTATCATCCTGCTTTTTATTAACCCAAAATCAAGCAGATTTGGGTCTCCAAGGGAAATAACAAGCATCACCCAAGTAAGTTTTGGGTACCAAAATAAAAGTTAATTTCTATTATAGGTATATAGCTCCACTAGTTCTATCTAGTATCTCGATAATGGATGCTCAAAACATATGACCGACAACAAGGTTCTCCTGTCGAACTTCAAAAAAAAGATGGTCCTGCAAATAATTTTGGAAAAACTCAAGGATATAGTTAAATTAGGAATGGTGCATTATTGTTTAACAAAGTAGCGTATGTTGAAGGGCTAAAACATAATCTGTTAAGCATCAACCAACTGTGGGTCAAATGGCATCAAGTCATATTGCTCAACAACCAGTGTCAAGCCAAAGACCTGGAATCAAACTCATTAAATTTGACTGGAACTAAGGAAGGCAACGTGTAGGTGCTTAATCTTGCTGAGCTAAGTTCAATCAAAACAGTCTACTTCTTTGTTTAAGCATCAGAAGATGTAAGCTGGTTGTTGCATCAAAGATTATCCCACTTAAACTTCAAAAATATGTCAAAACTTACCTCCAAAGACATAGTCTTAGGGTTAATAATGCTCAAATTTGTCAAAAAATACCCTACAAAGCATGTCAACTAGGAAAACAGGCAAAAAACTCATTCTAAAGGTAAACATTTAATTCCAATGATAGGTGTGAGACCCCAGATTTTATGAATAAATATTTAATTTTCTCGAAATAATTTTTTTTAATATTATGGTGTGGATTTGATATAATGTTATAGTTGTGGATAGTATTTATAAACTTTGCAAAGTAAGCAAGTGGTTATATAATATTCGATTGGTCGGGGAATATTCGTTTTAACAGGGAATATTGTACAACGGCACAATCATTGGTGGACTCCACAAAGAAAGTATTATCGTAGTTAGAAAACGACAAAATTATCTTTCTATAAAAATAACTATGAGGTGTTACCAGTTAAAAACTGTTGAACTACCCTAGGTAGTAAAAAGTACGATGTCTGGCGTGGTTGCATAGTAGCACACTAGTATTGATTATTGATGCTTACGTGAGAAGTCACTCATTATACTCAATTATTGCTACAGTAATTGTTGCATCATATCTTTCATTTATTGATTCAATTATTGTTATAGTATCATCTGCATAATATGTTATATTATTAAATCATTGAGACGACAAAGTTATTCATATTATTATTTGCAATATTGACATTGTCTAAAAGTTCTGTCTAGGAGAGGTTTGGTCACCTAATTGTGCGCCAAAAAGGAGAAATCCTTATCGGAAAGCCCCCTCTTTTCTGGGAACGACCTGGTTGTTAAATATTGTGAGTTATAATATTAATGATGAATAAGTTCGTGTTGATTAGAGATGAATTTTATAGTTCCATTGTGTTGGGAATATTAGTGTTAGGGGAAATCAACATTTGTTTCGATAATAATTGATGTTTGGAGGTTATATTGTTCAAATCGGGTATTCGGAGCACTATTCGTGTCAGAGTACTATTCATGAATTACTATTCACGAGTTACTATTTACGAGTTACTATTCACGGGTTATTATTCACGAGTTACTATTCATGAGGTACTATTCACCTGTAAGATATATTTCTTTTCGGTCCAAATCATTTTTGGGTACAATATTATTCCATGAGGAGATGTGCTAATTTTTCAGACCGTTGGTTGAAGATATAATAGTAAATCAATATGGACCGCTGGTGAAAAGTTATAATAGTAAATCAATATGGATCGCTAGTTGAAAGTTTAAATAGTAAATCAGTATGGACCGCTGCTTTAAGTTTTAATAGTAAATCAATATGGACCGTTCGTTTAAAAATAAATCAATCTAGACCGTTCATAAATTAGTTACTATTCAGTCCATTCTCCTATAAATAGAAGCTTATTCCTTCATTATTTCTTACGAATTCACTGAAACTCTAGAGAGAGAAACTATAAAGAGAAAGAAGAAAAGTATTCACACGCTTCACTACTTGATATTCGGTTTTTCTAAGGTAGGGGATATTATTTGTTGTACTTTCGTAAAGAGGTATTCTTTCTTTATTATTCGTGAAGAGAACTTACATTATTCCGTTCTTTATTATTACATTGGAATAACTTTGTATCTGTGAACCCTACACTTGGTGAAATTCTTCTATTATTCCATTCTTATTATTACATTGAATAACCTATTTATCAAATCTGGCATACATGGTGAAATTCTTCTAATATTACATTTCTTTATTATTACAGCCGAATATCCATTAGTGCGTTCTGTGGGACTGGTTCCATTATTTATTATTCGAATATCACATGCGTATGCGTTCTGTGGGACTTCGGTTCCATTATTTATTATTACATTGGGAATAACACATGCATGCGGATCTATCGCACGCATGGTGAATCCTTCATTATTCCATTCTTTATTATTCATTGGAATAACTTTTATGCGTGTGGATTACCACATGCATGGTGAATGATCCTTCGTATTCATTCCTTATTAAATTGTGGAAATGATCATTTACATGGATTACCGCATGGCGAAGCGAAAATCCATTTACGCTTTCATATATTCTATTATACTCGGTTGGTTAAAGCTTTGGCTTCTATACTCCATGAAATTAGTGGAATATCCTTGATATTTGCGCTTCATCGAGTATCTTTTCATGGAAATATTCTTCTGAGCATTCTTGAATTTTACTTCACAAAGCAGTATCAAGTTGACAATTTGGACGTTATTGAGTTCAGGATAAATTAACTTATAAATCATTAAAATTTATTCTTGAACTTGTTTTATTAAATTATCATCATCCTCATGCTTATATTATGTTGAAAGTCATCTTTGGCTTACGTGCATAGATGGACTTGGTATGATTATGACCAGGGATTATTCGGTGTAATCATGACCGTAATGTGACGAATGATGTGGTAAAAGTCCTCATTGGCCTGTAGTTCATTGGTGGACAGTTGTTGGTATGATTATGACCAAGGATTATTCGGTATAGTCATGACCATTGATGATTACATGAATATCCTTTGCCGTGGAGTAGGGATGATTCGATTTTATTTATTAAGCTGAGTCTTAGCGATAAGGTTGATGAAAAACTTTTTAAATGATAGAAGATAGTAGATTTTATACCTTACTTGACTCTTCTAATGGATTGCTTGATCCGCTGCAGTTAAACTTGTTGTCTATTATATTCTATCAGTTTAACATTATTGAAGGCTAATGATAATTTATTCTGCATTATCTTAGAAATAATATTTCTTACTGGGCTAGTTGAACTCACCCTTTCTTTCATTGTTCTCTTCAGGAAATGAGAACATAGCTGGGACTAGTCGGGGAACAGAGTGATGGTCCTAGATGGTGCATTAGTAGTCCTCACTATTCTGTGAAATAGTGTGATAATAAATGTAACGAGGACTCCATTGAGTGTGGATATTGTCTAGATGACAATATTTGTATTAAAACTCACATTTATGTTACGTCGTCAGTATTTTACACGACTGTTGTATAATTAAGTTGTATTTGTATTTAGTACCTTGTATCTGGCGACCCAAGATGGGTGATGTATACCTATTTTGGGGGCCTCATAATAGGCACCTGCGGCTGTATCATATGGATCTCTTCGAGCCTATCCCAACTGCCAGCCTTGGAGGAAAAAGGTACTCACTAGTGATAGTAGACGACTACACCAGATTCACATGTGTATTCTTCCTAAGCTCTAAGGATGAAACTAGCTTGCAGCTAATCAGATTCTTCAAGCTGGTCGAGAATGAGAAGGACAAAAAGATTAAAGTCATAAGGATTGATCATGGAAGGCAATTTGATTTCTCTAAGGTAGATAAGTTATGTTAGGACAATGACATTCATCATAAATTATTAGCATCAAGAACTCCACAACAAAATAGAGTAGCTGAGAGGAAGAACATAACTCTTATTAAGGCAGAAAGGACACTTCTAGCAACTGCTCAATTCCATGAATATTTATGGGCTGAAGCTGTCAACATTGCTTGCTACACTCAGAACAGGTCGTTAATTCACTCCACGTTTAAGAAAATTCCCTATAAGTTATAGAGAGGAAGGAAACCTAAACTCAGTTACTTTCATGTCTTTGGTTGTGTGTGATACATCCTCAATAATAAAAAGAAATATCAGACCAAGTTCCAGTCCAAGTTAAACGAAATGATATTTCTTGGATACTCAACATATAGAAGAACATATAGAGTGTTCAATAAGAAAACGTTAAGTGTTAAAGTCTCTATCCATGTCACATTTGACGAATCTAAATTAGGAGAACTAAAGAAAGATGTATCATTCGATGAGATCATAGAGCATGACCCAACGGTCGTAGAGTAGGAAAATCCTACGGTCAATGATGCTGAAGTTGTAGAGCCATACCCGACGATTGTAGTGGTGGAGAAGAAGATCGTAGAGCCCATAGTGATGGACTCCACGACACGGTTGTGTGAGGTGGTAGTCGCCTGAATCATTTCTAGCACAATTGATAAAGTAGAACTCTTTCGAAACCTCAACCCAACGTTTATATTGAGAAGATAACCTTGGTACAATCGATCAAGCGATGAAATTTACGTTGAATGTTACACCAACGTCGCCTAAACCCCATGTTTATATTAAAATAGGAACCTCGACATAATCAACGATTGATGCGGTAGAAGACGCCACACACAACTATGTACTGTTGTATGATAAGTCAAATTGAATCTCAAAGAACAACTAAGAAACTAGCTTAGTAATTCTTCAAAGAACCAAAAGTAGAGAATAATCCTTATAAGAGTTGATAAACTCAATATTATTGAATTGTTAAGTCAATTACATCAAATAATCCTTAAATAATAGTAATTTGAAACCCTAGAATCTCCATAAGAAATTACAAGTGTTTTGGAAACAATTCTCTAAGATAGAAGCATCCTAATCACAATAAAAATTAAAAACATACTGAAAATAAGCAATTTAGGAAATAATATTCGTAACCAAATCTGCTACAAATGCGTAAAAATCTATCTAAAAATCGACCAGTTTGTCGGGGCGAACTCATTTAGCCTGTACAACTCCATAGGGGCGGATTGGGCGCCAGGGTGAAACCAAAAAGCCTTTGGAATTCACCTGGGCGGACAAATATAGAGAGCAAGGTGTTGGGGTGGTTTCATTCGGCGAAGTCACATGTCTGCATAGAGGCGAGCTCATCGGGGCGAGCTCAATGGACTTGGTGAGCTCACCAGGGCGAAGTCCCTGAATTTCCAAATCTTCAAATTTTGATTTCCTGACTTTCCTGGCTTTGTGCATAGCTTGCAATGAGAATCCTTGTCTTGGTCCATCACTCTCATTAAGGTCACACACTTAGAAGTTAGGTCAATGGCCAAGTAACATGAACCTAATTCAATTGTAACATTCATACCAGTCCAGTGTTGTCACCTGATAACTTTTAAACTTCCATCCATGCTTGGGTATGCAAAATGTTGGACGTAAGCTTGTAATCTTCCCATGAACTAGAATATAACCTTATCGATGACGAAGCCACATAAATGAACAAGAGTTCGCTGGCTTGACTTGATCTCCATCATAAACATCCTTGAACAAATTTTATCCCAATCACTGAAGATCATTTGTTGAATCCCTAGAACTTGAGTTAAATCATTGTTTTTCAGAATGAACCCAGTCAGGATTGTATCATTCCACTCTTTTTGTAAAGGATTTGTCCTCAAATCTGTCATCCCCTCCTTTTGACAAGAATTTATCCACAAACTTGTTCCTACATAAAAACAAATTAAGTTAATAGCATCAAACAAATTATAATGCTAAAACTGAACTTGCAAGTGACATATATAGGAAATATTAATAACACAAGTAAGAATATGAAAAGTTCTATCTCCTCTTAGATTAAATATCAACACATAGAACCCTTCACACCGCATATACACCCAGTTATAAATTTTTGGATCAAAAGTCATTCTATTGATCTCGTCCATTCGCAAATATACCCATTTCAATTACCCTGGGTCAAATATTAATGTTTAAAACTCATCACAATGCATAAGTCTATACACTTGAATCCTTGGATTAAACATAAAATAAAACAAATCATGTATATCTTTGGTATAATCAAGGAAAACTCAAGGAACCTAAATTCATATGCATAGTCTACTAAAACAAAATTCAAAATAGTCCCCTGTAGACTATCAATGCAATGCTCAAACTGATTCGCACAACGAACCATGTTTTTTTCCTCGATGAGTATGAACCCATCTCGAACCTGCAAATCAAAATTAACCTTTCTCTTCCCATTGACATTAACATAGTCAAGTTCACATAATATCATTGATGTAATAGAAAGGTTATAATCACAAGATGAAACTCAATAGCATATCATGATCACGAACAAACTCAACACATGCTAAAGAATTTTCCAAATTGTTGACACAAATCGAAATATCATCAAAACAGATATGAACACAATTTCCCATGAAAGAATACAAAATATGATTCAACAATCTCATGGAAGTATGCAATGCCTTAGCTAATCCAAGTGATCTAACTAAACATGCAAATACACCATATCTCAATCCATCTTGATGATAAACACTTTTGAAATTAATATAATATGATAGCAAATCATGCAATGAAAATTGCTCAAACAGACGAACATGATCACTACCATTGTCAACTAACGACAAGTCATGTAAAGATTGAATAGAATGAAAACCTATCTCAACATATGGATAAGAAAACCTAGAATGAATTTCATGCAAGTAAAAACATTGAGAACGAGAAAAAATATCATGATCATAAACTAACTCAACAAATATCAAATATCCTCCATAGTTTATGATAAAGATGATTCTACCATCAAAATAGCTAAACACAAATTTCCCAATAGAAACATGCAAAACATGTTTTAGATAACTCATGAAAACACTAAATGCATTAGTTAATCTAATATAAATAACTACCCACCTATACAAGTCACATGTTAAAATAATTTTCCATTTATCACATTCACTCATGCTAATTTGATTCGGTATTTTCATCAAATGATAATTATCAAATTTAGATAAAACATAAGATTTATGCAATTTATCAAGCATATTATCTAAGCAAAGAAAATAACTATACTTGTTTACCAATTGCAAATCAACGTACAAGCTCGATATCCTTTCCTCCTTAAGTACTATGCTCTCCTGAACGACACATGAACTCATGCTCTCTCGCATGATACCTTTCTCCATCACTTCTCCAACCTGCCTTGGTAACGCCGTCCTTTCCTCGGGAATACTATAAGCTGATTGGTACGGAATGATAGCTCTGGGTATGTGATCTCTCACCTGTATAAGAGACAAAACAAAACTAGATAAAGAAGAGTTAGCCTTGTTAGTATTCAAAAGCATTGTCTTGTACGAATGTATAGTTATTGGCTTTTCAAAATACAATTCACTTTTTAACTCACTCTTTTGTTCATACTCACTTATTTCTCTCTTTTCTTTTTCTTTAATCTCTCGTTTGTTTTCTCTCTCATTCTTTTTAATCTCTCTATTTTTTTCATTCTTATTTTTCTCAATCTCTCTTTTCTTTTCTTCCTCACTCTTTTCAATTTTTTTCTTTTCACTTTCAATCCTTTGATCAATTTCTTTTTGTCGTTTACTTTCATTTACACATGTATTTTCTTCTACAAACTCATCTTTTTGATCACTTTCTTTCAGATGTTCACCATATTGCATTTGATCATGAATTTCATCGTGAACACTAGAACCCAATAGCTCTCCTTGGACTACATATTTGATTATATCTTTTACTTCCATCCCCTTAATGAACTCCTTGATGTCTTCTTTTATGTTTTTGGATGCCTTAGAAGTGTCTTGTGGTTGTCCCCAATGCTAATCTTCACGCCTATGAACCTTATCATCATATAATGTTGGTCGCCTTGGGATTTTCTCCACACGCCTTGGAGATTATTCTACATGTCTTAGAGAAGCATACTCCAACTGCCAATTCAGCTGTCTTGGAAGAAACTTCCCTCTCATCACGATTTTCAATTCCTCCCATGTTTCTTTGATCGGAGTAATCATGATATTCAAACTTTTGCTCCATTTTTCTCTCCCATCTCAGATATGCATCAGGATCTATTCTACCTTGGAAATAATTCCTCTAATTTTCATAAGAATCCATAGAATTGTATTCATACATATTTGATGCAAAACAAGGGTTAGTAGAAAAAAAATTCCTCACACACTCTCTTACGTGTTTCGCTCAGACAATGATAAATCACTCTTGTATACGCTCAATTTGGCTTCTACCCTTTAATAAACTCACACTCTCGCCTTTTACCTCTAATATTATCTCTTATATGTTCTTTTTGAATTCACTAAACAAATTAGCAATTTTACAATGCAATTCAGAATTAACTTATCAAGACAAACATAGAAGGTGTGAATATCGAGATACAACAAAATATTATGGGTGATCGCCTTGTACTATCCTTCTAATCCCTTAAAATTCCTCTTGTATGCTTTCTTCGAGAATTTATGGTGTCGCTTAGTCAGAATTGATGATGAATGGAACGAGATGAACTCTCCGTTGAAATTTAATGATTTGATGGCGTGCTATAAGTTTGGTTAGCACAATGGAATTAGAATATGAAAATTTTTCTATACTCTCCATTTTTTTCTCAATAAATTTTTTTCTTTTTTTTTTCAATATATATTCAACAGAAAATTAAAGATAAGTAACTCACTAGAAGACTTAGCTTTGATACCAAACGATAAACTCCACGGCACACTTGCGTGAGGTGGTCGTCGCCCGGATCGTTTCTAGCAACGTTGATAGAGTGGAACTCACTCGACACCTCAACCCAACTTCTATATTGAGACGAGAACCTTGGTACAATCGATCAAGCAATGAAGTTTGTGTTGAATGGAACACCAACGACGCCTAAACCTCTTGTTTATATTGAAATAGAAACCTCGACATAATCGACGATTGATGTGGTAGAAGACTCCACAAACAACTATGTATTATTATATGATAAGTCAAATTGAATCTCAAAGAACAACTAAGAAGTTAGCTTAGGAATTCTTCAAAGAGCCAAAAGTGGAGAATAATTCTTACAAGAGTTGATAAACTGAATATTATTGAATAGTTATGTCAATTACATCAAATAATCCTTAAATAATAGCAATTTGAAACCCTAGAATCCCAATAAGAAATTACAAGTGTTTTGGAAACAAATCTCTAAGCTATAAGCATCCTAATCAAAACAGAAATAAAAAACATACTAAAAACAAGCAATTTAGGAAATAATATTTGTAACCAAATTTGCCAAAAACGCATAAAAATCTAATTAAAAATTGACTAGTTCGTCGAAGTGAACTCATTAAGCTTGTACGACTCCGCCAGGGCGAAACTAAAAAGCCTTGGGAATTCGCTGGGGCGAAAAGACACAGAGAGCAAGGCACTGAGGCGGTTTCAGTTGGCAAAGTCACACGTCTTGACAAAGGCGAGCTCAATGGCCTTAGTGAGCTCGCCGCGGCAAAGTCCTTGATTTTCCAAATCTTCGAATTTTAATTTCGTGACTTTCCTGGCTTGGTGCATAGCTTGTAATGAAAATCCTTGTCTTGGTCCATCACTTTCATTAAGGTCACGAACTTAGAAGTCAGCTTAATGGACAAGTAACATGAACCTAATTCACTTGTTACATGTATACCAATCCCGTGTTGTCGCCTGATAACTTGTAAACTCCCATCCATGCTTGGGTATGCAAAACTTTGGACGTAAACATGTAATTTTCCCATGAACAAGAATATAACCTTATCGATGATGACTCCATACAAATGAATAAGAGTCCGCTGACTTGACTTGATCTCCATCGTAAGCATCCTTGAACATATTTTAGCCCAATCACTGAAGATCATTTGTTGAATCCCCAGAACCTGAGTTGAATCATTGTTGTTCAGAACGAACCCAATCATGATTTTATCACATAATGCCAGCTATGAAAACTCTACAAATTAAAGACTTAGATGATCGTGAGTCAGAGCTTGAAGATCTCAAGCAGGAAGACACGAGGACAAATGTTCCACCTAAAAACAAATGACAATAGATCACACCCAAAACCTGATCATTAGTGATCATAGTGCAAGGATCAAGACAAGGTCGACTACTCATAACGAATGTTTCTTCCTAAATATTATCTCTCAAATGGAGCCCAAAAAGATCGAAGAAATTTTGGAAGATTCAAGTTGGATTTAAGCCATGCAAGAGGAGCTGAACTTGTTTGAAAGAAGTAAAGTTTGGAGGCTAGTCCCAAGACCGAAGGATCATTTAGTCGTCGACACCAAATGTGTATTTCGAAACAAGAAGAATGAAGATGGTGTGATCACAAGGAACAAGGCATGATTGGTAGTTAAAGTATATTCACAAGAAGAAGAGATTGACTTTGATGAGACCTTTGCTCATATTGCCAGATTGGAAGCTATCAGAATGTTCCTAGCCTATGCTGCTTTTATGAAATTCAAAGTCTTTTAAATGGACATCAAGAGTGCATATCTAAATGGAGAAATTCAAGAAGAGCTATATGTAGAACAACCACCAGTTTTTTTCAATCCAACCCTTTCTGATTATGTTTATAGACTAGATAAAACACTTTATGGTTTAAAACAAGCACTTAGGGCATGGTATGAAATACTAATTAGTTTTTTTATTGAAAAATAATTCATTAGAGGTAGGGTAGACACTATATTATTCCTTAGGAAACAAAAAGATAAAACTTTATTAGTACAAATCTTTGTAGATGACATTATTTTTTGTTCTACTGGCAGAAAATTATGTGAGAGATTTGCTAAGCTAATGCAGAGCAAATTCGAGATGAGCATGATGGGTACCAAGTGTAGAAAATGGATACGTATGATGAAAATGTGGAACTCGAATGAAATGTGGAACAATATAAATGAAGTTGGAAATTCTTAAAGGAAGAATTGTTATATAAACAAGAAAATTCAAAGAAGAATCTTGAAGAGATATAAAGATAAAAATGGGAGTTGCCTAACTCCAATAGCTAAGATAACGAATAATGATGAATAGACAAAGTCTGTTAGATTAAAAGCATAAATCAAATCATAAATGATGAAAAAGGAAAGAAAGAGGATCACAAAACAAAATGATCACGGGTTATGAAAAGAATTTTAAGCGAGATGGTTATAGAATAAGATCACGATGTGATCTGTTTAAGTTATAAAAGAAAGATGATCTGCAATGTTTGAATAATTATAGCTTGATGCTATGAAGTTAATGTACTATGATATAGTACGAGATAACTCACGAGGAGTTATAGATGATGAGGTACAAAAAATTTGTATCGAGCAAAGAGCAAGTTAAGAGTAAGATAGAGTTAGGTGGGATTTCAATTGAGGACTCATGTGATGGCTGAGTTGTACAAACCTTTGTATGGGCGAGGGTTTTGTGCTTGTGCTTAGTTTATCACATTGATAATCATTGGAATGTTGGTGTCGCGCTATCAATGTGTATGTGGCGAAAAGGTGATTCTTTTCTCATGTGTATATTTGATAGTTAGAAACTATTAAGATTAGTTAGATATTATTAGGATTAGGTGCGATTCTTAAAACTAATACATATGGTAAGTTCGTGACTCATAATAATATGGTATGTTTTAAACCCCTCAGCGAATGGACGCCTATGGTCTGACTAGGACAAGTTCTTAAACTCATATTATTGTGGCAAGTTCCTGGATTTCAAAAGTGTGGTAAGTTTGATGAACTATTTTGGGTAGAAAATGGTTAAAGTATAGAGAGCATTGATGAATTTGAAGATTTATAGAATGGTTAAGTAACAAAGTAATGAAGTAAAGATTGAAGTTGATGGATACCTGGATATTCTAAATCTACTAGCTATGCTAGACTTTCAAAATTTATTGACTTCGTGCTGATGTTTGCACTTCTATTTTCTTAAAAAATATTGGATCAAATGATGAAACCAATGAGATTTAAAATTAATACCGTTATTCGTATGTCTATACTAATTGTTTCGGCTAGACAAAAATGATTTAAAATATATCAAAATGTATTTTTTTTATATCATCAATGCATCATGGAACCTGGTGCAGAGATGATAAAAACGATGGAGTCATCAATGCAGTATTACTTAGTGTTGGATGTGATCTAAGGATCGTCAGCCCATTATGGTATGATGTAGTATGATAAAATCACCAAATGACGGAATCCTCAAACGGACTGTAAATAAAGTGCGGTATCATGACGTCATAAAAAGATTTTTGAGATTTCTTTAAGATATGAGAATATATATATATATGTATATTTCGATTGATGTCTGAATTATTGTAGAAGTCTATGCTATTTGATTCAGCTAAACGAATATTGAAAGATGTTCATGGAATTCAAGCGTTCTTTGTCAAACTATGCCAAACCAAATTGTTTTGGTACGGATTCAGATGTTGAAAAGCTGAGATGAACAACCCTTTTATAGGGGATTACGCGGAGGCATTTAGATGTTTGTGCACAATACATTGTACGAAGGGATGATCACTCTAAGTACGAGGAGTCCCTATAGTCTTATGACTGTTAAAGTTTAAGTTGAAAGATTACTTATAACTATGGACATACGCATAGCATTTAAATGTTTGTGCACAATACATCGTACAAAGGGCTTAACACCCTAAGTACAGGAGTCCTTATAGTCTAATGACTGTTAAGGTTTAAGTTGAAATAGTACTTATAACCGTGGACATAGTTCAAAGTCTTATGACCCTCAGCATGATTTGAAATCTTTTCAATTCCTGAGTTATTCATACTGCTTCCCAGTTATTGAGCAATTGTGGAAGATTCTTTCTATTCTAAATGGCGAATGTGGTAAGGATGATATTCCTTAGAAAGAAGTAAGTCGTAAAATACGACACTGAATGATGGATATGTTGAATAAGTGAGAAAATAAATTTTGAAATGAGAAGGAGATGAGTTATCAAAGAATAATGTAAAACTTTTAATAGAAAAGTTAATAATTATAGAAAGATCTTTGTGGAAAGAAAGTGGTTATAGAACCCAATGACTGAATAAAGTATTAACGTAAAATCTATTTTGATAGATTGAATGAATAAAGATTAATAGATAAAATTTTGAGGACTAAATTCTTAGAAGAAAGGGTGAATGTAATATTCCGAGTAAATTTTGAAAAGAGATTTGGTGAAAATCGAGTAAGGGAGGTTTCTTTGATTCCGAGGATGGAATCTTTATAAGGAGGGAATGATGTGACAAACCGAATTTTCATAAGTTATTAAAATACGAATTTAATAATTAAAATTCTTATTATGAGGTTTATATATTTTGAATTATATGATTTGGTGTGAAGAGAATTATATATTCATATGTTGGAGAATGTGAGATTTAATAGTTAATTAAACTATTAAAGAAATTAAATAATATTAGTTAATTTAATTAAGTTGAAATTATGTTATGAGATAATATAATTTTAATTATTATGCCTTGTGGGCAATGGAATTTATTATGAGTTAAGTTTCATAAATAGTGTGAATAATTCACTTAATTAAAATAGTGAATTAATACAAGTATAATTGATTATAAAGTGAGAAGGTAATATGTTGCATGAAAAACAGAAATATTAGTATAATCTTGAGTAAAATATTTATTAAGTACATTAAATATTTTAGTTGGAAACTTTATGGAATAAAATGAATATTTATGATATTAAATAAATATTTGATGAAAATTGTTATGAGATAGTTTATTTAAGTGTGATAAAATAGATGCGATTTATACGTATTTTATTACGCGAGTATAATTATGATATTCTAATTTAATTAAATTAGAGGAGTGAGAATTTGTTAAATAATGTTATGATTATAATGGTTGAATAGAAATTATAATTTTACTGATAAGGTTAATTTTATTTCTTAAGAAATTAAAGGTACATAATCTAGTTTATATTTCTAGTTTATGTGTTCTTGAGTTTCTTTTAAAATTGGAGTTATGGTTAATGAATTTGTGGGTTACGATGTTATATATGTTATTAGATATATATAATTTGATAGTGGTCATCTAGAAACAAATTTTCAGAAATCAAATTCATGTATTAATACTAAAGAAGAGGAATTTGGGTTTTGATTGTAATGTGTGTTTTGGTGTACTTTGGGACTAAAGTTGATGATGAATTCGTGATGGAAACTTTAAATTGATGGATGATTGTTGTTCTCCTCTATAAAACGAAAATAACGCAACTTGAACGGATCGAATTGGTTAAGAAACGAATTCGTGATGAATGAATACATTCAGCATGTTGAAAATAGGAAAAAATTAGTATAAACAAATTAGAATTAGTATAAACCAAGTCCCACATCAACTAAATTGAGAACTTTACCCTTTGTTAAACCTATAAATAGAAGGGCTTGATCTTTTGTTTCATTCACCAATAATAAGGCCTCCAATTTTGAGAAAGGCTTTGTTGTGGGAGGACTGTTTATAAAGATCTTCTTAGTTAAATTTTGGTCGAGTACGTATTCAGTTTGTGGAATTCGTATTTTTGGGTATGTTTCTTATTTAATTGTTGGTAATGTTATTATTTTAAAAATTGTATTTAGTTTGTTAGTTAAAGTTTGTATTTTGGAAGTTTAGTTAGTTTTGTTAGTAAACTAGTTAGTTTACTATGTTTATTTTGACTTATAATTGATTATGTAAATGAGTTCTAATGATTTTAATTAGAGATATGAAGCCTTAACATCATCCAAGTGTAACCAAAACTCACAAAATAAAAGATTTACAAAGAACCTTGTTGGGCAGTTTTTGGGACTGAGCTTGAGGACCTTTTGTGCTTTTGATTTATGTCTAAAAGCTTAATTTGATGATTGTATGTTATATCCCTCTAAGTTCTGAAGATTTCCTAACTTGAATGAACCAAAACGAAGTTAAAATGAATCCGTGGTGAAGATTTTAGTAAACCATGTCTAGAAATAAAAACTAAATGAACATTGACTATAGAGTTAAATTTTGGAATAGCTATGTTGCCTGAAAAATTCTGAGTTTCTGGGTATTCGTAGTGCACTGAGTTAGGAAGCCATAGGCTTTGGAATGACCTCATTCCGACGTCGGATGAGGGAGTTACGGTGATTGGAAAGAAATGTGTCGAATTTGTCAAACTGAAGGTCAGCAGCGGGACGTGCTATTCGGGACACTGTTTCGATCAGTTAATGTTTCCAAAAACTTTCGGGCTTTTGGTATGTTATAGTACACTGAATTAGCTTTCCATAGACTCCAAAACGGACTAATTCCGACTTCGGAGCAAAGAGTTATGACCATTCAAAGTAGTCGCGTCAAAAACCGCCTAACCAACTCAAAGGCCACCTTGAACAAATTTTTGGAATTACGTGTTTTGAATTTGGAAATGGTCAAAGAATGAAAGTTGTAGCCTCGGAAGTTAGCTTCACAGGGCTCAAATCGCGCTCAAAAATGTTTTGAAACAAATTAGTTATGATTGTGTTTAGCGAGAGAGGGTAAAGCTGGGAAAAAACTTGAAGACTGCTATGAACGTCAATTTTTGGCATGCTTTTTAGACTACTTAACAAACCCGAAATGAGAGGTTAGTATTTCTTAAAAATAGTCTTGTATGCCATGAAAAACATACTAAAAAAGTGCCTTACGATTGGATAAGTAGATTGCAAGCTATTAAGCCGCGGAGTGGGTGTCAAAGGTGAGGGTCATTCATTGTGGCAAGAAGAGATAGCAAAGAATGCATGGGGCGCTTCAAGTCAGCGATTTTTCCGTAACGCTTTTGGGTGGTTTTGTGGCTGTTTAACATGTAACAAAACACTGAGAGAGATGTATAAATATTATATAATGCTTATATATCGCGAAAACTCACTTTAAATGTAGAGAAAATGATAGAAATATAATGTAAATGTAAGTTTTCATAACTATGCTAGCGTAATTCGGAAAATGATATGTAAAACGTATATGTAACATAATGAAATGCGCAAATCCGTTTGAAATTATATTGAACCTAGTAATGTAAAATGAAGGGGATATAAATGGTTTATGTTTTGATACGTAAAGTATTTACATACTAAATTCATGAGAGAACCTTTTTGGGCGTAAAAAGGTTATAACGGACAAAAGTTTCTAAAGAAACATGGAATGGTTTTAAGACAAGAACACAATATTATAGTTAAATAAAATTAGTTTATATTGAGTACGTGAATTTTGCATGTGAAACTAATATATACATGTATGTATCCTCAATTTGTGTATGATCATCACAACGCAGATAAGTTATAAACATTAAACAACATCCAAGGCAAGTTTTTCAGTTCAATTATGTTTGTGGATTAAATGTGATTATGTGGTGAGTTACATACCATGCTTTATGAATTGTTAAAGTCAAAATATGACCAAGTTAATTGGGTTATGGAACTCAATTTATATGTGATATGTGATAACACATGCATGTTGTATAATGTAACTCGATAAATTAGAAATATATAATGCATGAATTGTGTGCTATGTGAAACATGATAGACTGTTAAATTTGTTTGAATCAGTTTAGCTCAACCTTGTAAATAACCACTTTTGCAGGTTCAAAATTCAAGGTAAAGTTATGTGTTACTTGAAAGACATGAATCAGATGTGATACTTGAAGATTTATATACTTTGGTTGTGTTATTATTATTTGAACCATGTTTAAGGTTTCGAATGATGTATTAATGTTGAATTGTAATATTATTTTGCAAATGTAAACTATTGCAGTATTAAAATGATTCTGAGATATTTAGATGTAAAGGTTGAAGGTTTTGGGAACGAGGATAGTTTGTAATAGAAAATTTTAATTATTTCGCAAATTTCAATGGTTGTATTATCGTTTAATGATATAAAATTAGAGGTTGAATGTATTATTAACGACCGAAGTCGTGAATTAAATTGTATGAATTTTGGGGTCGTTACAAGAAGTATGGAATAGAATCAGCCACTCCCATGAAGATCCCTATGGCCTATGCAACCAAGTTTAACAAATATGAGAAAGCTAAATGTACTGATATAACTCAATACAAAGGTATAATAGGCTCTCTCTTGTAATTAACTACAAGTAGGCAATATATTATGTTTTTACCTAGATTTTGTGCTAGGTTTCAGGCTAACCCTAAGGAATAGCATTTAATAGCTATAAAAAAGTTTTTCAAGTATCTTAATGTCACTTCATATTTGGGACTGTGGTATCCCAATGAGTCACCATTTGATTTAATAGAGTATTCAGATGCAAATTTTACAGGATGCAAGATAGATAAGAAAAACACCAGTGGTACATGCCAAATGTTAGGGAATGGCTTGTCACATGGTTCACCAAGAAGTAGAATTCAGTGTTAAATTTAAGTGCAGAAGTTGAGTACATTGCTACTGGTAGTTATTGTGCTCAAATTCTATAAATGAAGAATTAACTAGCTGACTAAGGTTTGATTTTATATCTATCTCTATATTCTGTGATAATACTAGTGTTATAGCTATACTGTATAATCTTGCCATGGATTTTAGGACTTAGCATATATGTGACACCCCCAAATCCTGATACTTAAATTTCCCACAGATTTGATGTTCACTCTCTAGAATAACACATCTAACTACCCATAAATAAATGAAACTCATAAATAAAGATAGAAATCTTCCTATAAGGGTTACAACATCTTAAACAATAAACACTCCCACGTTATCTAACGTATATACATCAAATGAAAAACTTAACATAATCAATATAAGTCTTATACTTAAACATCATTTAATAAATAAACAAGTATACATCACTTGTTTGCCTTGCCTTTGCCCTTACTAGTAGATGACTCATCAACCCTTTCAACCTTTGCTACAATGTTATTATGCAAGAGTGAGCAACAATTACCCACAAGTTTAACAATAGTAGTAATAATAATAACATGTGAGTATACAATGGATACTAAACAAAAGAAAACACGACTTCTGAATTAAGATTAGAAAAGGAAACAAAAGTACATCTGAGGGTCACAAGACCATGAACTATGTCCTAAGTTATTTAGTATATCTACTTAAACCTTTATCAGTCATAATATTGTATGGACCTTTCTTCTCTTACTCAGGGGGATCAACTCTTTGTACAATGTATAGTGCACAAACATTTTAGCGCTTTCGCGTAATATAATCCCCTATGTTAGGGTTGTTCATCTCAGCTTTGGCATTAGAGTCCGCACCAAATGAAGTTTGGTTTGGATTAACTTCAAGGGTAATTTAGAGTTCAACATTCATCGACTAAGGATTAGTTGAATCAAAAAAAATTGCCAATAAATTAACCATTACAAGATAAGATTTCAATAATAATAACATACAATTTCTGCAACTGAATAAACCTCATGCATCGGAGTATTGGTTTCGAAAGAATGGAAAGTTATTAGACAATATAAGAACCTTGCTTGAACAATAATAAGCTAAGGCTAAAATAATGGCTCAATAATAGTTTAGGAGCTTACAATTTCATAACAGAATAGATTATAAGAACTTGCTCAACAATATCAAGTTAAGGATAGAAAATTTGTGTAATCGTAATCAAGTCAGGGTAAGAAAACTTGCTCAAAGAAAGTTTAGAGTTAGAGAACTTGCCGCGTGTGTAAGCTATAAAATTACTAAATTCTCTAACATATAACATGAGGTTTAACATTCAAATCACGTCTTAACCCCTATGAACATCAAGTTCCAATTGTTAATAACTAGTTAAATCACAAATCTTAAGATTACCAAACTTGATATTACCATGTGATTACAATCTGTCTTAAAAACATATAATATGATTAATACCCCTCTATGTTCATTAGATGATGTTATGATTGTATCTTCTTTGACTGAAAAAACAAAATCTAAAAACTAGACCAAACTGCCTACCAGCGCGGCAGCGCTTGTTTTAGCCTTGCTCATGGCGCGACATCGCCACATAGCGCGACAACTCTAGAAATAAACCTTCAAACTGTGCGACATCGCTCCGACTATACCTTGGAGCGGTACAGTAGTGTATCTTCTTGTGAGATAGAGTTGTTTAGCAGTGAAATGAAGGCAACGCAAAGCAAAAATAGGCCAAAAACATCGCTCAAGCAACAAAATAATCCTACCCATAAGTTCTGAACTTTACAGAAATGTTTTACAACAATCATAACATAATTTTAACAACATAAATCACATAAACAACTAAATTTAAACCCATAAATTCAATATTTTTGTATAAACTCCATTTTAGACATCCTTAATGAAATCAACTACCATGAACTCATTTTTCAACCAAATCAGTCCATATGAATTTCCTTCTTTTCGTTTCTTAATGTATAAACATACTCACTCACCAATTTATAGATTAATATACAAATTAAGCATAAATTTTGTACATATAACACATATTCGTATATTTTTCACTGTAAACTCAAAACTCCCTTTCTAATCAAAATTTAGTGTATTAATTTACCCAAAAATCATTTATAAACATCACATAGTAGATTATACATGCATATTAGCAATTATAAATAACTTTTCAATAATTTAATCCTGAAAATTTAATTACAGAGAACTTAAAATAGCTTTTCATGGAGAAACTCAAGAACGTAAATTAAAGCTTGAATTTAAGTGCTTACCCTTACTTTCTTGTTTAGATTACACAAAGATGGTAGAATGCTCCTCTTGATTCCTCAGTTCTTCTTCCTCAATCCCAATTTCTCTCAAAATTATGACACCCCCAAATCCGGGTACTTCAATTCCACGGGATTTGGTGTTCACTGTATAAATATCATCTATCTATTTACCCATAAAAAATGCAAGCCATGCAATAGATAGAATAAAAATCTTTCCCTTAAGGGTTACAACATCCGAATAATAATAATACAATCCCAGGTTAAAATAACCTTAAACATCTGTGCGGAATCATAAACAAATAAGTCTTAACAACATCATTAAATCAAGTCTTAAACAAAATACATCATCATATAAACAACAAGTCTTCATCACTTGCTAACTTTGCCCTTGCCTTTACTAGTGGAAGGTTCATCAGTTCTTTCGTTCTTAACTGCAATGTTATTATTAAGCAAGATTGAGAACTATTGCCCACAAGTATAACAATGAAATAATAGTATAATAACATGCGAGGGAATCAAAGACATCTGAGTAAAAGCTCAACTTTTGAATCAAGAATGAATAACAAGAATCAAAAGAATTCTGAGGGTCATAAGACCTTGAACTATGTCCTAGGTTATCAAGGGTTATACTTGAAACCTTTAACGATCGTAAGACTATGGACCTTTCTTCTCGTGATTTGGGGATCAATACTTAGTACCACCATCATGCACAATATCTTAACGCTTAACGATAAGTAAATCCTTTGCAGGGTTGTTCATCTCAGTTTGACATTCGAGTCCACACCAAAGGAAGTTTGGTTTGGATAATTCAATAAGGGTTATGAAATTTAGAACGTTCATCAACTAAGGACTAGTTGAATCAATAAAGTTCACTAGTCTAATAAGGTTCAACAATAATGATATTCGATTTGAATAATAATCTCAAGAAGTATACAATAGGACAATTATTGTATAACTGAATCATGCTTTGAAAAGATAATCAATCTTTAATATAACATTTGAACTTGAATAATAGTAATGATAATTTACTCGAGGTAACTAATAAACTTGAACAATAATGAAAAGTAGGCTTAGGAAACTTGCCTCGTGCGTAGATTACACTTTAATTAAGCACGTTCTTTGAATTTAATCCTACATACCATTCACATTCACAATACTAGTTAATTATAACTTAACTAATCATCAAAAACTCATTCTCTTTGTCTAACTTTGGTTATGACTATACTTAGTCAAATTACTACATTCGTTGTCCCAAAATAACACTTCATGAATAACAAGTTAATTATGTATTCAATAATTCAATTCACATGTAATTATGTTATTTACATGTTAAACAACTATTTTACATCTCATTATACTTCTAACATATGTCCATGTTCATTACATTAAGTTACTAACACATTGCTAGACTTAATCATTTTAAAAAAAAAATCCATTTTGAACTTTTCAGAGAGTGGCTATGCATTTCCATCATTATATCTGGTATTCGCCTTTCATGGCATGATGGCTCATGGCATACAGTATATTTATGACTCAACTTAGACTTGGCTGATGGAAATAAGGCACGAAGTCTGCATGCAATGCGGCGCGATGAATTGAACTGCTCGCATTCATTAAAATTGCGTAACACGCCCCTAAAAACTCCAATTAAATTACTACTATACGAAATTAATCATACCCACATGTTATAATTCATGCATAAACATGACCCAATATTTATAGAATGATTTTAACCCATTAAAACACATAATCACGTAACTAAAATATGTGAATTTCAATTGACTTTGATGTTCTTGAAGGTTTTGAAAATAAAACATGAAAATTGTCACTACGGATTCGTTATAACACCGAATTCGTTTATTTAAACTTTGGTCTCTTCGTATCAACATGCATAACAATATACGAGTGTAAAATTTAGGGATAATATATGATCAACACATGAAATATCACGTATAAGGCCAGAAGGCCAAAACCCATACTCTGTAATTTTGTAGAAATCACATACTACGTATTTTCATGAAGCTGATATTATGGTTTACAATATATATAAAATTAAATATGATTTGAAAACATCTTAACCTATATGTACACATAAGCCTTACAATTTCCCATCATAGAGACTTTACAGAAAACTGTGAAAGCCATTTATTTAAAACTCAAACAACGTAAAATAGAAATTGGGTTTGGAGAATTTAAGAAGAGGTGATTCTAGATGATCCTTTCACAATTACCTGTTGATTACACACTCACAATTTTCTCTCAAACTTCTTAAATTTTCTCTCTGCGAATAATTTCTCTAGACTTAGAAATAATAAAGAATAAAGAAGACGTCGATATAAGAACTGGAGCATTATGGTCATTTAACCCAGTCATGGGTAACTGCCCATAACTCCTACTAAGGTCATGTTTGGCTAGTATAAAAGACTACAAAACCATTTAATTTAATAAATCTTTATCATATAGTTTAAATCATGTCACACCCACTTGCATAATAAATCAAATATCTTATTTAATATAAATAAAATATAATAACTTCTCACAAATTCACATAGTCATATATTTAATTTTTTCATTAATTAATAATGTCAAATTATTAACTCTCTAATTAATAATTAAGTTAATTAAAATAACATCATGCTTAATTAAATATTTCATTTAATTCAATAAGCTCACATAAATACATATTTGAATAATAATTATTCTCTACAATAATTTAATAAATGTAACACATATAATTAAATTAATCTACTACAATTGCATCAAATAATTATTTAATCCAATAATTAAATCATCAAAAAATATTTATTTAATTCAATAAATATTAAAATTAATTTACCAAAATCTCGTTAATCACAAAAACTCTCACTTTTTCTCTTTGTATTTACTTTCCAGACTAAACAAATATATGATATAACTATACATATATAATATAACTGATACGTATATGAGTAGTAGTTAAGCGCGGTATGGCCTTAACTGCTCCCACATTCTCAAGGCCATGTTTGACTAACTTATAAAGGCTCCTTTTTTATTTATTTTAATTAACTTTTTTATTATATAGTTTATTTGTCATACTTTTTAATTAATCAAATTTAAATATTTAAATTCAATTAAATTAAATTAAAGCCAATATTACTCATTAAATCAAATTATCACATAACTAAAATTCTTATTTATTAATTATAACAAATCAATAAATCCTAAATAACCACTTAAATTAATTAATTAGAATAATATTATAATTATTAACAACTCGATTAATTTAAATATCCCAATTAAATTATAACTTGAACTATAAAATTATTCCTCATTAATTTAATTAACGTAAAACATTTAATTAAATTAATCTACAACAATTTCATCGAATAATTATTTAACTCCATAAATAAATCATAAAAATATTTATTTAATTCAATAAATATTTAAAATAAATTACAAGAATCTCGTTCGTCACATTTTTCTCTCCTTAAAAGGATTCTGTCCCTAGAATCACGATTCAATTAATTCATCCAGTTACATTCTCCCCCCTTAGAAAGATTTTGCCCTAGAATTGCTACACACAGATTAAGCAAATAAATGAGGATAATATTTCATCATTTGTTCTTTGAGTTCCCATGTAGCTTCTTTAGCATTGTGGTTCCTCCAGATTACTTTAATCGAAGGTATTACTTTATTTTTGTGTACTTGTTCTTTCCTATTGACTATCTGAACATGAACTTATTCATAAGTTAAATCTTTTTCAAATTACAGGGGTCCATATTCTATAACGTGCTTATAATCGGGTTTATATGGTCTTTGTGACACCCCCAAATCCCGGTACTTCATTACTTCAAGATTTGGTGTTCAAGTAATTAAAACATTCATATCTAACTACCCAATCATAATATAATTGAATAACAAAAACCTGCCCATACATGATTTTTTTAATAAAAACATTATCTACCAGGTTCTCTAACCTTTAATTACAATCAATCAAATGCGGAATTTAAAATTTATTACATCACATAATCTAATAAAAGTCTGTCATCATAACGATAAAGCAAAATTACAAGTC
Source organism: Panax quinquefolius (assembly GCA_020205615.1). Classification (NCBI taxonomy): domain Eukaryota; kingdom Viridiplantae; phylum Streptophyta; class Magnoliopsida; order Apiales; family Araliaceae; genus Panax; species Panax quinquefolius. The sequence goes on along the minus strand of CM035170.1, from coordinate 75,956,496 downwards.
TTCATCACTTGTACATTTTTCCATTTCTTTGCTAGTTGTAGGTTTATCTACCTTCTCAACCATAGCTGCAATAAGTGTATAAATATGCAAGAGTGAGCAAACAAAGCTCACTTGAAATAAGAATAAATAACTTTTTCAACATTTTCCAAATAATAAGCTCAATAGAACTGAATGATATGTTCTATTAACATTACAACATTTTCTAACTCATAGGCTCAATAGAACTGAATGATATGTTCTATTAACATTCTTAAATATACCACTGATGGTCAAATGACCACGAACCATGTCCACAGTTATAAGTAATCTTTCAACTTTAACTTTAACAGTCATATGACTATAAGGACTCCACGTACTTAGGGGGATTTATCCTTCGTACAATGTATTGTGCACAACCATTTCAACGCTAAGCGTAAACCCCTAAACATAGGGTTGTTCATCTCAGTATTTAGAGTACAAGTCCGCACCAAAGAAAGTTTAGTTTGGATAAGCTTTGAAGGGTAATTGAAGTTTAATAATCATCAACTAGGGAACTAGTTGAATCAACAACGCTTGATAACGCAATAGTTTTTTAATAACAACATAACTTAGAACATTTGATAATCATAAATGAACTGATTATACATATCAAACTCATGCTTGAAATAATTATAGAGCATGAGCATTCAATAAATTGAATAAAATGGTTAACCTTTGCTTGAACAGTAAAATAAGCTAAGGTTCGAGTCTTATAACATTAGAAATGAAATTCCTGAACGTACATTTAATTGATAGCAAGCTGGAAACTAAAAACTTGCCCAACAATGTATTAACTCATGCAAAGAATTAAAATAATTCAATAATAGAGACAAGAGTTCAAAAACTACGTTCATTATACAATAATAGAACTTAAGAAACTTGCTTAACTATAAACAAGTTAGAATGAATCAATCAATAAGAATTTCCAATAACATTAGAGTTAAAGTTTGCTCGAATGAATTTTAGGAACAATTGATTTATTCAATAAAAGTTCAGATAAAAAGCTTGCTCAATCAAAAGAATGAAGTGATATAATATAATAATAGAATTAACTCAACGAAAGTGTAGAGTTAGAAAACATGCCTCAAGCGTAAGCTAAAATATTAAAACTCACATTCACCTATACACAGTATTAAAACCACATCATCTATTAGACATACTAATATTCACTTTTCAATATAAAATGCATTACTAGCTTTATTGAGCGCTTTTATATCTTTGGGATCGCGCCGACAAGCCTGCATGGCTTGCTTTCACTTAGGGTCATGCAGGTAACACGATTTACGAAACTCAGCTTTTGCAGCAGAGCTTCTCACACTTTTCTTAAGCCAACTAACACGAATTTTACCCACGAAACAGTGATAATAGCATGTAAGATAAATATAACAGTATCATAAACATGTTTCCTAACATTTACAACCAATTAACACAATTTATCAACAACTAGAACTATTTTAATTCCTCAATTTTCATGTTTTCATACAAAAACTCAATTTTTGATATTCATTCTAAAAATCATCATTGTGAATTCATTAGTTGGCCAAATCATCTCATTTAAATTACGTTATGTTCGTATCTCAATGAACTAACATATACAAGCTTCAATTTACAATTTCACATACTAATTAGCCACTAGAATTGATATTTTTCAATAAAATACGAAAATTCCATACGCTGTCAAAATTTCTATTGTCAAACGAATTTAGCATGCGATTTCCTTGATTAGACATACTCTCTAGCATCATAAACATGTATAATCACAATTACCAACTATATAGCAATAATTCGAAGAGATAAAATTCACAGAACATGTAATTTTTACCGTGAAACCCATATATGCATATATAATATCAAAGTTGTGAACATACCTTCAAGTTAGTTTGCACAATCTTGCAATTGCAGACAATTTCTTAGGTTTCACTCTCAAACTCTCTCTCAATTCTCTGTAATTTTTCTCTATAGTTTTTCTTAGGCTTAGGCTTAGAAAATATACATTATACGTAAAACTAAACTGACAACCTTAATATGCCAACTTAATAAAATGTCAGTTACAATTAAACCAACGTAAAAATTATAAATATACTAGATTTATTATTTTAATTTATTTAATTTATTTTATTTAAATTCAGAAATTAGAATCCCAAAAGCCATAAGGCTTGTTTGGCAAAAACCCTTTAAATATTAAAGAATTAATATATTAAGCCTTTTTTTGGTAAAAACTAAATTAAACCACTTTAATTTATTTTAATAACTCCTTATAATATAGTTATTTGTCACACTATATTTAATCAAGCTTTCATATTTATTTTAATTAATTCAAATCACAATTAATTAAATAAATCCTTTAATCACATAACACAATACAAATAATCATTTCCTTAACTCATCAATTATTTATTTAATAACTAATTAACTAAACAAAATTAAATCAATTGAACAAATATTTATTCAATGATAATCACATCCATTAAATATTTATATAAATTAATAAATATTTAATATTACATTTAAAATTTTGAAATAGTCACATTCTTCCCTACTTACAGAGATTCTGTCCTCAGAATCGAATATATAGATTAAACAAATAACTAAGGGTAACTTTTCATCATTTCAACTTCGAGTTCCCACGTTGCCTCTTCGACATTGTGGTTTCTCCATATCACCTTCACAAAAGGTATCACTTTATTTCTGAGCACTTGTACTTTTCTGTCGACTATCTGGATAGGAGTCTCTTCATAAGACAAATCTTTATCGAATTGCAATGGTTCGTACTCGATCACGTGTTTGTAATCGAGTTTATACGGTCGTAACACCGAAATGTAAAAAACATTATGAATGCTTTCCAACTCTGGAGGTAGAGCTACCTCATAAGCCACTTCCCCCACTCTTCATAGTATTTCAAACGGTCCAATAAATCTTAGGTCGAGCTTTCCTTTTTTGCCAAAACGAATTTTCCCCTTCCAAGGAGAAATTTTAGGAAAACGAAATTTCCTACTTAAAATTCACGATTCTGCCTATGTTGATCGACATACTTTTTTCTCATCTGCTCTTGGTCGCTACTAATCTTATCCTCGATGAGTTTGACAACTTCAAAGAATTTATTGTACAGCTCGTTCAAACAATTATGCTCAATCGACTTCATCCCAAAGACAAGTGGAGTTCTCGCACTTTTGCCATACAATGCCTCGTAAGGTGGTATCTTTGATGCTCGGCGGTAATCATTGTTATAGGCAAATTCTACCAACGGTAAATGTTCATCCCAACTTCCTTTGAAATCCATAATGCGCTTCTCAAAGATATCTTCCAACGCTTGATTGTTCGCTCACTTTACCCGCCGGGTTTACTTGATGGTATGTCAGTACTATTCGCCATCGTGTTCCCATACATTCTTGTAGTCTCTTCCGTAAGTTTGATGTGAACCTTGGATCTCTATCTCATATAATTGACACTGGAACTCCATGTCTTGACATGATCTTTTTAACGTACAGTTTCGCTAGCTGATCAAGATTAAATTTAATCTTTATTGGTAAAAAATGTACAGATTTTGTCAATCTGTCTACTATTAACCATATCGCATCGCATCCTTTTTGCGTCATTGGAAGACCTACCACAAAATCCATTGTGATATGCTCTCATTTCCATTTCGGTATTTCCAATGGTTGAAGTAATCCGCTTGGTCTTTGATGTTCGACCTTGACCCTTTGACATATCAAGCATTTTGCCACACATTCGGCAACATCTCTTTTCATATTCGTCAACAAAAAATGTCGCCGCAAATCTTGATACATCTTCGTACTTCCTGGATGAATCGAATATCTTGTGTTGTGTGCTTCGGTCAAGATTTCATCTTTAAGCTCTGGTACTGCTGGAACCCAAATTCTTTCCTCTAACCGTAGTAGTCCTTCGGTATCGATCTTGTATTTTACATCACTACCTTCAACCACTTTCTCTTTGATCGCTTCACATTCTTTATCTTGTAGTTGAGCAACCTTCACTTTGTCCACAAAAGTTGGACTAACATCTATCTGGAATAGTCGTTCATCGGATCCCTTGGGAAATTTGATTTCCAACTCTAGCTTTGTCATTGCTGAAATAAGCTCTTTCTGAGTAGTTATCAGCATCAACTTCTCCCGACCTTTCCTGCTCAAAGCATCTGCAATCACGTTCGCTTTACCTGGGTGATAAAAGATCTCACAATCGTAATCCTTTATCAATTCCATCCATCTTCTTTGTCGCATATTCAGGTCCTTCTGTGTGAAAATATACTTCAGACTTATATGGTCTGTGTAGATTTCACATTTCTCTCCATAGAGACAGTGTCTCCATATATTGAGAGCAAATACTACTGCAGCCAATTCCAAATCATGAGTCGGGTAACCTTTCTCATAATTCTTCAGTTGTCTTGATGCATACACAATTACTTTGCCGTTCTGCATAAGAACACAACCCAACCCTTTATGTGAGGCATCACTATACACCACAAAGTTACCTGTACTATCTGGTAATGACAACACAGGTGCCATGCTTAATTTCTTCGGCAAATCCTGGAAACTTTCTTCACATTTCTCCGTCCAAACAAATTTCACAATTTTCCTTGTCAAATTTGTTAATGGAGTGGCTATGTTAGAAAAATCTTGAATAAATCGTCTGTAATAACCGGCCAGTCCCAAGAAACTCCTCACTTCCGAAGGTGTTCTTGATTGTTCCCAATTGATTACAGCTTCCACTTTTGATGGATCAACTGAAATCCCATCTTTGTCAATTACATGCCCAAGAAATTGTACACGATATAGCCAAAATTCGTACTTAGAGAATTTCACGTACAATTTTTCCTTTCTTAGTGTTTCCAATGTCAAACGTAAGTGTTCCACGTGTTTTTCTTGAGTTTTGGAATACACCAGAAAGTCGTCGATGAATACCACTACAAACTTGTCTAAGAATGGTTTAAACACCCTATTCATCAAATCCATGAATGCAGCAGGTGCATTGGTTAAACAAAAAGACATCGCCAGAAACTCGTAATATCCATACCGAGTTCTGAATGCCGTTCGAGGTATATCCTCCTTTCTCACCTTCAACTGGTGATACCCACTTCTTAAATCTATTTTTGAGAAGTATTTAGCACCCTTCAACTGATCAAACAAGTCATTTATTCTTGGTAATGGATATTTGTTTTTAATAGTGACTTTGTTTAATTCTCTATAATCAATGCAAAGACGCATTGACCCATTATTCTTCTTCATGAATAACACTGGCGCTCCCCACGGTGATACGCTTGGTTGAATATACTTATTGTCTAGCAACTCTTGTAACTGTACCATCAATTCCTTCATTTCTAGTGGAGCCATTCTGTACAGGGCCTTCGATATCGGTGTTGTTCCCGACACTAAATCGATTAAGAACTCAATTTCTCTGTCAGGAGGAAGTCCTAGCAAATCCTCTGGAAACACATCTTCAAATTTCCTCATCACTGGTATCTCTTCCAGTTTCACATTCTTTTTCTGAGTATCGACTATGTAAGCTAAATAGCCCACACAGCCTTGACTCAAAAATTTCTTGGCTTGTATAATCGTCAGAAATTTCATTTGTCTAGGCGACTTGCTACCAAAGAGCACTACCTTTGACGGGGTCATAAGGTTTACACACTTCTTTTGGCAATCAATTACCGCTCCATATTTGAACAGCCAATCCATTCCCAAAATAACATCAAACTCTCCATGTCTAATCGGAATCAAATCTACCACCAAGATATTCTCTTTAATGTTCACCTTACAGTTCTTGTATACGAATCTAACAGGGATTATCTCTTTATTCATAATTTCTATGTTTAAAGGGAAATTCAGTTCTTCTCTAGGCAATTCTAACCTCTTGTCAAATTCATCAGAGATAAACAAGCAAGTATCACCCGAATCAAATAATACATAAGCATCAATATCATTGATTGGGATAATACCTGACACAACATCTTTTAATTGCACAACATCTTGCACAGTCTTGTTGAAGGTTCTAGCTGTGGGTTTGTTTGATACTGTACCTCCACTGTTACCTCCATTGCTTCTGGTTGTCACTCCATCCTTCTTCTTAGGGCATTCACTAGCAAAGTAATCCTTGGATCCACACGTGAAGCACACGTTCTTCTTAGTTTGAGTGCAATTTGGGGCGATGTAACCCTCCTGGCCACAATTGAAGCATACTCGTTTCCCCATCAAGCACGCACCCTTATGAAACTTCCCGCATGTAGCACATGTTTCAAACTTCTTGTTTTCCTGACTACCCTGCTGGTTTCCAGCACCCACGTTTCCACTCCACTTCTTCTTCAAGTTGTTGTTGTTGTTTCCACCACTACCACCTCCATTCTTAATCTCCACCTCGTTCTTCTTCTTCTTCTTTTGTTCATGATTGAACTTTGTCACTGCCTCGCCCTCACCTTCAGTGAGTATTGCCTTCTCCATCACTGCTGCGAAAGTCTTCAATTGGAATAGGGAAACCTTACTGTACAACTAGGGCTTCAGTCCCTGTTCAAACATCTTCGCCTTGCGTTCGTCCGTGCAAACTTGATAAGGCGCAAACCTCGCCAACTCGTTGAATTTAGCGGCATACTCGGATATCGTCATCGTTCCCTGCTTTAGTTCTAGAAATTGCACTTCCAGCTGACCCTTCGAAATCTCGGGAAAATAGGACTCAAAGAATATCTCCTTAAACCTATCCCAGGTCATCATCCCTGGTCCTTCTCGAGTTTTATTGGCCTGCCACCAATAACTAGCCTCTACTTTCAACACAAATGTTGCAAAAACAGTCTTCTGGTCGTCCCCTACCCTAGCAACATCGAACACCTTTTCTATCTCCATAATCCAAGTCTGTTCCTCGATCGGATTCACTTGACCACCGAATTCAGTGGTCCAACCACCTTGAACTCCTTAAACGCTGTTCCTTGGTTCGTGGTTGATTCTCGCAACGCCCCGTCAAGAATGTCACTAATTATTGAACGAGGTTAGCATCAACATTGTCGTTATTGTTGGTTCCTTCTTGTGGTTCTCTCGTCGTGGTGGTTGACGCCCTGGGAGGCATTTTCTCATTAAAATACACTCATTAGATTATTATTCAACTCCTTTAAGTAATTTCTACTTAACTTGCCTCCACAAAAGAAATAACCACATAATCACGTAACACTTTGAATAAAATAACAACTTTTATTTATTCATAACCTCTTTGAAAATATAAAACAATAAAGATCACCGCTATTTACATTACTTTCCTGAACTACAAAAGTTTCAGTGACAACATCATCGCCATATCCCATAGGTTACATAACACTTGGGATTTATAATTTATTTAACATTTATTAATTGCATAACAACTACGATGTTCTACTAAGATACTGCTTAGCCTTACTACGTTCTTCCTCCATGATCCAAAACATTGTTCTGCGATCTAATACGTACGATGGCAAATATGGCTCGTCTTCAATCGATAACCCATGACCCGATCTTTGAGTCGGATTAACCACGTTGTTGAATACTCTATTCATCTCTTCCATCTTCATTCTCCTTTGCCGCAAGGCCTTTCATCATCGCTATCTCGCTCGTTAAAACATCTCCTCATATGCGCCTTCTACTCTTGCCCTCTTCGTAGCTTCTTCCCTTAGCTTATTCTTTCAATTCAAATGACCTCCTCGATCAGTTGTTCTTTCTCTCCTTCAGTCTGTTCTAGCTTCTCCTCGACATTAGTCAGTCTTTCCTCACGATCCTAGATTTTGTCATCTTTTTGTGTCATTGCAGTCTGTTGTTCAGCTACTATCTCTTGCAATTCCTCGACTGTATCCTGAAGTTCCATGTTACGGTCATAGACTTCATCATACATACGAGCAGCTATCGAGGTTAGTGGAGTCTCATCCTCCTCATCCTCCTAATGCAACTCAACGGGATCCTCCTCATCCATCTCCACATCATCATCCTCATCTTCAACCACTGTGACCAATGAGGCTGACTCCCGTGGAAGTAGTTGTTCCCAAATAACCTGAATGTCGCGAGGCTCCTCCTCTATAGGCATCTTAGGTTGTCCCTCCCTAGCCTGACTGGATTCTCCAACATTAGTCATCCTGACAAAAAAAATTTAAGTTTTAATTATTAATCATTACTACTCGACACTCACGAGCACATAAGTTATAAACACATAAGCACATAAGTGTTTTATTATTTCTTCCTTAAAACTCGATAAGAGTTAATCACCACTATCTTTTCAGAGGTTACTTCCTAAGGCTTTTCCCCACCTAAGGTTCATAACCTAAAGCTTTGATACCAACTTGTGACATCCCAAAATCCCGGTACTTCATTACCTCAAGATTTGGTGTTCACATAATCAAAACATTCATATCTAACTACCCAATCATAATATAATTAAATAATAAAAACCTGCCCATACAGGATTACTTTAATAAAAACATTATCTCCCAGGTTCTCTAACCTTTAATTACAATCAATCAAATGCAGAATTTAAAATTTATTACATTACATAATCTTATAAAAGTCTGTCATCATAACGATAAAGAAAAATTACAAGTCTTCATCACTTGTACATTTTCCCCTTTCCTTTGCTAGTTGTAGGTTTATCTACCTTCTCAACCATAGCTGCAATAAGTGTATAAATATGCAAGAGTGAGCAAACAAAGCTCACTTGAAATAAGAATAAATAACTTTTCAACATTTTCCAAATAATAAGCTCAATAGAATCAATGAATGATATGTTCTATTAACATTACAACATTTTCTAACTCATAGCTCAATAGAACTGAATGATATGTTCTATTAACATTCTTAAATATACCACTGATGGTCAAATGACCACGAACCATGTCCACAGTTATAAGTAATCTTTCAACTTTAACTTTAACAGTCATGTGACTATAAGGACTCCACGTACTTAGGAGGATCAATCCTTCGTACAATGTATTGTGCACAACCATTTCTACACTAAGCGTGAACCCCTAAACATAGGGTTGTTCATCTCAGTATTTAGAGTACAAGTCCACACCAAAGAAAGTTTAGTTTGGATAAGCTTTCAAGGGTAATTGAAGTTTAATAATCATCAACTAGGGAACTAGTTGAATCAACAATGCTTGATAACGCAATAGTTGTTTAATAACAACATAACTTAGAACATTTGATAATCATAAATGAACTGATTATACATATCAAACTCATGCTTGAAATAACATAGAGCATAAGCATTCAATAAATTGAATAAAATGGTTAAGCTTTGCTTGAACAGTAAAATAAGCTAAGGTTCGAGTCTTATAACATTAGAAATGAAATTCCTGAATGTACATTTAATTGATAGCAAGCTGGAAACTAAAAACTTGCCCAACAATGTATTAACTCATGCAAAGAATTAAAATAATTCAATAATAGAGACAAGAGTTCAAAAACTACGTTCATTATACAATAATAGAACTTAAAAAACTTGCTTAACTGTAAACAAGTTAGAATGAATCAATCAATAAGATTTTCCAATAACATTAGAGTTAAAGTTTGCTCGAATGAATTTTAGGAACAATTGATTTATTCAATAAAAGTTAAGATAAATAGATTGCTCAATCAAAAGAATGAAGTTACACAATATAATAATAGAATTAACTCAACAAAAGTGTACAGTTAGAAAACATGCCTCGAGCGTAAGCTAAAATATTAAAACTCACGTTCACCTATACACAGTATTAAAACCACATCATCTATTAGACATACTCATATTCACTTTTCAATATAAAACGCATTACTAGCTAAACTTGTTATTTTAGCACAAGTATTATGCTACCCTTTACATTTTAGAATTCCCAAGTGTTAATCATCACAACACCTATCTAACATTCACTGTATAAACTAAGTTATCACACAATGCGTCCGTAACCTACTAATCACTTTTACAACTTTGAATTCGTAATATATATAACACAACTCTGTATTAGCCTTGTTGTTACATGTTGGACACATTACCATAACCTTTAGTTAAGCTACAAATAACGACCAAAGTCTGCAGTAATTAGCGCACTTCAAGATTCTGAAATGGGAATGGGAATCATGCCACTACCAGCTTTTATCTTCAGGTCATGAAATACAAGGCACGCTTGCACGGCTAATGGTTTCTTGCCACGATTTATGTAACTTGAAACTTAGTTTTGTAGACAGAGCTTCAGCACTTTTCTTAAGCCATCTAACACGAATTTTACCAACCAAACAGTGATAATAACACTTAAGATAAATATAACAGTATCATAAACATGTTTCCTAATATTTACAACCAATTAGCACAATTTATCAACAACTAGAACTATTTTAATTCCTCAATTTTCATGTTTTCATACAAAAAACTCAATTTTTGATATTCATTCTAAAAATCATCATTGTGAATTCATTAGTTGGCCAAATCATCTCATTCAAATTACGTTATGTTTGTATCTCAATGAACTAACATATACAAGTTTCAATTTACAATTTCACATACTAATTAGCCACTAGAATTGATATTTTTCAAGAACATATGAAAATTCCATATACTGTCAAAATTTCTACTGTCAAACGAATTTAGCATGCGATTTCCTTGATTGAACATACTCTCTAGCATCATAAACATGTATAATCACAATTACCAACTATATAGCAATAATTCGAAGAGATAAAATTCACAGAACATGCAATTTTTGCCGTGAAACCCATATATGCATATATAATATCAAAGTTGTGAACATACCTTCAAGTTAGTTTGCACAATCTTGCAATTGTAGAAAATTTCTAAGGTTTCAATCTCAAACTCTCTCTCAATTCTCTCTACAATTCTCTGTAATTTTTCTCTGTAGCTTTTCTTAGGCTTAGGCTTAGACAATATACATTATACGTAAAACTAAACTGACAACCTTAATATGACAACTTAATAAAATGTCAGTTACAACAAAACCAACGTATAAATTATAAATATACTAGATTTATTATTTTAATTTATTTTATTTAAATTCAGAAATTAGAATCCCAAAAGCCATAAGGCTTGTTTGACAAAAACCCTTTAAATATTAAAGAATTAATATATTAAGCCTTTTTATTGCAAAAACTAAATTAAACCACTTTAGTTTATTTTAATAACTCCTTATAATATAGTTATTTGTCACACTAAATTTAATCAAGCTTTCATATTTATTTTTGTTAATTCAATTCACAATTAATTAAATAAATCCTTTAATCACATAACACAATACAAATAATCATTTCCTTAACTCATCAATTATTTATTTAATAAATAATTAACTATACAAAATTAAATCAATTGAACAAATATTTATTCAACGATAATCACATCCATTAAATATTTATATAAATAAATAAATATTTAATATTACATTTAAAATTTTGGAATGTTACAGTCGTAGCATCGAAATATGAAAAACGTTATGTGTAAGACCCCAACTTTTAGGAATAAAGATTAATTTTTCTCGAAATATATTTTTGAATATTATGGTGTGGATTTGATATAATGTTATAGTTGTAGGTAATATTTACAAATTTTGTAAAGTAAGCAAGTGGTTATATAATATTCGATTGGTTGGGGAATATTCGTTTTAATAGGGAATATTCGTACGATGACACAATCATTGGTGGACCCCACAACGAAAGTATTGTCGTATTTAGAAAATGACATAATTATCTTTTTATAAAAATAACGGCGAAAGTTTTACACCGTTAAACCATTGAACTACCCTATGGTAAAAGAACAAGAATATGCTGGCGTCGTTGCATAAGTAGACACAAGATTGATTATTGATGTTTACGTGAGAAGTCACTCGGTTATACTCAATTATTGCTACAGTAATTATTGCATAATATCTCTCATATTATTGATTCAATTATTATCACAGTATCATCTGCATAATATTTATTATTATTAAATCAATAATTGAGACGACAAAGTTATTCATATTATTATTTGCAATATTGATAATGTCTAGAAAGATCTGTCGAGGAGAGTTTTGGTCATATAATTGCGCTCCAATAGGAAAAAATCCTTATCGGAAAGCCCCCTCTTTCCTGGGAATGATCTGGTTGTTAAATATTATGAGTTATAATATTAATGATGAATAAGTTCGTATTGATTAAAATTGAAATTGATATTTTCATTGTGTTGGGATTATTAGTGTTAGTGGAAATCGACATCTATTTTGATAATAATTGATGTTTAGAGGTTATATTGACAAATCGGGTAATTAATCGGATAAATGAGCAATTAATTGCTATTAATTCACATGCTTATAACTATTTGTTCACATATGTGTACTATTTATTCAAATGCATGTACTATTAGGGGAGGTGGTGCAAGATTGATAATATATGAATGACTAAATTTAAAATGTAGGTATAGATGAAGGTACTATACTATAATTATTTTTTCTCAAATGTATAGAACTATTGATTCACATGAGTGTACTATTGATTCACATGATGTACTATTAGGGGAGGTGGTGCAAGTTTGATAATACTTGCAGGACTAAATTAAAAATGAAAGAAAAGATGAATGTATTATACTGTAATATTTTGAGCCCCAAAACGTGCAATTATCGAAACTATATTTTCCTATAAATAAAAGCTCATTCTTCTTTCATTCTCACCAATTTACTAAGACTCACAAGAGCAATTATAGAAAGAGAAGCTATATAGAGAAAGAAGAAGAGAACTTTGCTACCTCACTATTCAAGTATCCAGTCTTCTTTTGAGGTAAGGGATTTTTTTTTCTGTATCCATAAGGAATAATATTTTCTTCCATACTCTGTGGTATGTGAGTAATATTATTTCGTCTCGTATTCCTGATTATACCCTCATTTTGTTAAAGTATTGCTTCTATACTCCATGAAATTAGTAGAATATCTTTGAAATTTGTGCTTTTATCTAGTATCGTTTTACAAGGATATTTTCTACACATTCTTGTTAAATTTTAAGCTTTTCATGCCGGAGTACTGTCTATGAGTACTAATCATTTATACGGTACTATTCACAAAGTACTATTCATGGGATACTATTCACAGGGTACTATTCACAAAGTACTATTCACGAGTACTATTCATAAAGTACTATTCACAAAATACTATTCATTAAGTACTATTCACGGGGTACTATGCACTCGGGTACTATTCACCTGGGGAATTATTCATGAGAAAAATTGATTTCTTTCTGTCAAAATTATTTTTGATACAATATTATTCTTGAATTTTACTCCACAAAGCAGTATCATGTTGACAATTTGGACATTATTGAATTCTGGATAAATTAAATTATAAATCTTTAAAAATTTATCCTTTGCTTTCTTTTAATTGAATTCTTATATCATTGTCATAATCCTCATGCTTATTTTGTGATGAAAGTCATCTTTGGCTTACGTGCATATATGGACTGTTGATTGGTATGATTATGACCAGGGATCATTCAGTATAATCATGACCCGTAATGTTACAAATGATGTGGTAAAAGTCTTCATTGGCCTGTAGTGCATTGATGGACAGTTGTTGGTATGACTATAACTAGGGATTATTCGGTATAATCATGACTATTGATGATTACATGAATATCCTTGGCCCGTAGTGTAGGGATGATTCGATGATGTGGTTTATTTAATAAGCTGAGTCTCAATGATAAAGTTGATGAAAAACTTTTTAAATCATAGAAGATAGTAGATATCATGCTCTACTTGACTCTTCTAATGGATTGCTTGTTCCGCTGCAGTTAAACTTGATGTTTATTGTATCTTATCAGTTTAACACTGTTGAAGGCTAACGATAATTTATTATGCATTATCTTAGTTATAATATTTGTTACTGGGCTAGTTGAGCTCACCCTTTTGCTTTCATTGTTCTCTGCAGGAAATAAGGACGTAGCCGGGATTAGTCGGGGAATAGAGTGATGGTCCGAGATGGTGGCTATAGTAGTCCTCACTATTTTATGAAATAGTGTGATAATAAATGTAATGAGGACTTCATTTGAGTTTGAATACTGTCTATGAGATAATATTCGTGTAAAAACTCTAAGCTACACTATTTTCGTATTGTATAAAAGAAGTTTGTATTTAATTTATGTACCATATATTTGGTGACTCAGAATGGGTGATGTATACCTATTTTGGGGGCGTAACAATTGGTATCAAAGCTTAGGGATATGATCCCTAGCTGAGATGGGAGACAAGAACTAGGAGGGGAGAGAAGGGGAATTCCTTCGCTAGTATGACCTACCTAAGTTTATTTGGTATTTAATTGGCCGGTCAGAGTATAGGGATAATATGTGACATGTCTGTTAACCCTTATTTTGTGACAGTGTTTGAAAATGACATCTGAAAATGTTGAGATCAGCAATGAAGCACATGAGACCGTTGAGTAACCAACGATCAATACCCAGGATAATGTTCAACATGAAGGCAATAATCCTCAGGTAAACAATAACACCGATCAAATGATGAACGATGGGATGTTCAAAGGCTTTATGCAATTTATGCAACATCAGGCGAGAGCGGCTCCTGTTCAAAATGCAGGTGGAAACACTAGCAACTCTCAGACGGTCACTACTAAACAGTTCAAGGAGCTGGGACCATCGGAGTTTATTAGAGAGTCAAAACCACTTAAGGCAGAGACGTGGATAAAGCAGATCACCACATATTTGATATCTTGGGATGCTCCGAGGAGCAAAAGGTTCCCTTTGCCACCTTCATGTTGCGAGGAGAGGCAAATTACTTGTGGAAATCTGTAAAGCGTACTCAACCTACTGCACTGAAGATGTCTTGGGAGAAGTTCCAAGAACTGTTCAATGACAAGTACTTTCTCGAAAGTATTCGTCACATGAAGGAGGTAGAGTTTATCAAACTGAAGCAAAAGAATATGACCGTGTCACAATTTTGCCGAGTTGTCCCGGTTTACGTCCCACTTGGTTGATAATGAGGAGAGAATGACATGGATGTTTCTAAGAGGTTTGAAACCTGAGATACGTCAATACCTAATTTTTCACAAACTGTGTTTGTATTCCGATGTTGTAAATAGGGCTCAGTTATTTGAGTGCCATAATGATTCAACCCAACCAAGAGAGAGCAGCCGACAAATCGATAATACCAGTGGTAGCAGTCATCGAAATGGCGACAACAAATATGGAGGGAATCAACATGCCAGAAATGGTAACCACTTCGGTGGTAATCATGGCCAAGATAATAGAAGTGGAAATTTCAAGAAGAAGAAATTTAATAATGATGGAAAGACGTCAGCACCAACACCTGTTGTTAAGGAAGGAGAACGACCGGTTGGTCAGATATTTACAAATGCGAGGGGAGGACACATCATCCCCAAATTTGCACGCAATGCACCCAAGGCATGTTACAATTGTGGAAGAGAAGGTCACCTAACCCGATTTTGTCGTGCACCGAAGTTAAGTCCAGCTGGGATGGAAGCATCAAAGGCCGTCCCAGACAAGACAAAACCGGTAGTTCAAGGGAGAACTTTTGTCATAACATCCCAAAAAGCGAGGAATCCGAACGAGGTGATCATGGGTAAGCTAATCATAAACTCTAACGAAGTCTATACCTTATTTGATACCGTTTCTACCCATTCTTTTATTTCAACTACTTACGCTTAATGTTTAAATTTAACTCCGGAGAAATTAGACTTTGATTTATCTGTTGAAACTCCATTGGAAGAAACCTTCATTACATCCACTGTTTATAAGTCTTATTTGATTCAAATCGGTAACCGCACGTTACCTGTCAATCTTATCTCTTTGAAAATACTTGCATTTGATGTGATTTTAGGGATTGATTGGTTAACTACTCATCATGCTAAAATCGATTATTTTTGTAAGGTTGTTAGCTTTCATATTCCTAACCAACCTATTTTGCGAATTCAAGTAACCAAACCACTAAAGTCAATCACTGTCATATCAAGCCATAAAGCTATTCGTATATTGAAAAACGGATGTCAAGCTTTCATAGCACATGTCACAGATTTAAACAAAAATACGTTAGATTTGAATGATATTTCTATTGTTAATAAATTTCCTTATGTATTCCATGAAAAACTTCTTGGCCTACCCCCAGAGCGTGAAATTGAATTTTGTATCGATCTTGAATCCGGTACAAAACCCATTTCCAAAGCCCCATATCGAATGGCTCCTATTGAACTTTAGGAGTTAAAAACCCAACTATAGGAATTGTTAGACATCAATTTCATTCGTCGTAGTATATCTCCTTGGGGTGCTCCTGTTCTATTCGTGAAGAAGAAAGATGGAAGTATGCGACTTTGTATTGATTATCGGGAGTTGAATCATGTCACCATAAAAAATAGGTACCCATTGCCTCGCATTAATGACCTGTTTGACCAGTTGCAAGGCGCCAAATTCTTTTCAAAGATCGATCTTTGTTCTGGATATCATAAGTTGAAGATTAAAACTAATGACATTCCAAAGACTGCTTTCAGAACTCGGTACGGACATTACGAATTCCTAGGTATGTCTTTTGGATTGACTAATGCTCCTGCTGCCTTCATGGATATGATGAACCGCGTATTCAAGGAATATTTGGATCACTTTGTTGTCGTCTTTATTGATGACATCCTCATTTACTCTAAAAGTCGTGAAGATCATGAGCAACACTTGAGGCTGATACTCCAAAAGCTTCGTGAAAACAAGTTATATGCCAAGTTGGGCACGTGATATCAAATCACGGAATATCTGTTAACCCGACAAAGATCGAAGCAATTCAAAGTTGGGAGCAACCTAAGTCAGTGACCGAAATACGTAGCTTTCTCAGCTTAGCTGGTTATTATCGGAGATTCGTAGAAGGATTTTCTCGAATCACTACTCCATTAACTCAGCTGACTCGGAAAGATACAAAATTCAGTTGGAACGAGGAATGTGAGAAGAGTTTTAAAGAACTCAAGAGGAGAATCATTTCAACACCTGTTCAGAAAATACCATCTGGCTCGGAGGGATTTGTCATCTACAGTGATGCTTCAGGCAAAGGGTTAGGATGTGTTCTCATGCAACATGGAAAAGTCATAGCCTATGCCTCATGACAACTCAAAGAATATGAGAGGAATTATCCTACTCATGATCTAGAGTTGGCAGCTGTCATTTTTGCGCTTAAGATTTGGAGGCATTACCTGTATTGAGAGAAGGTGTAGATCTATACGGATAATAAAAGCCTCAAATATTTCTTCACTCAAAAGGAACTCAACATGCGACAATGATGTTGGCTCGAACTGTTGAAAGATTACGATCATACCATTCAATACCATCTTGGAAAAGCGAACGTAGTAGCTGACGCATTGAGTAGAAGATCATATGCAGGTAAGAGTACGATATTGCCAACGCAAAGGCCCATTTTGTATGACTTACAAAGGATGGAGGTAGAATTAAAGACTCCAGGGACCCATGTGATGATGGAAAATATACGAGTAAAATCGACTTTAATCGATAAAGTTAAAGCTGCTTAAGCTACAGACCTTGAGCTTATGCGTATGAGGAAGAAAGTGCAAGAATGTGCTATTCCAGAAGCAAGAATCGATGAAGAAGGAATACTTTGAGTCAACTCCAGACTTTGTGTTCCTAACGATTCTAACTTCAAGTATAAAATCATGATGGAGGCGCACAACACACCATTTGCAATCCATCCTAGGAGTACCAAAATGTATCGTTATCTTCGACATACATTTTGATGGAGCAATATGAAGAGATAGATAGCGAGGTTTATCTCAAGGTGTCTAACTTGTCAACGAGTCAAGGCGGATCATCAAGTGAAAAAGGTCCATTGCAGCCACTTGAAATTCCAGAATGGAAGTGGGAGCACATTACCATGGATATCGTTACTTGTCTTCCCAAGGTTTCTCAAGGCATAGATGCGATTTGGGTCATTGTTGATAGATTGACCAAGTCTGCTCATTTCTTACCGATGCGAGAAACTTATACACTTGAACATCTTGCTCATATGTACATAAACGAGATTGTAAGATTGCATGGTATGCCAGTATCCATAGTTTCTGATCGAGACCCAAGATTCACTTCACGATTTTGGGTTAGTTGCAAAAAGCTATGGGCACGGATTTATGATTTAGTTTGACATATCATCCTTAAACGGACGGGCAGTCAGAGAGGACTATTCAAACTCTTGAAAATTTATTAAGACTCTATGTTCTTGACTTCAAAGGAAATTGGGACAAGTTCTTTCCATTGATGGAGTTTTCCTACAATAACAGTTATAAATCAAGTATTGGCATGGCTCCATTTGAGGCGTTGTATGGAAGAAAGTGTAGTTCTCCAGTATGCTGGGATGAGGTGGGTGAAGCAACGTTGTTGGGACCGGAGTTGGTACGTATGACTACAGAAAAGATTCAAACGATCCGACAACGTATAAAAACCTCACAAGATCGACAAAAGAGTTATGCTGATCTTCATTAAAAGGACGTGGAATTCAATATTGGAGATTATGTGTTGTTATGTGTTGCTCCATGGAAAGGAGTTACAAGATTTGGAAAGAGGGGAAAGCTCAATCCTCAATTCATTGGCCCATTTTTAATCCTCGATCGAGTAGGAACTGTGGCCTATAGACTCGCCTTACAGCCAAGTATGTCTCATGTTCATAACGTTTTTCATATATCTATGTTATGTAAATATGTGAAAGACTCGAACCACATTATTGAATTAGAATCGGACGAGATAGCGGAAGATTTAACGTATGAAGAGGTACTTGTTAAAATCTTGGATAAGAAAGATCATATTCTATGCTCCAAGGATATACCTTAAGTTAAAGTTTTGTGGAGAAACCACGATGTTGAGGAAATGACCTGGGAGTTAGAATCTGAAACGAAGTCAAGGTATCCTCACCTCTTCGACATACCAGGTACGCACCCTAATTTCGAGGACGAAATTTCATAACAAGGGGAGGTTGTAAGACCCCAACTTTTATGAATAAAGATTAATTTTTCTCGAAATATATTTTTGAATATTATGGTGTGGATTTGATATAATGTTATAGTTGTGGGTAATATTTACAAATTTTGCAAAGTAAGCAATTGGTTATATAATATTCGATTGGTCGGGGAATATTCGTTTTAACAGGGAATATTCGTACGACGACACAATTATTGGTGGACCCCACAACGGAAGAATTGTAGTATTTAAAAAATGACAGAATTATCTTTTTATAAAAATAACGACGAAAGTTTTACCGTTAAACTGTTGAACTACCCGGTGGTAAAAGAACAATAATACACGTGGCTGCATAGTATCACACGGTATTGATTATTGATGCTTACGTGAGAAGTAACTCAGTTATACTCAATTATTGCATAATATCTCTCATATTATTGATTCAATTATTGTCATAGTATCATCTGCATATATTTATTATTATTAAATCAAAAATTGAGACGACAAAGTTATTCATATTATTATTTGCAATATTGACAATGTCTAAAAGTTCTGTCGAGGAGAGATTTGGTCACCTAATTGTGCGCCAATAAGGAGAAATCCTTATCGGAAAGCTCCCTCTTTCCTGGAAATGATCTGATTGTTAAATATTGTGAGTTATAATATTAATGATGAATAAGTTCATATTGATTAAAAATAAAATTGATATTTTTATTGTGTTGGGATTATTAGTGTTAATGGAAATCGACATCTATTTTGATAATTATTGATGTCTGGAGGTTATATTGACCAATCGGGTAATTAATTGGATAAATGAGAAATTAATTGCTATTAATTCAGATTCTTATAACTATTTGTTCACATTGTGTACTATTGATGCACATGAATGTACTATTAGGGGAGGTGGTGCAAGATTGATAATAATTGCATGACTAAATTTAAAATGGAGGTATAAATGAAGGTACTATACCGTAATTATTTTTTTTTCACATGTATATAACTATTGATTCAAATTTGTGTACTATTGATTCACATTATGTACTATTAGGGGAGGTGGTGTAAGTTTGATAATACTTGTAGGACTAAATTAAAAATGAAGAAAAAGATGAAGGTATTATACTGTAATATTTTGAGCCTCAAAACGTGCAATTATCGAAACTATATTTTCCTATAAATAAAAGCTCATTCTTCTTTCATTCTCACCAATTCGCTAAGACTCACAAGAGCAATTATAGAGAGAGAAGCTATAGAGAGAAAGAAGAAGAGAAGTCTGCTACCTCACTATTCAAGTATCCAGTCTTCTTCTAAGGTAAGTGATATTTTTTTTTTCAGTATTCATAAGGAATAATAATTTCTTTTATACTCTGTAGTATGTGAGCAATATTATTTCGTTTCGTATTCCTGATTATACCCTCATTTTGTTAAAGTATTGCTTCTATATTCCGTGAAATTAGTAGAATATCCTTGAAATTTGTGCTTCATCTAGTATCGTTTCACAAGGATATTTTCTACACATTCTTGTTAAATTTTAAGTATTTCATGCCGGAGTACTGTCCATGAGTTTTATTCATTTATACGGTACTATTCACAAAGTACTATTCACAGGGTACTATTCACGGGGTACTATTCACAAAGTACTATTCACGAGTACTATTCACAAAGTACTATTCACAGGGTACTATTCCTGAAATACTATTCACGGTGTACTATGCACTCGGGTACTATTCACCTGGGAAATTATTCATGACTAAAATTAATTTCTTTGCTGTCCAAATCATTTTTGATATAATATTATTCTTGAATTTTACTCCACAAAGCAGTATCATGTTGACAATTTGGACATTATTGAATTCAGGATAAATTAAATTACAAATCTTTAAAAATTTATCCTTTGCTTTCTTTTAATTGAATTCTTATATCATTGTCATAATCCTCATGCTTATTTTGTGATGAAAGTCATAGTTGGCTAACGTGCATAGATGGACTGTTGATTGGTATGATTATGACCAGGGATCATTCGGTATAAGCATGACCCGTAATGTTACAAATGATGTGGTAAAAGTCAACATTGGCATATAGTGCATTGATGGACAGTTGTTGGTATGATTATAACCAGGGATTATTCGGTATAATCATGACTATTGATGATTACATGAATATCCTTGGCCCGTAGTGCAGGGATGATTCGATGATGTGGTTTATTTAATAAGCTGAGTCTCAGCGATAAAGTTGATGAAAAACTTTTTAAGTCATAGAAGATAGTAGATATCATGCTCTACTTGACTCTTCTAATGAATTGTTTGTTCTGCTGCAGTTAAACTTGATGTTTATTGTATTTTATCAGTTTAACACTGTTGAAGGCTAACGATAATTTATTATGCATTATCTTAGTCATAATATTTCTTACTGGGCTAGTTGACCTCTCCCTTTTGCTTTCATTGTTCTCTTCAGGAAATGAGAACGTAGCCGGGACTAGTCGGGGAATAGAGTGACGGTCCGAGATGGTGGCTATAGTAGTCCTCACTATTTTATGAATTAGTGTGATAATAAATGTAATGAGGACTTCATTTGAGTTTGAATACTGTCTATGAGACAATATTCATGTAAAAACTCTAAGCTACGTTGTTGTCATATTGTATAAAAGAAGTTTGTATTTGATTTATGTACCATATATTTGGCGACTTAGAATGGGTGATGTATACCTATTTTGGGGATGTCACACTTCGTATCCAAGATTTTAACACGTACCTCCTCATACGTTAAATCTTCCGTGATCTCGTCTGGTTCTAATTCAATAATATGATTCGGGTCTTCCACATATTTACGTAACATAGATATATGAAAAACGTTATGAACACGAGACATACTTGGCGGTAAAACGAGTCTATAGGCCAAAGTTCCTACTCGGTCGAGTATTTCAAATGGGTCAATGAATCGAGGTTTGTGCTTTCCTCTCTTAACAAATCTCGTAACTCCTTTCCATGGAGCAACAGGTAACAATACATGGTCTCCAACATTGAATTCCACTTCCCTTCGATGAAGATCAACGTTGCCAGATCAATTAAATCTTTTTCGTAGTCATACATACCATTTCTAGTCCCAACGATGTTGCTTCACCCACCTCATCCCAACATACTGGAGAACGCCACTTTTGTTCATACAACGCCTCGAATGGAGTCATGCCTATACTTACTTGATAACTGTTGTTGTAGGAAAATTCCACCAACGACAAAACTTTTTTACCATTAAACTGCTGAAATATTTGGTGATAAAAGTACAGTAATACGTGTGGTTGCACAGTGGCACACATTATTGTACTGTATCTCTGATTATTGATGCTTACGTGAGAAGTCACTCAGTTTTATTCTATTATTGCCATAGTAATTGGTGCATAGTATCTCATATTATTGATTCAATTATTGTCACAGTATCATGTACACCATATTTTATATTATTAAATCAATAATTGAGACGACAAAGTTATTCATATTATTATTTGCATTATTGACAATGTCTCAAAAATTCTGTCGAGGAAAGGGGTTTAGTCACCTAATTGTGCGCCAATAAGGAGAAGTCCTTATCGGAAAGCCTCCTCTTTTCTAGGAATGATCTGGTTGTTAATATTGTGAGTTATAATATTAATAATGAATAATTGTTGAAATATTGAAAATGTGTTCATTGAAGATAAGTGAATTACAAAAGTTAAAGGGGAATAATTTTGAAAAACTTTAGGGGTACCAAAGTGTAACCAATTCATGTGAACTTGAATCAACCAATCAGAGAAGAGATGATGCAAGCATGATGTAATCATGACATCAACCTTAAAGAAACACAAAGATGATGTAAGTATGACATCATCATGATGTAAGCAATGACATCATACCATTCGGCAACGACGTTGGCTCGAGCTGTTGAAAGATTACGATCATACCATTTAATACAATCCTGGAAAAGCGAACGTGGTAGCTGACGCATTGAGTAGAAGATTATATGCGAGTACGAGTGCTATGAAAGCTTGACATCCGTTTTTCAATAAACGAATAGCTTTATGGCTTGAGATGACAGTGATTGATTTTAATGGTTTGGTTGCTTGAATTCGCATAATAGGTCGATTAGGAATATGAAAGCTAACAACCTTACGAAAACAATCAATTTTTGCATGAGTAGTTAACCAATCAATCCCTAGAATTACATCAAATGCAAGTATTTTTAATGCAATAAGATCGAAAGGTAATGTGTGGGTACCAACTTGAACCAAACAAGACTTATAAACCGTGGATGTAATGAAGGTTTCTCCCAACGGAGTTTCCACAGATAAGTCAAAGTCTAATTTCTCCGGAGTCAAATTTAATCGATGAGCGCAAGTAGGAGAAATAAAAGAATGGGTAGAACCGGTATCAAATAAAGTGTAGACTTCATTAGAGTTTATGATAAGCTTACCCGTGATGACCTCATTCGGGTTCCTTGCTTCTCCGGGAGGTCACAACAAACGCCTCCCTTGCACTACGGGTTTTGACTTTTCCGGGACTACCTTTGGTGCCTCCATCCTAGTTGAATTTGTCTTCGTATGGCGACAAAATCGAGCTAAGTGACCTTCTCTTCCACAATTATAACATGCTTTGACTAAGATGGCATAGTTCTGATCGATGTGTCCCTCTTCTCCGCATTTGAAGCATATGATAGGTGGTCTTTCTCCTTCCTTAACAACGGTCTTTGGTCGACGCGTCTTTCCATCATTGTTGAATCTCCTCTTCTTGAAATGTCCATTCTTATTATTTTGGCCCGATTACCACCGAAGTGGTTACCATTTCGCCTTATTGATTCCCTCCACGCTTTTTGTCACCGCTTCGATGACTGCTCTCACTGGTATTATCATTTTGTTGGCTGCTCTCTTTTGGTTGCGTTGACTCGTTATTGCGCTCCACTAACTGAGCCCTATTTACAACATCTGAATACAAACACATTTATGTGAAATAAGATGTTGACGTATCTCCGGCTTCAAACCTCTTAAAAACATTTGCGCCATTCTCTCTTCATTATCCACCAAGTGGGACTCAAACCGGGATAACTCTGCAAATTTTGTCTCGTATTGCGACCTAGTCATATTATTTTGCTCCAATTTGATAAACTCCACCTCCTTCATGTGACGAATACTTTCGGGAAAGTATTTGTCGTTGAACAGCTCTTGGAAATTCTCCCAAGACATCTTCAGTACGGCAGGTTGAGAACGTTTTACCGATTCCCACCAGTAATCTACCTCTCCGAGCAACATAAAGGCGGCAAAGGGAACCTTCTGCTCCTCGGAGCATCCCAAGACATCAAATATCTTAGTGATCTGCTTTATCTATGCTTTCGCCATAAGTGGTTTTGGCTCTCCCTTAAACTCCGGTGGTCCCAGCTCCTTAAACTGTTTAGCGGTGACCGCCCGAGAGTTTCCAGTGTTTCCACCTATATTTTGGATAGGAGCCGCTCTCGCCTGCTGTTGCATGAATTGCATAAAGCCTCTGAACAATCTATCATTCATCATTTGGTCAGTGTTGTTGTTTGCATGAGGATTGTCGCCTTCCTGATGCACATTCTCATGATTATTGATATGTGGAGACTCAACGGTCTCTTGTGCTCCATTGCTATTCTCAACATTTTCGGATGTCATTTTCATATACTACTACAAAATAAAGGTTAATTGACATGTAACATAATATCTCTAAACTCTGACCAACCAATTTAAATACAAAATAAATTTAAGTAGGTCATACTAAATCTAAGGAATTTCCCCTCTCTCCCTCTAGTTCTAGTCTCACATCTTAGCCAGGATCATATCCCTAAGCTTTGATATCAATCGTGACGCCCCAAAATTAGGTATACATCATCCATTTTGGGTTGCGACATATGGTATGTAATTCAAATACAACTTACTAATACAATCTGTTTATGTACACAATACGACAAAACATAAACCGTGAGTTTGAATACAAATATTATCTACTAGAGATTATACAAACTCAAAAGGAGTCCTCATTACAATTATTATCACAATATTTCACGTAATAGTGAGGACTACTAATGCTATCCTCCGGACCATCACTCTGCTCCCAGACTCGTCCCCAACTATATTCTCATTTCAAGAGAATAAAGGTGAAAGGAAGGGTGAGCTCAACTATCCCAAAAGAAATATTATGACTAAGATAATGCGAGAATAAATTATCATTAGTCTCCAACAATGTTAAACCGATAAAATATAATAGACATCAAGTTTAACTGCGGTAGTGAACAAGCAATCCATTAAAAGAGTCAAGTAGAAAATAAAATCTACTATCTTTTATGATTAAAAGGTTTTTCATCATCATTATCGCCGAGACTCAACAATAAATATTCCACATCATCGAATCACCCTTGCACTACGGCCAAGGATATTCTTTAGTATCACGACCACAATTATCCATGCAATACGGGCCAAGAATATTTGTGTATTCATTAATGGTCATGATCATGCCAACAACTGTCCATCAATGCACTACGGGCCAATGAGAACTTTTACCACATCATTTGTAACATTACTACCATGATTACACCTAATAATACACAGTCATAATCACACCAAGTCCATCTATACGCACTACAAAGCCACGATGACTTTCAACAAAATATAAACATGAGGATGATGACAATGATATAAGAATTCAATAAAACAAGTTCAAGAATTATTTTATCCAGGAATTATTAACGTCCAAATTGTCAACATGATACTATTTTGTAGAGTAAAATTCAAGAATGATCAGAAGAATATTTCCATGAAAAGATACCGGATGAAGCGTAAATATCAAGGATATTCTACTAATTTCATGGAGTATAGAAGTCAAAACTTTAACCAACTAAGTATAATAAAGAATGGAATAACAAAAGAAATCACCATGCATGTGGTACTTCTCAGATAGACAAAGTATTCCAATGTAATAATAATAACGGGCCGGGTCGTGAAAAAATTTGCAATCGACGTGATGTTCCAATAGAATAATAAAGACGGAACCAGATCCGATTGTAAAACACACGATATGATGTTCCAATGTAATAATAATAAGATTTAAACCAGTGTCCTGTAAAAACACATGCATGTGATGTTCCAATGGAATAATAATAAAGACGGAACCAGTCCTATTTAAAACACACGCATGTGATGTTCCAATGTAATAATTGAAGAATGTCACCAAGTATAGGTAGAGCCATGCACAGATACAAAAGTTATTCCAATGTAATAATAAGAAATGGAATAACAATGCTCTCTTCATGAATAAGAAAGAATAACAACCCCTTACGAGTACAACAAAAATAATATTCCCTACCTTAAGAAGAAGAGTACTGGATATATAAGTAGTGAAGTAGCGAATACTTTCTTCTTTCTCTCTATAGTTTATCTCTAGAGTTTCAAAGTGAATTAAGTAAGAAAATAATGAATGAATGAGCTTCTATTTATAGAAAAATGGAATGCATAGTAACTAACTCATGAACTATTAGAGATTGATTTACTTTAATTTGACTCATCCATATTTAAAGCAAAATCTTTTAAATAAAATATAATATATTCTATTTATAATCTAATAAAATGAATAACTTTATAAAAGATTTTACTATGCAAATACTATCTGAGACACTATGCAAACACTATGCATAATAAAATATAATATATTCTAATTATTATCTAATAAAACAGATAACTTTATAAAAGTATTCTATTTTATATAAAAAGATTTTACTATGTAAAACACTATGCAGACACTATGCAACACTATGCATAATAGAATATAATATATTCTATTTATAGAATAACTTTGTAAAAGTATTATGTTTTATATAAAAAGATTTTCTGTATTATTACATTAATAATACCAACAAAACTGAGTGACTTATCATGTAAGCATCAATAATCAATACTGTGGTGTGCTACTATGCAACCACACGTATTACTATACTTTTAACACCGGGTGTTTCAACAGTTAACGGTAAAACTTCCGCCGTTATTTTCATAAAGTATTTTTGTCGTTTTCTCAATCCGACAATAATTCCGCTAGGGTCCACCAATGATTGTGCCGTTGTATTTAATATTCCTGTTAAAATGAATATTCCCCACCAATCGAATATTATATAACAACTTGTGTACTTTGCAAAATTTATAAATATTACCCACAACTATTATATCAATTTCACTCCATAATATTCAAAAATAATATTTATAGAAAATTTATATTCAAAAAGTTGGGGTTTTACATTCGACTTACATTTTGGTGGAGCAATATGAAAAAAGAGATCACAGAGTTTATCTCAAGGTGTCTAACTTGTCAACGTGTCAAGGCGGAGCATCAAGTATCAAAAGGTCTATTGCAAGCACTTGAAATTCCAGAATGGAAGTGGAAGCACATTACCATGGATTTCGTTACTGGTCTTCCCAAGGTTTCTCAAGACATAGATGCAATTTGGGTCATTGTCGATAGATTAATCAAGTCTGCTCATTTTTTACCTATACGAGAAATATTATTCACTTGAACGTCTTGCTCGTATATACATAAATGAGATTGTACAACTGCATGGTATGCCAATATCCATAGTTTCTGATCGAGATGCAAGATTCCCTTCATGATTTTGGGTCAGTTTATAGAAAGCTATGGGCAGAGATTTACAATTTAGTTCTGCATATCATTCTCAGACGGACAACCAGTCGAAAAGGACTATTCAAACTCTTGAAGATTTATTAAGTCTCTATGTCGTAGACTTCAAAGGAAGTTGGGACAAGTTCTTTCCAGTGGTGTCGAAGAGGACTATTCAAACTCTTGAAGATCTATTAAGTCTCTGTGTCTTAGACTTCAAAGGAAGTTGGGACAAGTTCTTACCATTGGTGGAATTTTCCTACAACAACAATTATCAAACAAGTATAGGCATGACTCCATTCGAGGCGTTGTCTCCATTATGCTGGGATGAGGTGGGTGAAGCAACGTTGTTGGGACCAGAAATTGTACGTATGACTACGAAAAAGATTCAATTAATCCGGCAACGTATACAATCCTCACAAGATCGACAAAAGAGTTATGTTGATCTTCATCGAAGGGAAGTGGAATTCAATGTTGGAGACCATGTATTGTTACGTGTTGCTCCATGGAAAGGAGTTACGAGATTTTTTAAGAGACGAAAGCTTAAACCTCGATTCATTGACCCATTTAAAATACTCGACCGAGTAGGAACTGTGGCCTATAGACTCGCTTTACCGCCAAGTATGTCTCGTGTTCATAATGTTTTTCACATATCTATGTTACGTAAATATGTGGAAGACCCGAATCATATTATTGAATTAGAACCAGACGAGATAACAGAAGATTTAACGTATGAGGAAGTACGTGTTAAAATCTTTAATATGAAGTGTGACGTCCCCAAAATAGGTATACATCACCCATTCTAAGTCGCCAAATATATGGTACATAAATCAAATACAAACTTCTTTTATACAATACGACAACAGCGTAGCTTAGAGTTTTTACACAAATATTGTCTCATAGATAGTATTCAAACTCAAATGAAGTCCTCATTACATTTATTATCACACTATTTCATAAAATAGTGAGGACTACTATAGCCACCATCTCGGACCGTCACATTATTTCCCGACTATTCCCGGCTACGTTCTCATTTCCTGAAGAGAACAATGAAAGCAAAAGGGTGAGGTCAACTAGCCCAGTAAGAAATATTATGACTAAGATAATGCAAAATAAAATATCGTTAGCCTTCAACAGTGTTAAACTAATATAATACAATATAAGTTTAACTGCAGCGGAACAAGCAATCCATTAGAAGAGTCAAGTAGAGCATGATATCTACTATCTTCTATGATTTAAAAAGTTTTTCATCAACTTCATCATTTGAGACTCAAATTTATTAAATAAACCACATCATCGAATTATCCCTGGACTATGGGCCAAGGATATTCATGTAATCATCAATGGTTATGATTATACTGAATAATCCCTGGTTATAATCATACCAACAACTGTCCATCAATGCACTACATGCCAATGATGACTTTTGCCACATCATTTGTAACATTACGGGTCATGATTATACCGAATGATCCTGGTCATAATCATACCAATCAACATTCCATCTATGCACGTAAGCCAAAGATGACTTTCATCACAAAATAAACATGAGGATGATGACAATGATATAAGAATTCAATTAAAAGAAAGCAAATGATAAATTTTTAAAGATTTATATTTTAATTTATCCGAAATTCAATAATGTCCAAATTATCAATATGATAATCTTTGCTTTGTGAGTAAGATTCAAGAATAATATTGTATCAAAATGATTTGACAAAGAAAGAAATCAATTTTTGTCATGAATAATTCCACGGGTGAATAGTACACGAGTGCATAGTACCCCATGAATAGTACTTCGGGAATAGTGCCCCATGAATAGTACTTTATGAATAGTACCCGTGAATAGTACTTTGTGAATAGTACCCCGTAAATAGTAGTTTGTGAATAGTACCCCATGAATAGTACTTTGTGAATAGTACTGTATAAATGAATAGTACCCATGGACAGTACTCCGAAATGATACTAGATGAAGCGCAAATTTCAAGGATATTCTACTAATTTCACGGAGTATAGAAGCAATACTTTAACAAAATGAGGGTATAATCAGGAATACGAGATGAAATAATATTACTCACATACTACAGAGTATGGAAGAAAATATTATTCCTTATGAATACTGAAAAAAATAATATCCCTTACCTCGTAAGAAGAAATTTGATAATCGGAATAGTGAGGTAGTAGACTTCTCTTCTTCTTTCTCTATATAGCTTCTCTCTCTATAATTGCTCTTGTGAGTCTTAGTGAATTGGTGAGAATGAAAGAAGAATGAGTTTTTATTTATAAGAAAATATAGTTTCGATAATTGCACATTTTGGGGCTCGAAATATTACAGTATAATACCTTAATCTCTTCCTTCATTTTTAATTTAGTCCTGCAAGTATTATCAAACTTGCACCACCTCCCCTAATAGTACATCATGTGAATCAATAGTACACTCATGTGAATCAATTGTTCTATACATGTGAAAAAAAATAATTACAGTATAGTGCCTTCATCTATACCTCCTTTTTAAATTTAGTCATGCAAGTATTATCAATCTTGCACCACGTCCCCTAATAGTACATGCATGTGAATCAATAGTACACACATGTGAACAAATAGTTATAAGCATGTGAATTAATAGCAATTAATTTCTCATTTATTCGATTAATTACCCGATTGGTCAATATAACCTCCAGACATCAATTATTATCGAAATAAATGTCTATTACCATTAACACTAATAATCCCATCACAATGAAAATATCAATTTAATCTTTAATCAATACGAACTTATTCATCATTAATATTATAACAAATAATATTTAACAACCCAGATCATTCCCAAGAAAAAGAGGGGGCTTTCCGATAAAAATTTCTCCATATTGGCGCGTAATTAGGTGACCAAACCTCTCCTCGACAGATCTTTCTAGACATTGTCAATATTGTAAATAATAATATGAATAACTTTGTCGTCTCAATTATTGATTTAATAATAATAAATATTATGAAGATGATAATGTGATAATAATTGAATCAAAATTTGAGAGATATTATGCATCAATTATTGTAGCAATAATTGAGTATAACTGAGTGACTTCTCATGTAAGCATCAATAATCAATACCGTGTGCTACTATTCAACCACGCGTTTTACTGTTCTTTTACCACCAGGTAGTTTAACAGTTTAACGGTAAAACTTTCGCCGTTATTTTTATAAAAAGATAATTCTGTCGTTTTCTAAATATGACAATACTTCCGTTGTGGGGTCCACCTATGATTGTGTCGTCGTACGAATATTCTCTGTTAAAACGAATATTCCCTGACCAATCGAATATTATATAACCACTTGCTTACTTTGCAAAATTTATAAATATTACCCACAACTATAACATTATATCAAATCCACACCATAATATTCAAAAATATATTTCAAGAAAAAATAATCTGTATTCATAAAAGTTGGGGTCTTACAAGAAGGAACATATTCTATGCTCAAATGTTATACCTCAAGTCAAAGTTTTGTGGAGAAACCACGATTATGAGGAAATGACCTGGGAGTTAGAATCTGTAATGAAGACAAGGTATCCTTACCTCTTCGACATGTACGTACATCAATTTCGAGGATGAAATTTCATAAGGAGGGGAGATTGTAATACCCCGAATTTTATGAAATGACAGTTCAATTTTCTTATAATTATTATTCTGTTTAGTAAATGGTTAAATTGATAAAAGGTTAAAGTTAAGAGTATTATGTGAAAATTTACAAAGTAAGTAAGTTGATATAAAATATTTGTTTGGTTAGGGAATATTCTTTTTATTGGGGAATATTCGTACGAAGACATAATCATTGGTGAACCCCACAACGGAATAACTGCCGGATATAGAAAGCGACAGAAATAACCTTTTTATAAAAATAACAGCAAAACCTTCTACCATTAAACTGCTGAAATATCTAGTGATAAAAGTACAGTAATACGCATGGTTGCACAGTAGCACACAATATTGCACAGTATCTCTGATTATTGATGCTTACGTGAGAAGTCACTCAGTTTTATTCTATTATTGCCATAGTAATTGTTGCATAGTATCCCATATTATTGATTCAATTATTGTCACAATATCATCTGCACCATATTTTATATTATTAAATCAATAATTGAGACGACAAAGTTATTCATATTATTATTTGCATTATTGATAATGTCTAGAAAGTTCTGTCGAGGAAAGAGGTTTGGTCACCTAATTGTGCGCCATTAAGGAGAAGTCCTTATCGGAAAGCCCACTCTTTCCTAGGAATGATCTCGTTGTTAAAATTGTGAGTTATAATATTAATAATGAATAATTGTTGAAATATTGAAAACGTGTTCATTGAAGATAAGTGAATTACAAAAGTTAAAAGGGAATAATTTTGGAAAACTTTAGGGGTACCAAAGTGTAACCAATCCATGTGAACTTGAATCAACCAATCAGAGAAGAGATGATGCAAGCATGATGTAGGCATGCCATCATTCTTAAAGAAACACAAAGATGATGTAAGCATGACATCATCATGATGTAAGCAATGCCATTATTATGATGATGTCTCTTGGAGTAAGGTGCAATTATTGAGGTACTAAACTGTAATAAGTCGAGCCCCTAACGTGCAATTATCAAAATTATGTTTTCCTATAGATAGAAGCTCATTAATTTCTTCTTTCATTCTCATTAATTCGCTAAGACTCACAAGAGAAACAGTAGAGGGAGAGACTATAGAGAGAAAGAAGAAGAGTATTCTGCTACTTCACTATTGCAGTATCCAGTCTTCTACTAAAGTAACGGGTATTATTTCTTTTCATATTTTTATATCTAAACTTACTATGGTAAGTAATGCTTCTATAATCCCTAAAATTAGTGGATTATCCTTGAGTTTTGCGCTTCATCTAGTATAGTTTCATTAGAATATTGGTCTGAACTTTCTTATTAAATTTTAATATTTTCACATGGATTACTATTCACTCGGGTATTATTCACTCAGGGATTCGGGATACTTTGCATGACGGGGTACTATTCATGATGTACTATTCACGGGGTACTTTTCATCCAGGGTACTATTCAAGACAAAAATGATTTCTTTTCTGTCCAAATTATTTTTAATACATGAATATTTATTTATTCGAGGTACTATTAACGAAGTACTATTCACGAGGTACTATTCACTCGGGATACTATTCACCCGGTGTATTATTCACGACAAAAATTGATTTCTTTTCTGTCCAAATTATTTTTGATACATGAATATTATTCTTGAATTTTACTACATAAAACAATTATTATGTTGACAATTTGGACATTCTTGAACTCTGGATAAATTGAATGATAAATCTTTAAAATTTATCCTTGCTCTCACTTAATTGAATTCTTATATCATTGTCATCATCCTCATGCTTAAATTGTGATGAAAGTCATCTTTGGCCTGTAGTGTATAGATGGACTGTTGATTGGTATGATTATGACCAGGAAAGTTTGTATTGGTATAATCACGATCTGTAATGTTACAGACAAATGATGTGGTGAAAGTTATCTTTGGCCTGTAGTGAATTGATGGAAAGTTATTGGCATAATCATGACCGTTGGTGATAATAACGAATATCCTTGGCCCGTAGTGCATGGATAAATCGTGGATGTGATACTAACGAATATCCTTGGCCCGTAGTGCATGAATAATTCGATGATGTGGATTATTTATTGAGCTGTGTTACAGTGATAAAATATTGATGACGAACTTTTAAATCATAGAAGATAGTTGATATCATGCTCTACTTGACTCTTCTAATGAATTTCTTGTTCCGCTGTAGTTAAACTTGATGTCTATTATATTCTATCAGTTTTACACTATTGAAGGCTAACGATAATTTATTTTGCATTATCTTAGTCATAATATTCTTTACTAGGATAGTTGAGCTTGCCATTTGCTTTCATTGTTTTCTTTAGGAAATGAGAACATAGTCGGGACCAGTCGGGGAATGGAGTGACGGTCCGAGATGGTAGCTGTAGTATTCCTCACTATTTTATAAAATAGTGTGATAATAATTGTAATGAGGACTCCATTTGAGTTTGGATATTGTCTACGAGATAATATTCGTGTTAAAACTCCCAGCTTATGTTTTGTCGTATTTTACATGACAGTTGTATAATTAAGTTTGTATTTGAATTCTATACCATGTATTTGGCGACTCAGAATGGGTTATGTAAACCTATTTTGGGGGTGTCACAGATTTAGGGAAGGAATGACAGAGTTACTAAAGACATATGGAGAGACAAAGAAAGAGGAAAAGCAAAATCCTTAGTTTTGAATCAAGCTTTTGTAGAATTGAAGTAATTAAGCAAGATAGATTTATCAAAAACTTGTTTGCCTAAATCTATACCAGTAAAAATACACAACTATACGCAGTAGGATATGATTGGAAGAGTATCGTCCCATAGAGAAAATAACTGTACTTTATCCTAACAACTACCAATTTTATAGTATCTCAATTTTATTAAACAAATGATGAAGTTTGTGAAACTTATGAAAATCACTAATTAAATAAATTAACACTAACTGCCATAAGATTAAAATCAGATGTTAGAGACTTAAGACTACAATTTCACTTATTGCTTCACTTAAATCAACATACTTCCTGTTAAGTCACACTAATTATTCTGAATTGTTACTCAAGAATACATCAATATCTATGACCATCTCTCAATATACCATAAACAAATCAACTTAAATCCACAGATGGTAGAATTAAGATGAACACCCTAATTAACTAATCCACTATATGTCTATGTGAATTACAATTAAGGAAGATTTAAATCCCAAGTTCTTTATCAGCTTACATGCGGTGTGTAGGTATATCTCTATCCTAAGCACAAATAATGAATTCCATCGCCATGCAGAAAACACAATCACATGCTATTATGATCAGATCTAAATCTGTAATCCATCTCTCGAGTTCATATAGATTATCATGGTAATTACTGGCCAGGTAATTAATTAATTAAGTCGAAATCACAATAGACAATCTGATAATAATCAACAGTAGTTAACAAGGAAGCATGTCAATCACAGTTACACAATAAGATCCATTCCAGTCTTAAATAGAAAATTAGTTCATCATCAATGAATTAAGATCCATAATCCACAAGTGATTAAGCATTCAGAATACAAGAGTAGAAGATAGGGAAAGAGAATAAAAACTAGTTTGCAATCCTTCTTCTTTTTCCCGCTCCTGCCTTAAATCCTTCTTACTTGCTCAATTGCTTCAATTCTCCAAAAGACACTGATTTGAGTAATATAAAGACACTGATCTAAAGTACACATACAAGGCTACAACATAGATACAAAAACATCATCAATACACATAAAACCTGACAATTATGGGTCTTTAAAAATCTTGTCAGACACGTTTAAAGGATTTCTGGGTTACCCAGAAATCACTTGGTCATGGTCGGTCAACTGACTTTGACCAAGAATAACTTTCAATCCATGCATTATTTGGTCTTGATTCAAACTCCAGAACAAAGACCTCATGACATACAACAAATATAAAACATAAAACACACAAAATCATTAACAACCAAAGATTTACAGGGTCTGACATTTGACTGTCAGACACAAAAATAAAATTTTTCAGATTTTTGAAATCTTCAAATTCGAGCCTCTTGATGTTATGGATCTAACATCTAGCAAAACAGATCACTTATAGACACTACATAAAACATATTACAACACATAATCACAACTTTTAACAGAAGATCAAGGGTCGAAATTTTGGTTAGAGTTTTATACCTTTATGCATCAAATCTGATTTCTTGGCTACTGATTTGTGATGTGTGTTAGTGGGGCTGTGTTTTGGGACTAATATACTACAAAATTTCAAAGCTTATAGATAGAGAGGGTCAAGGATGAGCATTGGTGACCAAATGAGCTTAAGGATACACTTTTTCTCTCCTTAGATCTATATATATTACATGTATGCAATGTATGTAGCTGAATTCAGCTGATAATTGGTGTTAAATGCCACATGGGGTTGGTAAAAATGGTTGAGCAACTAATTTTTTGGCTATTTTGACAAGTTAGCTTAATAAAATATGCACAAGGGTATTTTGGTCCATTGCATTGGATTTTTAATGGCAAGCTAGTAATCTTGACAAACCCTTAGGGTTTAACCCTAAGGTTTAGTACAATTAATTTTGTAGGATTTCCAATTTAGGATTTGTAAAATAAAATAAAAATTTAGTTTCTAAAACTTGTAATTAGGATTTCTTGAAATAGTTTAGGTTTTCAATTAATAAAAACTTGCTAATTAGGTTTAGGTCCACTAATTAACATTAAACATTATTATTTTGCAATTAGGGTTTCCCCAGTTGACAATTAGGGTTCCAAAATTAGAAATTAGGGTTTATGAACATTAATTAAGATTTTGAAAATTAGGGTTCTCCCTAATTAGGGTTAATATCTACAACACCGGTCGTTAATTACCTTAACATGATTACATAACCGTCTTAAGCTGGCATTCGACTTTTGAATTAGGGTTACTAAATTAGAAATTAGGTTTACTAATTTAGAAATTAGGGTTCTTAACTAATTAGGTTTTCTAAGTATAATTAGGGCTTTACCTAATTACTTTAAATTTTGTAATAAACGACATAATTCACATAACACAGTTACAACACAGTCTCGAATTTCCCATTTAAATTTCACAATAGGGTGAAACAAATTAATACTAGGGTTTGGTCATAATACACCATAATTGACTGACCATTATCAATACGTACATACCGTACATATTTATAGCACTAAAAAATTAAAATATAATAAATATGATATTAGTATTCTCATTCCTTGCTCAAAATTCAAAATTAGGGTTTGGATTACATATCTGATTTATTCTTCATACTTAACTTATTAATTAAGTTAAAATAATTAACTTAAATAATCTAGCATAAATTCATATAATAAAATAGATTAATTATTATAATAATTCTAATAATCTTTGCATATATTATTTAAATAATATATGTGACGCCCCCAAAATTAGGTATACATCACCCATCTTGGGTCGCCAGCTATATGGCATGTAATTCAAATACAACTTACTAATACAATCTGGTATATAATAATACGACAAAACATAAACTGTGAGTTTGAATACAAATATTATCTACTAGAGATCATACAAACTCAAAAGGTGTCCTCATTACAATTATTATCACACTATTTCACAGAATAGTGAGGACTACTAATGCTATCCTCTGGACCATCACTCCGTTCCCCGACTCGTCCCACCTATATTCTCATTTCCTAAAGAGAACAGTGAAAGAAAGAGTGAGCTCAACTAGCCCAGTAAGAAATATTATGACTAAGATACTGCAGAATAAATTATCATTAGTCTCCAACAATGTTAAACTGATAAAATATAATAGACATCAAGTTTAACTGCAGCAGAACAAGCAATCCATTAAAAGAGTCAAGTAGAAAATAAAATCTACTAGTCGTTATGATTAAAAGATTTTTCATCATTTATTATCATTGAGACTCGACAATTAATAAATATTCCACATCATCGAATCACCCCTTTTACTGGCCAAGGATATTCTTTAGTATCACGACCACAATTATCCATGCACTACGGGCAAAGAATATTTGTGTATTCATTAATGGTCATGATCATGCCAACAATCATCCATCAATGCACTACGGGCCAATGAGGACTTTTACCACATCATTTGTAACATTACTACCATGATTACACCGAATAATCCTCGGTCATAATCATACCAAGTCCATCTATGCACTACAGAGCCACAGATGAATTTCAACATAATATAAACATGAGGATGATGACAATGATATAAGAATTCAATAAAACAAGTTCAAGAATTAATTTGTCCAAGAACTACTAATGTCTAAATTGTCAACATGATACTGCTTTGTAGAGTAAAATTCAAGAATGCTCAGAAGAATATTTCCATGAAAAGATACTGGATGAAGTGCAAATATCAAAGATATTCCACTAATTTTCATGGGTATAGAAAACAATGTTTTAACCAACTGAGTATAATAAAGAATGGAATAACAAAAGAAATCACCATGCATGCGATAGACCGCATACGCAAAGTTATTCCAATGTAATAATAAAAAAAGCGGAACCGTGTCCCACAGTAAACGCATTGCATGTGGTATTCCAATGTAATAATAAAGGATGGAACCAGTCCGTGTAGAACGCACGCATGTGATATTCCTACGTAATAATAAAGAATGGAATATTAGAAGAATGTCACCATGTATAGGGTAGCTCACAGATATCTGAAGTTATTCCAATGAATAATAAATAATGGAATAACATAAGTTCTCTTCATTAAGACGAAAGAAAGAAATAACACCCCTTACGAATACAACAAATAATATTCCCTACCTTAAGAAGAAGAGTACTGGATATATAAGTAGTGAAGTAGCAGAATAATTTCTTCTTTCTCTCTCTAGAGTTTCAATGAATTCGTAAGAAAATAATGAAGGAATGAGCTTCTATTTATAGAAAATGGACTGCATAGTAACTAACTCATGAACGATCTAGATTGATTTACTTTAATCTGACGGTCCATATTTAAAGCAAAATCTTTTAAATAAAATATAATATATTCTATTTATAATCTAATAAAACGAATAACTTTATAAAAGATTTTACTATGCAAATACTATACAGGCACTATACAAACACTATGCATAATAAAATATAATATATTCTAATTATTGTCTAATAAAATAGATAGCTTTATAAAAGTATTCATTTTATATAAAAAGATTTTACTATGCAAAACACTATGCGACATTTATCAACACTATGCATAATAGAATATAATATATTCTATTTATAGAATAACTTTATAAAAGTATTTTGTTTTATATAAAAAATTTACGTATTATTACATTAATAATACCAACAAAACCGAGTGACTTATCACGTAAGCATCAATAATCAATACCGTGTGTTACTATTGTAACCACGCCAGACATCTTGTATTTTTAACACCGGTGTTTCAACGATTAATTCAGTAAAACTTCCGCCGTTATTTTCATAAAGTATTTTTATCATTTTCTCAATCCGACAAAAATTTCGTTGTGGGGTCCACCAATGATTGTGTCATTGTACTAATATTCCCTGTTAAAACTAATATTCCCCGACCAATCAAATATTATATAACAACTTGCATACTTTGTAAAATTTATAAATATTACCCACAACTATTATATCAATTTCACTCCATAATATTCAAAAATAATATTTATAGAAAATTCATCTTTATTCAAAAAGTTGGGGTTTTACAATATATAATTATATTTTCATGGAAAATAATTAATAAAAATATTTCTACCATAAAATAAATTACTATAAGAATATAATTTATAATAATCAATAATTCTAAAATAAAATGATTTATAATTATTCATGTAATAAATATATTTTTTTATCACATAAATACATACTCCTTATCTTGTACAAATCCTCATCTTTAAAAATAATAATAAATAAATAAAAAAATTTATACGCAAAAATTCTGATTTAATTATATAGAAAAATATCGGGTTATTACATTCACCCTCCCTTATAAAGATTCCGTCCCCGGAATCACCGTTTTAAAACCTATACATACAAGGGTACATAGCATACACAATCATTGCAAGTAGATCTCGATCATAATCGATCAAACCGATCTTTAACTATTCAGCAAAAAGTTTATCTATCTTATTAAGCAGAAATTTGATTTCTAAGAGAACTCAAATTCCTCCTTTAAAATATCTTTATAAAATAATTTACTATATATAAGAAAATTATGTACAATAAAATAAAATTTGTTTGAATAATACCTGGAGTTGCATCCCCGGCTGCTACTGAATCCTGGACAGTCAAGTTGAAGACTCTTGCGGTTGATTCTGTTGGTTCGTTCGTTGAAGTTGGTCTTGTAGTCGCCAGCGTCCAGCTACTTTTCCCACGTACTTACACGTCGTGTCTTTATTCTCCTTTTCGGACAGTCCTTTACCTTATGCTCCGTTGATCCACTAAATCCTGGTAGTACGTCTGCCTTGAAGTCTTCAAAGTTTATCGATAGATTATTTGACTAATTCTTCGCGACTGGTATTCCGTTCTGCATAGCTTGATCGTCCATATTCGCA
This sequence comes from Panax quinquefolius, assembly GCA_020205615.1. Taxonomy (NCBI): domain Eukaryota; kingdom Viridiplantae; phylum Streptophyta; class Magnoliopsida; order Apiales; family Araliaceae; genus Panax; species Panax quinquefolius. The sequence continues at coordinate 75,916,730 of CM035170.1, read as the reverse complement.
AAATTCTGTATCGGGTCTGGTTGTCTTCCAGCTTTGTTGACAGGTTCTTCTATCCGTGTATTTCGTTTTTGTCTTGGCAGCATCATCATAAATTATTCTTACCTTCATACTTATCGTATACGTTTAACATATAACACGAAATTATCTACTCAAATTGTGATGCCCCCAAAATAGGTATACACCACCCATTCTGAGTCGCCAAATACATGGTACAGAAACAACTACAACTTTATTAATACAACATAAAAACTGTGAGTTTAAATACAAATATTGTCATCTAGACAATATCCACACTCAAATAAGTCCTCATTATAATTATTAATACACTATTTTATAAAATAGTGAGGACTACTAGAACAACTTCTAGAACCATCATTCTACACGCCGACTAGTACTCGCTACATTCTCGCCTCCTGAGAAGAAAAATGGAACAACAAGGAAAAGGGTGAGCTCAACTAGCCCAGTAAAGAACATTATGACTAAGATAATATAGAACAAATTATCGTTAGTCCTCAACAGGGAAAAATCTAATAGAATACAATTGACAACCAGTTTTAAATCAATCTTCACAGCGGAAATAATAATTCATTAGAAGAGTTAAGTAGAGAATGCAAACTACTATCTTCTATATATGAATTTAAAAGTTCATCATCGATATTTTATCCCTGTAACATCAATCAATATATATCTGAGATCAAATATTCATCTTTGCACTACAGGCCAAAGATATTCATCAGTTAGTCATGTTCATCTAAACATCTGTTCAACTTTGCACTACGGGCCAAAGATATTAATCAGTCGGTCATGTTCATCTCAACACCTGTTCATCTTTGCACTACGGGCCAAAGATATTCATCAAGAAATCATTCATCTTTGCACTACGGACCAAAGATATTCAGTTATATCATCATTTAGGACTGAGGACGATGAAAAATATTTTAAAGAAAACGAATCCAGTGAAACAAAAGAACAAGTATTAAGGATTTGTACTTTAAATAATTCAAGTTCAAAAATACTTCATAAATAACCAGATTGGAGTAAAATTCAAGAATGAAGATCAAAACATAGATCCAATCAAAGATATGAATCATAATAGACAATCTTGAACACAGAAAAGAAAATTAAATTTTTTTATGAATAGTGTCGTATTCGTGAATAGTGTCGTATACGTGAATAGTAACTCCGATCTCAAAAGATAGAAATTTCACAAAAAAACATCATCACGCTTCGTGAATAGTACTCGTGAATAGTAACTCGTGAATAGTAACTCGTAAATAGTAACTCATGAATAGTAACTCGTGAATAGTAACTCATGAATAGTAACCCCGACATGAAAAAGTTCTAAATTTGATAAAAATTTCCAACCAATATTTTGGCATAATGATATTGAAGAAATAATATCATTTTTGAATAAAATAACATCCCTTACCTCAGAAAAAATAGTACTTCTGAGTGGAATACTGGATATAGTGCTGAAAGAACTTGCACCGTATAGCAATACTCAAAGTACTAAAATACTCACAAATACGCTCGATATTATAGAGAGAGAAAGAGAGAGAAATCTTTAGTTTCTGGTGTGATTTTCAATTCTAACCTAAGCACCCTATTTATAGGAAAATGCTTAGAACACCAAAGCAGAAAATTTAGTATAATATTAATATTTAAAAAAAATTTCCTACGCCTACTTTGAAAATCTGATTTCAGTCATTTGCAACACATGGGGCAACCAAAACAATAAAAACATTTTTCTTTAAACTTCCAAAAATCAATTATTCTGGAACCTCGGAACTTCAATAATTCATAATAAATAGCCCTTTTATCAGAAAATTTGAATCTCGCGCCTTTTCATAGGAAATTCAATTCTCTACAACTTTGTAGAAGAAAGTTTTTCCAAATTCCAAACATAAATTGATCAAAAATCCATAAACGAAGCGATTTTACAAAGTATATAATCAAATTTCAAATAGAAATGGGTCCACCAACATGTTTAACATGTTTTAAACAACTTTTACAACAAAAAAATACTCTTTCTCCTCATATATTCATATATCCCACATTCATTATAAAATATCACCATTATTATATTATTAAAATATAATAATAAATTATTTTATCGTAAAAGATAAAATATTATTTTTAACAATTGTCACTTTAAAAATTTTCTCCATCTATATCCACATAAAATCAATATTTTCCTCATCATATAAATCAATAATTAATTATTCACAAATAATATTACGAGAATCACAATAGATTGGCAACCGTGTCGCTCCTGTGAAAGAGGGGCTTTCCAATAAGGATTTCTCCTTCTTCTTAGCGCAATTAGGTGACCAAACGTCTCCTTAGATGTAACTTTCTAGACATTGCCAATAATGTTATCTAATAATATTATTCAGATAATATGAATTATTGTCTCGATAATGGAAAATACTATGTAGTGATAATTATTGAAACAACAAGAATATAAAAAATCAACGCAAAGAATTATTGAATTAATAAAATAAAATATCGAATAAAGAATTACCGTAATAATTATTGAGTAGTGCCTTTCACGTAAGAATCAATAATTGGTGCAATACTGCAGTCTTCTTTGTTGACTCAACAACGCCAGACATCGTGTTTTTAACCACCGGGTATTCTAACAGTATTAACGATAACAACTGTGTCGTTATTTATAAACAACTTATACTTGTCGTTTTCTTCATCCAATTACTTTCCGTTATGGGGCCCACACAAGGTTGCGCCGTCGTACAAATATTCCCCGACAGCAAGAATATTCCACTACCAACCGAATATTCTCCAACAACAATGAGTATTTTATAACCACTTACTTATTTGAAATATTTGCGCATTTTAGCCATAACTAACCACATTAATCAAATCAACCCTTACTATTTCAAAATTATAAATAGAGGAAATTAAATTTCATTTATTAATAATTTGGGGTCTTACAACCTCCCCTCCTTATGAAATTTCATCCTCAAAATTGACGTACGTACCTGGTGTTTCGAAAAGATGAGGATACCTCGCTTTCATTTCCGTTTCCAACTCCCAGGTCATTTCCTCAATAGCATGGTTTTTCCACAAAACTTTTACTTGTGGTATGACCTTCATGCGTAGGACATGCTCCTTCCTATCCAAAATCTTGACAGGTACCTCTTCATACGTTAAGTCTTCGGCTATCTCGTCCGGTTCTAACTCAATAACATGGTTCGGGTCGTCCACATATTTACGTAACATCGATACGTGCAAAATGTTATGAACACATGTTATACTTGGCGGTAAAATGAGTCTATAGGCCACAATTCCTATTCGATCTAGGATTTCAAATGGACTAATAAATCAAAGGTTTGAGCTTTCCTCACATCGCCAATTCTCGCTTTTGGAATAACAACTTCTTGTACCTCCTTCTTCATATTCATCAGCTCCGGTGTGTAGCTTGAACGTTTTTAACTTTATCGATTAAAGTCGGTTCTACTTGTATATCATCACGTGAGTCCCTAGAGTCTTTAACTCTATATCTATCATTTGTAAGTTATATAAAATGGGCCTTTGATAATATCGCATTCAGTACTCAGATACCGATCATCTTTTACTCAACACGTCGCCTACCACGTTAAACTTTTCCGGATGGTATGGTCGTAACATGTACCAAAATGAGTCTCCCTCGAGTTCTTCGACGCTCTTCCCACATTCCTTGCTCCAATCAAATTTTGTATCTCTACGAGTCACCGAGTTAATGGAGTAGCGATTCGAGAAAATCTTTCTACAAAATCTCCGATAATAACCAACTAAGCTTAGAAAGCTACGATTTTAGATTATCGACTTAGGTTGCTCTCAACTATGACTCATATCCCAATCTTGGATAAAGACGTCACAATGGTACCTATCGCTTTACTATCACACAAATATGGCGTCCCCCATGGAGATTACGGCTTGTGCATTCCACAAAGGAAGTCACCGATAAAAAGGCTCTGTACAAACTTCTACAGTTGAATTTTTAACTCACGAAGTTCAATAGAGCCATGAGATTTTAGAAATGGATTTTGTCTTCGGGTTCAAAGTCAATACAAAATTCAATATCACACTTTGGTAGTAAGCCAAGAAATTCTTCAGGAAATACATCAGGAAATTTACTAACAATAGAAATATCATTCAAATCTGACATATTTTTGTTCAAGTCCATAACATGTGCTAAGAAACCTTGACATCCATTTTTCAATAAACGAATGACTTTATGGCTTGATATGAAAGAGTTTGACTTCAATGGTTTGGTTGCTTGAATTCGAATAACAGGTTGCTTAGGAATATGAAAACTAACAACCTTACGAAAGCAATCAATTTTGGCATGATAAGTAGTTAATCAATTAATCCCCAAATCCACATCAAAAGCAAGTATCTTTAAAGAAATAAGGTCAACAGGTAATGTGATCGTGCCAACTTGGATCAAACAAGATTTATAAACAGTGGATGTAACGAAAGTTTCTCATAACGGAGTTTCAACAGATAAGTCAAAGTCTAACTTCTCTGGAATCAAGTTTAAACGTTGAGCACAAGTAGAAGAGATAAAAGAATGGGTAGCACCGGTATCTAGTAAGGTATAAACTTCACATGAATTTATGATTAGCTTACCCGTGATCACCTCGTTTGGGTTCCTCGCATGTTGACCAGTCACGACAAACGCTTTTCCAAGAACCGTTGACTTTGACTTTTCTGGAACAGCCTTTTGAGTCACCATCCCCACTGGGCTTGGTTTCTCTACCGTACAATCTCGAGCGATATGTCTTTCCTTTCCACAATTATAGCATACCTTGAACTGTTGTGGACAGTTTGGACTGATGTGTCCCTCTTTTCCACATTTATAGCATACGACCGGTGGTCGTTCTCCTCCCTTAAAACTAGTTGCTGTTGGTGCTGACGTCTTCGCAGTGTCATTGTTGAATCTCCTCTTTTTAAAATCTCCCCCCGACTCGCTTCTTCTATTTTCATGGCCACGATTACCACCAGAGTGGTTGTCGCTCTTGTCCATATTTTCTTTCTTATCACCGGTTATCGTTGTTCGATGATCATTGCCGTCATGATGATATGATCCTGGTTGCGGTCTCTTGGTTGAACGTACTCGCTATCTCGCTCTAATAATTGAGCCCTGTTGACAACATCTAAATATAAAATAAATTTATGAGAGATAAGATATTGGCGAATCTCGGGTTTTAAACCTCTCAGAAACATCCTCGTCATTCGTTCCTCATTCTCTACCAAATGAGGTGCAAACCTGGATAACTCTGCGAACTTCGCCTCGTATTGGGACACCGTCATGTTGTTTTGTTCTAGTCTAATAAACTCTACCTCTTTCATATGGCGAATACTTTCAGGAAAGTATTTTTTGTTGAAAAGTTTCTGAAATGTTTCCTAAGATATCTTTGGTGCGGCAGTCGGGTCCGTTTCACGACTCCCACCAAAGAATCGCCTTCGCCACGGAACATAAAGGTGGCGAATGGAACCTTCTGTTCCTCCGTGCATCCTAAGACATCGAATATCTTGGTAATTTGTTTGACCCACGTTTCCGCCATGATTGGATCCGCTTTCCCTTAAATTCGTGGTCCCAACTCTTTGAATCGCTTGGTCAGTGACAAGCCGCGCGATTGCTAGCATTTCCACCAGTATTTTGTGCACGAGTCTCCTCAAATGCGGTTTTGCATGAATCGCAAAAAGCTCCTAAACATCCTGTCGCTCATCGCCCGCTTTCGGTGGTGTTGTTTATAGGAGGAATATTGCCTTCTGTTGCACGCCTCCTCCTGGTAGTGATTAAAGGTGTTTCCACGGTCTCATTAACTCCACCGTTAATATTCTCAGTTGTCATTCATAAATACTTCCATAAAACAAGGGTTAATTAAACAAATTAACATATCACATATTAACCATATAGTTCGACTGACCAACAAATAAGCTTAGGTATGACATACTAGCGAAGGATTACTCATCTCTCCCCTCCTAGTACTATTCCCCGATCTCCGCCAGAGACCATATCCCTAAGCTCTGATACCAACTGTGACGCCCCCAAAATAGGTATTCAACACCCATTTTGAGTCGCCAAATACATGGTACAGAAACAACTAAAACTTTATTAATACAACATAAAAACTGTGAGTTTAAATACAAATATTGTCATCTAGACAATATCCACACTCAAATAAGTCCTCATTACAATTATTAATACACTATTTTACAGAATAGTGAGGACTACTAGAACAACTTCTAGAACCATCATTCCACACCCCGACTAGTACTCGCTACTATCTCGCCTCCTGAGAAGAAAAATGGAACAACAAGGAAAAGGGTGAGCTCAACTAGCCCAGTAAAGAACATTATGACTAAGATAATATAGATCAAATTATCGTTAGTCCTCAACAGGGAAAAATCTAATAGAATACAATAGACAACCAGTTTTAAATCAATCTTCACAGCGAAAATAATAATTCATTAGAAGAGTTAAGTAGAGAATGCAAACTACTATCTTCTATATATGAATTTAAAAGTTCATCGTCGATATTTTATCCCTGTAACATCAATCAATGTATATCTGGAATCAAATATTCATCTTTGCACTACAGGCCAAAGATATTCATCAGTTGGCCATGTTCATCTAAACACCTGTTCATCTTTACACTATGGGCCAAAAATATTAATCAGTCGGTCATTTTCATCTCAACACCTGTTCGTTTTGGCACTACGGGCAAAAGATATTCATCAAGAAATCATTCATCTTTGCACTACAGGCCAAAGATATTCAGTTATATCATCATTTAGGACTGAGGACGATGAAAAATATTTTAAAGAAAACGAATCCAGTGAAACAAAAGAACAAGTATTAAGGATTCGTACTTAAAATAATCTAAGTTAAAAAATACTTCATAAATAACCAGATTGGAGTAAAATTCAAGAATGAAGATCAAAACATAGATCCAATCAAAGATATGAATCATAACAGACAATCTTGGACACAGAAAAGAAAATTTAATTTTTTTGTGAATAGTGTCGTATTCGTGAATAATGTCAGATATATGTAAATAATTATCGTATATGTGAATAGTAACTCAACCTCAAAAGATAGAAATTTCACAAAAAAAACATCATCACGCTTTGTGAATAGTACTCGTGAATAAGTAACTCATGAATAGTAACTCATGAATAGTAACTCGTGAATAAGAACTTCATGAATAAGAACCCCGATATGAAAAAGTTTCAAATTTGATAAAATTTCCAACCAATATTTTGGCATAATGATATCAAGAAATAATATCATTTTCGAATAAAATAACATCCCTTACCTCGTAAAAAAATAGTACTTAATTTGGAATATCGGATATAATCTTGAAAGAACTTGCATCAGTATAGCAATACTCAAAGTACTAAAATACTCACAAATACGCTCGATATTATAGAGAGAAAGAGAGAAAATCTTTAGTTTCGTGTGATTTTCAATTCTAACCTAAAGACCTTATTTATAGGAAAATGCTTAGAACACCAAAGCGAAAAATTTAATATAATATTAATATTTAAAAGAAAATTCCTACTCCTACTTTGAAAATCTGATTTTAGCCATTTGCAACACATGGGGGGCCAACCAAAACAATAAAAACGTTTTTCTTTAAACTTCCAAAAATCAATTATTCTAGAACCTCGGAACTTCAATAATTCATAATAAATAGCCCTTATATCAGAAAATTCGAATCTCGCGTCTTTTTATAGAAAATTCAATTTTCTACAACTTTGCAGAATAAAGTTTTTCCAAATTCCAAACAGAAATTGACCGAAATCCATAAACGGGCGATTTTACGAGTTATAATCAAATTTCAAATCAAGAAATGGGTCCACCAACATGTTTAACATGTTTTAAAAAACTTTTGCAACAAAAATACTCTTCCTCCTCATATACTTATATATATCAATTATTATATTATTAAAATATAATAATAAATTATTTTATCGAAAGAAGATAAAATATCATTTTTTTAACAATTGTCACTTTAAAATTTTCTCCATCTATATCCACATAAAATTAATATTTTCTCATCATATAAATCAATAATTAATTATTCACAAATAATATTACGTAATCATAAAGATCGACAACCGGTGCCGCTCCTGGAAAGAGGGGCTTTCCAATAAGGATTTCTCCTTATAGCCGCAATTAGGTGACCAAACCTCTCCTTGTATGTAACTTTCTAGATATTGTCAATAATGTTATCTAATAATATTATTCAGATAATATGAATTATTGCTCTTATAATGGAAAATATTGTGTAGTGACAATTATTGAAACAACAATAATATAAAATATCAATGCATCAATTATTGAATCAATAAAATAAAATATCGAATAAGAATTATCGTGAATAATTATTGAGTAGTGCCTTCTTACGTAAGAATCAATAATTGGTGCAATACCGTGCTATCTTGCTCAACAACGCCAGACATCGTGTGTTTTAACCACTCGGGTATTCCAACAAGATAATTCAGTAATAACTGCTGCGTTTATTTATAAACAACTTATACTTGTCGCTTTCTTCATCCAATTGCTTTCCAATATGGGGCCCACATGGTCATGGTACTGGTCAGTCATTTAATATTCCCCCAGACAAAGAAGAATGTTCCACTACCAAACGAATATTCTCCGACAATAATGAGTATTTTATAACCACTTACTTATTTGAAATATTTGCGCATTTTACCCATAACTAACCACATTAATCAAATCAACCCTTACTATTTCAAAATGATAAATAGAGGAAATTAAATTTCATTTATTAATAATTTGGGGTCTTACACAAATAGTCATGTACTTAAAATATTAGATTTTTTAAAACTTGGTTTACTGTACTAACCAGTGTTCAGATAAATAATTACTATCTTTATGCTAATTTATTTCATTAATCCCACATAGTCTCATATTACTAGCACTTGACATACCATAACACATACCGCTTTAAACCTTACTTATTCCTTTGTGATACACAAGTCAAGAATCGTTGCCATAACTTATACGAAAGTTATGAATATTACCTTATACAGACATACTTATCATATACACAACATTGAATCATACATATTTAAGTAATACTAATACTACTTATCTTCTACACATTCGCTAATGATCAATTACTTAGTATTCTATATATTTCCATAATCCTCAATAATCCATTTACACTTAACTATACTTAGTTCGTCAAACATACTACATATCATGAGTTTAAGAACGCATCACAAACATATGAGTTTAAGAACTCTAGCTCGACCTTATATTCTGTAACTATACTCTACCTATCAGTTATACTATCATTTCTGGGTCTGATACTACATTTTCCAAAAATAACCACCTCATTGAGGTAGCTTTCAATGTGAGCCTCTATTTCAGCTATTGGCTTTGATATTGGCTAGATCATGGAGATCTGCTCTTTCTTTACAATCTGAAGGTATCCTAATTCTTTTCTATCTGACATCTACACACATAAATTATCATGATTATCTACTAATATATACACACAGCAAATAATAGTTTTATACAAGTTATCTTTTATTTTATTTAACGATGAATTTATTCAATTCATCTCCTTATAAACTCTATATGAGTTATTTATATTTTAACGCTTCCTCCATTCTCTAAGGTTATAGCCTAAGGTCTAACCCACCTAAGGTTTCAAACCCTAACCTCTCGATACTACGTTGTGACGCTTCTAAATTCGTACTTGAAACCCGAACTTCTAAGTGCTTCACGATACCATTTCTATGAGCGGAATAATACTAATAATAATATAAAAATCAAACTTAATTTACATATATCAGAGTTTAATCCCAAGTACGCAACCTTTACTATAATTCCTTACATGATAGATAATACATATCATTGTCTTAATACAGTTTAACTATTTACAAAAGATACCATTAAACATATTTTGTTTGCTTTCCTTTTTCCTTGTTCTTGGCCGAACCTTCTAGCTGTTCACACTTAGCTGAAAACATTTAAATTAAGCAAGGGTGAGCATTTGAGTGCCCAGCAAATAATAACAATTATAAATATAAATAGATGAAAAAATTAAATATTTTCTTTATACATCACTTCTACAACGATTCAATAGTTGTGAAGTAAACTAAACCGATAATAATAACATAACAACTCTATATCACATTTTTGAAACTACGTATTGACTATAAATAGGGTTAAGGAAACATGCTATGAACATTATTTTAATTTTTCGATAAGGTTTAACAGAACTTCATCTGCAAACCGTCATAACTTACGGGCACGAGGGTTTACATCCCATGGGCCCTGTATTGATCAATACTACATTGCAAGAACGATGTTATCGTTCACTCTGTCCGCCTTGGGTGCATAAAAGTTTTCCCTTGATCGGGATATTCATACTTAGTCAGGAATCCGAACCAAAATAATTTGATTGGATACAAAAAGGTTTTAACTTATTCAACGATATTTCTGAATTTGTGTCTAGCTGGGTCAAATAGCTTAGACGATTTATATATATATATATATATATATATATATATATATATATATATATATCACATGTGATTAAATATAATGATTATTCAAGTGGGGACACTTGTATAACCATATATAGAAATTAACGAACAGAATATATATATATATATGAGTTATATAATATAATATCTTGTTGATAAACAATGATCAGATATAATATATACGACAATAAATTTAATAATCTAGTACAATAATAATTTAATTCTGAAACTTCTTACTCATGTCCATTGCATAAAGAAAATGCAAAGGTAGGATACTTGCCTGGTCTGCTGCTTACAATACGCAACTTAGATTTTATCTTTTATATAGCAACCTATTAATAATAAGATCATTTTACTGATTAGAATAACATATCGTAACACATAATATTGCTTATTGCAGTCAACACATAACCTAATCACATTGTCATACATATTCAACGGTCATTGAATCACAAACAAACATTAATACAATCAAAATATCTAAGTCTAGATCAATTTCAAAACATGCTTGATTAATTCAAATGGCTTTATCGAAATTATCAAGTCTAAGACTCTATCCTGTAATTTAATATCTGGAAGTATCACTCACATTATTTTTAAATGACTTATAATAATTTTTAAACAATTATTATAATTTATCATGAATTTTCAAACACCTGAATCATTATTGATGATTTAAATATTAAATAATTCCATTATCATTAATATTTAATTAATATTAAACTATTAATGAAACCATTGCTAAAATGTTAAAGTTATTTATAATGACTCAAAATACTTTTAAAGTATTAATATTATCCTTAAATCATTTTAAAATAATTATCATTAATATTTAATTATTAATGTCTTATTCATCAAAATATAAAAAGTCCTTAATTATAACTTAAAATATTTTTAATCCATTTATTTCCTTTTAAATTATTTTTAAATCAATAAAACCATTTTTAAATTATTTATTTAATATTATTATTGAATAACTCCAATATCATTTATAATAAATTAATAATCATTAATATTAAATTATTAATGAAATTATCCTTAAAATATCTTTAAACACTTTATTTTCATTTTAAATGATTTTTATAATATTAAAATTATTTTTAAACTAATTTATTTAATATAATTATTAAATAATTCTAATATCATTAATAGTAAATAATTAATAAAATTTACCTTTAAATATTAAAAGTTATATTTTATAACTTAAAATATTATTAAACTCTTTATTTTCATTTAAAATGATTTTTATAATATTAAAATCATTTTAAAACTAATTTATTTAATATAAGTATTAAATAAATCTAATATCATTAATATTAAAATATTTGTATTTTCATGACAAAATATCAAAAGTTATATTTTACAACTTAAAATATTTTATAATCCTTTAAATCATTTTTTCTATAATTTTAAATCATTAATTCTATTTTTCACAATTTATTTAATACATTTATTAAATAACTTTAATTACCATTAATTTTAATTAATTAATGAAATTCATCACAATATATTAAAAGTTACATTTATAATTCAAAATATTTTTAAACACTTTATTCTTATTTAAAATGATTTTTATATCATAAAATCATTTTTTTCCAATTTATTTAATACACTAATTAAATAAATTAAATATCATTAATATTTAAATAATTATAAATATTAATGAAAAATATCCAAATAATTAAAAGTTATTTTTCATAATTTAAAATAATTTTTAAAACCATATTTTGTAATTTTCAGAATTTATTTTCTAGTTTTAATCATTTTTTAGAAATTCAGAAAATTAAAATAATTAAATCCATCGATGTACCCTTTAACGACGCTTTCTGTCACTGTTGGTGTTCTTGAGGCTCAAGAACACTAACAGTCAGTTGCTAAGGGGCTAGGTTTGACCAATCGTGACATAGTGCTCAAGATGTTTCTGGGCGGGGTCTTGTAATGATCGTGTAGTATTAATGTATTGATACATGAATCATCAACTAACAGGGTCTAAATACAACATACAAGCAAGATCTTAAGGTCCAAAGTGGTCGTCGGGGCCTTCACGGGTTTTCTGGTTTACCCGAAACCCGAGCAAAGGTTTGATACTAATTTATCTTTAATTAAATCGAGTTCTGTGTGATTATATGATGGTCCAATGGTTCCAGTGTGTAGCCAACATACAAGTGAACAGATCTAACATATAAATTGATCTAAACGCATCACAACATCTAGATCCATGTCGATCAAAGTCTGTCAGAGTCAGTGATCTTGATTTTCTTGAAATTCCAGAAAACGATTATCGTGATCATCCAAGCTACTTTCACCATCCACTATATTTAATCTGTTTATGATTTGAGTAATATAAAGACACTTATCTAAAGTACAGATACCAGGCTACAACATAGATACAAAAACATCATCAATACACATAAAACCTGAAAATTATGGGTCTTTGAAAATCTTGTCAGACACGTTTAAAGGATTTCTTGGTTACCCAGAAATCACTTGGTCATGGTCGGTCAACTGACTTTAACCAAGAATAACTTTCAATCCATGCATTATTTGGTCCTAATTCAAACTCCAGAACAAAAACCTCATGACATACTACAAATATAAAACATAAAACACACAAAATCATTAACAACCAAAGATTTACAAGGTCTGACATTTGACTGTCAGACAAAAAAATTAATTTTTTCCAGATTTTTGAAATCTTCAAATCCGAGCCTCTTGATGTTATTGATCTAATATCTAGCAACCCAGATCACTTATAGACACTACATAGAACATATTACAACACATAATCACAACTTTTAACAGAAGATCAAGGGTTAAAATTTTGGTTAGGATTTTATACCTTTATGCATCAAATCTGATTTCTTGGCTACTGATTTGTGATGTGTGTTAGTGGGGCTGTGTTTTGGGACTAATATACTACAACATTTCGAAGCTATTAGATAGAGAGGGTCAAGGATGAGCATTAGTGACCAAATGAGCTTAATGATACACTTTCTCTCTCCTTAGATCTATGTATATTACATGTATGCAATGTATGTAGCTGAATTCAGCTGATAGTTGGTATTAAATGTCAAATGGGGTTGGTAAAAGTGGTTGAGCAACTAAAATTTTGACTATTTTGACAAGTTAGCTTAATAAAATATGCACAAAGGTATTATGGTCCATTTCATTGGATTTTTAATGGCAAGCTAGTAATCTTGACAAACCCTTAGGGTTTAACCCTAAGGTTTAACACAATTAATTTTGTAGGATTTCTAATTTAGGGTTTGTAAAATAAAAATAAAATTTTAGTTTCTAAAACTTGTAAAATGGGTTTCTTGAAATAGTTTAGGTTTTCAATTAATAAAAACTTGCTAATTAGGTTTAAGTTCACTAATTAACATTAAACATTCTAATTTTGCAATTAGGGTTTCTGTAATACCCGCGAATTCTAATAAATTATAATATTGAGAATAAAGATTTGTTTGCATATTTATTTGAATATATATATATATATATATATATATATATATATATCATCGACATGTGTTGTGATGAGCATTTTAATTGATTAAGCTAAGTGATAATTAAACAATGAAGCAAAAGTTATGAGAAGCTTAGTTTAAACTTGTGGAGTTATGCCTAGTGTGGCAAGATGATGTATTGAGAAAATACTAATTTAATTAATGATGGAATTAATTAGTATTACTAATAAGTAAATAATTTCATAATGAGGTTGATTTATTTGGTATTCGTTAATTATCATGAATAATAGTGTGTGAAGAGAAATCATATATAATAAGGTTTTTGATTTAATATAAAGTGAGGGGTGACATTGTAATGAAAATAATTATTATATAACACTATGTGATAAAAGTAAGCTTGACTTAGGTAATTGACCAAGTTGTATAAAAAGTCTTATGTGACATATTGATGTGTGTGGGAATAATTAAATGGGTATTTTAAACCTATGAGAGAAAGTAACTTGATTAAATAAATAAATTAATAATAAGTAGCATTGGTACACAATTGAATTATATCCTAGTCTAGAATAATTATTACTTGAAATAAATCAATGTACATGGATTATATGATTTTATGTGTTATATATGAGTGGGTCTAATTGTATGCTCTATTGAGAACAAGGGTAGAAATGGCCCTAAGTGTGCAAAGAAAGTGCTGAGAATTGGTGGTGTCCCAAAATAAGAGTCACTCTACTTTTATTCACGCTATAGGCCATTAGCCTAGTCCCTCAATACCAACCCCATAGCTAGCAAATCATGGAGAAGGGAGTGGGCTAATTAGTACTCTTCTACCAAATCCTTCATAACCATTAGCTTCTTCTCCATTCCAATGGGTTGATTCATTGCACAAAATCAAATTGGTCACAAGCTTGCCTATAAATAGAGCCCTTCTCATTCATAAGCATGTTGCTAATTTCTCTGAGATTTCTAGTAGGAGTGTGAATATTGTGAGCTTATATAATCTTCAAATTGAAGCTAGAGTAGCAATTCAACTTCAGAAAAGGTAACCTTTCATCTAGATGTGCATACACTCAAGCTTTCCAAAGTTCATGAGTATGAAAACACTTGTTTTAGTTGAATTGGTTATGGTTGAAGCATGCTAGAATCTGTAAATTAATGTTAGATATTATTAATATGGTCAAAAACGAAATCAATGAGAGTTAAACAAAGTAAAATGATCTAGTAACGAATTCGTAAGGAAGAAAATTGCTATATGTGTTAAACTTTGGAAAAATGGCAAAAACCTTGAATTGATCTTTGACATTTATTGTTTGTATGTGTGGGAATGTTAGAAGCATGCTAGGAAGGTTATGTAGCAAGTTTATAACAATTATACATGATTACATTGTTGCTTGGATGAGAATTGGGTTGAAAATTCCTCAAAATCCGAGCAGCTGACGGGAACACACTGCTCGTGTTTTAGCAGGGACACATTTTACCCGGGGGGTCCTGAAATAAATGCACGCCACTTGGCAAGGAAGTGTTGTAACAACTAAAGAAGTTTATTTGCTTATTTGATGCAAGAAGTCTTACACTCCACTTAATTTCAAGAACATACATACTCCCTAAACATATATCATTGTATTTTGCAAGTTATTTAGTAGGTTTGGAATTGAATCATAACCTTTTTAAATAAAAGTTAAAAGACGAAAAACATGTTTATAAAACCTTACGCCTTTTTGAATCTAGCCTTGTGAGCATATGTTTATAGCTTAATTGGTTTGATAAATACATATAAAGTGTGGACTCAATGTACCTTACATGTATAGATTTATAGTCATGACATCTTAGTGATTGAAAACCAATTGAGATGACAAACTCTATGAATTATATTGTGAACTTAGGAATAATTAGAATAGGATGCATATGCCTCTAGAGATATACGATATGTTCACGCATCTAGTTAAACACTGTGATAAATTATGCAAGCATGTGTAGAAAGAAGTTGTTTGACAATATTATGTAGTATAATGAATACTATGGCTAGTTGATTTATGTAATGAACTCTTTTAACTTTGAAAGATGAAAATATATGAATAACTTTAATAAAGGGTCAAAACTAGCTTAAAGGTTCTTTAATATGTGAAACAACTTAAAAATATGTAGAGTAAGAGATATTTTGCGAATACAAAAGATGAGCATATGGTACAAAAGACTTTAAAGGTAAAATCAATGTGAGTTACGCATCTATGAGTTTGAATGTGTGTAGCCTACATGAATTTAGGTATGTGTGATGGAAGTATGTGAAAATGCATATCAAGTATATATGACTAATGAATACATATACATACATATATAGGATAACGTAGTTCATTGAAGTGATATTACGCTCTAAGTGGTAATCAACGCTAAAGGCAAGTCTCCTAAGTCTCACAACTTTGGATTTTGTGCGAGCTCTCTAACTTCCATTGATTCACATATCGAATACAAGTTATCTAAATTCCTACATTGTATATTATATGAATCCGAATTATTGATATACTTATATTGAGCAAATGACTATTACTATTCAAAAATCAATTACTTTGACATTATTGCGAGCATTAGACTTATTGTTCTTAAAGTACATTATAAAAGTTGTCTACACCTTTGATTCGGTTAGACTGTTATCATATATTAGAAACCTATCCAAACCAATTGACTTGGTGCGGACTCTTGAAAATCTACTGAGATGAACAACCCTCTTAAAAAAGGGGAAATTCTATATTATCGGGGAACCGACGTGCGCACACAAGTATGATTAAATGTTATGCATAACGTAGGGTACCTTAGGCTGATCACCTGTTGTACTCGTTTATCTTGGATTGCGAGATAATCTTGTTAATTCTAGTAAGAGTTCATAGTCTTTAACGACTGCTCAGTGTTCATTCTTATTGAACCTCGAAATAATTAAACCTTGAAATATTATTGATATCCTTCAGTCTTTAGTGACATTTATCAAACACTTTTGATATTTCTTGATATCCTTGTACTACCATTTACTGTTATACCCTTGAAGATTCAAATGCTATAACTGTTCATTCTCTTTGCTATATTACTTGCTGGGCAAACTTGTTGCAAATTCTTGCTTCCCTAAAAACATTACAGTTATGGCAGAGCAAGGCGGTACCTCGGGAAAGGACAAGGGGAAGGGCAAGGCTACGGAGTAGCTTAGTTCTTTAAGAGTATTAGTATTATTATTTTTATGCGTATTATGATGTATTAAGGATGATTAATTATGTTTAAGTTTAATCACGGGATTGTTGTAGTAATGGTTACGGAACCTTAGGACGCGAATATTTATATTATATCAATGTAAATTATTCTATTATTCCGTTGTTGATGATTTTAGTGTGATGTTAGAATTAGCATTATGGCGAACCAAATTCGAGATATGAGTTATGCGAATTTGGGGGCGTCCTGAGTTGAGTATCGAGCAATAGTTATAAACCTTAGGAGCGAGAGTCCTTAGATTACAACTTAGGAGAACTTGGAAGATAGAGAGGGATGAGACTCACATAGAGTTTTCATAGAGAATAACTTAGTGAGTTATAGAATATAACTTCATTATATATAATGAACTTATGTTATTTGACATTCTAATGGAGTTGTTGTTTGTTTTGTCTTATGTTGGTGATTGTAGGATGACTGACATGGGAGGACCTAGTCGAGTAATAGAAGAGGAGCCGCGTGATATACACGTGGTATTTGAGTCACCATTGATAGCAGAGCCCGTATCAGCAGTGGACCCTATAGATGATGATGACGAGGAGGATGAGATGGAGTCTCTACTCGAGAAGTCTGATCCGGAGGAGGAGCCTATGGAGGAGGAACCTATGGGGGATGAGCCTATGGAGGACTCCGATGAGACTACTTTCGAGGATCGGATGTTGGGAGAATATGAGGAGCAGATTCTGGAGTTAGGATGTAGAGTGGAAGTGCTAGAGACGGAGGTCAGGGAGAGGGAGTCTGAGTTCCAAATATTGAGGGACGAGGACCATCAGAGGAAGTTAGCTATACAAGAGATGCAGGTGGAAATTGCTCAACGCAAGGAGGTAGGGATCTAGTTGGGAACCTTGTTTCATAGGTCGGTGGCTAGGAATGTGGAGCTGGCAGGGAAACTAGAAGAGTCTGAGTAGAGGGAACTTAGTGAGAAGACTGAGAAAGAAGCTCTCCGTACTCAGTTAGAGATGGAGGTGATGAATTGAATTCACTTCGAGGAGAAGTGGGAGGATTCCATTGATAGGGTAGATGATCTAGAGGATGAGGTACGGTGCAAGAGGAAGAAGAAAAACAAGAATGTAGTGGGAGAAACTCGTAGAGGGAGTAGTAGTGGTAGAAGCCATCTGGGAAAGAGGAAATGGGATAACCGTAACAACAACAACAATAACAACAATAATACCAACAATCGAACCATCAGTCAGTCAGAGGGTTATCAAGGAGGATTTAAGAAAAGAACTGAAGCTTGTTCGAAATTTGGGAGGAACCATCAAGGGGAGTTCTGGAAGGGACGCATCATCTGCTACAACTGCGGACAGGAAGGGCACATTTCACCTAACTGCCCAAAATCGAAAAAGATCAAGGGATGTTTCGCGTGTGGCTCAACTGAGCATCAAATCAAGGATTGCCCAAAGAAGGGGAGCAGCGGAGGAAGCGGCCAACAGGGAGGGGGCAGCAAGTTGATGATCGGCGGACCAATGCAATTCAACCGACCAACTGCCCTAACCTTTAATATGACTATCCAGGACGCAGTGACTGCAAGGGATGTAGTGTCAGGTATTCTCCCAATCAATAATATAAATGCATATGTATTATTTGATTCGGGCGCTACCTATCCCTTTGTGTCTGAAGAATTTTCTTGGCAACTAAACATAACCCATGAACGCTTAGAAAATTTGTTGAACATAGAGGTTGCAAATAAGGAAATTATCCCCGTAGAGTTTGTTTACCGAAATTGTTGTGCGAACATTAGAGGGCACGAACTAAAGGTAGATTTAATTCCAATTAGACTGGGAGAATTTGATGTGATATTAGGAATGGATTGGTTATCCAGCCACGCTGCGATAATCAATTTTCAAGAGAAGAGTGTGAACCTTCAGACTTCAAATCAGTCTAAGGTAGTGTTTTATGGTAGCTCATCGCTCAAGCAATCGTGTTGCCTTACGATGATGCAGGCCAAGAAATTGTTAAAGAAAAGATGTGTAGGTTATTTGGCCTATATAGTAGATACTCGGAAAAAGGGGGTAGAAATGAAGAATATATCGATAGTCAAAGATTTTCAAGACGTGTTTCCAGACGATCTGCCTGGTCTTCCGCCAGACGGAGAAATCGAATTTATAATAGACTTAGCACCAGGAACGGCACCGATTTCAAAAGCCCCATATCGTATAGCGCCAGTGAAAATGAAGGAATTGATGATACAACTGCAAGAATTGCTAGACAAGGGTTACATTCGGCCAAGTGTGTCTCTTTGGGGAGCACCGGTGTTATTTGTAAAGAAAAGGATGGATCGATGAGGCTCTGTATCAACTATCGGGACCTGAACTGAGTGACGATTAAGAATAGATATCCATTGCCAAGGATAGACTACCTTTTTGATCAATTGAAGGGAACGAAGTGTTTTTCAAAGATAGACTTACGAACGGGTTATCATCAATTGAAAGTGCGAGAGGAGGACATACCAAAGATGGCGTTTTGAACACGTTACGGACATTACGAATTTCTAGTGATGTCATTTGGGTTAACCAATGCTCCGGCAGCACTCATGGAATTGATGAACTGAGTTTTCAAGCCATACTTAGATAAGTTTGTAGTAGTGTTTATTGACGACATTTTGATTTATTCAAAAACTAGGGAAGAACACGCCGAACACCTGGAGATGGTATTGGAAGCCTTACAACGGGAAAAGATGTAAGCTAAATTTTCGAGATGTGAATTTTGGATGGAGAAGGTTCAGTTTTTAGGAAACGTAATAGATCAAAATGGAATTTTCGTGGATCCTGCAAAAATGGAGGCGGTAAGTAACTGGGAACAACCAAGGACGCCAATAGAAGTAAGAAGTTTCTTAGGTTTAGCTGGGTACTATCGAAGATTTATCCAGGATTTTTCTAAGATAGCAACCCCACTGACCAATCTAATAAGGAAGACGGTGAAGTTCGTGTGTACAGACAAATGCGAGGAGAGCTTTCAAGAATTGAAAAGGAGGTTGAGTGAAGCGCCTATATTATCATTACCAGATGATACAGGAGGATTTGTAGTGTATAGTGATGCTTCACATAGAGGACTTGGTTGTGTGCTAATGCAACATGGCAAGGTCATTCGCATGTCGTCCACGACAGATTGAAGGATTTTGAAAAGCGATACCCTACCCATGACCTGGAGTTAGCAGCGGTAGTATTTGCTTTAAAGATTTGGAGGCATTATTTGTATGGAGAAAAATGTGAGATATACACAGATCACAAGAGTCTAAAATATATCTTCACACAGAGGGAGTTGAATATGCGACAAAGAAGGTGGTTGGAATTAATCAAGGATTACGACTGCGAAATTCTTTATCACAAACACGTTTAAAGGATTTCTGGGTTACCCCGAAATCACTTGGTTATGGTCGGTCAACTGACTTTGACCAAGAATAACTTTCAATCCATGCATTATTTGGTCTTGATTCAAACTCCAGAACAAAGACCTCATGACATACTACAAATATAAAACATAAAACAAACAAAATCATTAACAACCAAAGATTTACAGGGTCTGACATTTGACTGTCAGACACAAAAATAAAATTTTCTAGATTTTTGAAATCTTCAAATTCGAGCCTCTTGATGTTATGGATCTAACATCTAGCAACCCAGATCACTTATAGACACTACATAGAACATATTATAACACATAATCACAACTTTTAACAGAAGATCAAGGGTCAAAATTTTGGTTAGAGTTTTATACCTTTATGCATCAAATCTAATTTCTTGGCTACTGATTTGTGATGTGTGTTAGTGGGGCTGTGTTTTGGGACTAATATACTACAAAATTTCAAAGCTTATAGATAGAGAGGGTCAAGGATGAGCATTGGTGACCAAATGAGCTTAATGATACACTTTTTCTCTACTTAGATCTATATATATTACATGTATGCAATGTATGTAGCTTAATTCAGCTGATAATTGGTGTTAAATGCGACATGGGGTTGGTAAAAGTGGTTGAGCAACTAAATTTTTGGTTATTTTGACAAGTTAGCTTAATAAAATATGCACAAGGGTATTTTGGTCCATTACATTAGATTTTTAATGGCAAGCTAGTAATCTTGACAAACCCTTAGGGTTTAACCCTAAGGTTTAGCACAATTAATTTTGGAGGATTTCTAATTTAGGGTTTGTAAAATAAAATAAAATTTTAGTTTCTAAAACTTGTAATTAGGGTTTTTTGAAATAGTTTAGGTTTTCAATTAATAAAAACTTGCTAATTAGGTTTAGGTCCACTAATTAACATTAAACATTATTATTTTGCAATTAGGGTTTCCCCCAGTTGACAATTAGGGTTTCAAAATTAGAAATTAGGGTTTATAAACATTAATTAAGGTTTTGAAAATTAGGGTTAATATCTACAACACCGGTCGTTAATTACCTTAACATGATTATATAACAGTCTTAAGCTGGCATTTGACTTTTGAATTAGGGTTACTAAATTAGAAATTAGGTTTACTAATTTAGAAATTAGGGTTCTTAACTAATTAGGTTTTCTAAGTATAGTTAGGGCTTTACCGAATTACTTTTAATTCTGTAATACACGACATAATTCACATAACACAGTTACAACACAGTCTCGAATTTCCCATTTGAATTTCACAATGGGGTGAAAGAAATTAATACTAGGGTTTGGTCATAATACACCATAATTGACCAACCATTATCAATACGTGCATACCGTAGATATTTATAGCACTAAAAAATCAAAATATAATCAATATGATATTATTATTCTCATTCCTTGCTCAAAATCCAAAATTAGGGTTTGGATTACATATCTGATTTATTCTTCATACTTAACTTTGTTAATTAAGTTAAAATAATTAACTTAAATAATCTAGCATAAATTCCTATAATAAAATAGATTAATTATTATAATAATTCTAATAATCTTTGCATATATTGTTTAAATAATATATAATTATATTTTCATGGAAAATAATTAATAAAAATATTTCTACTATAAAATTAATTATTATAAGAATATGATTTATAATAATCAATAATTCTAAAATAAAATGATTTAAAATTATTCATGTAATAAATATATTTTATTTATCACATAAATACATACTCCTTATCTTGTACAAATCCTCATCTTTAAAAATAATAATAAATAAATAAATAAATAAATTTATACGCAAAATTTCTGATTTAATTATATAGAAAAATATCGGGTTATTACATATAAAACTCACTCATCAAATACCCCTAAACTCAAGACTTTGCTTATCTTCAAGCAAAAACATAATAATGCAAATTCAAACTAACTACATGCCTACAAATCAAGTAATTAAACAAAATAACATCCAATTTTAGGCTTCAAAGATAACTTTTATGACTTAAACAAAACATCCAACCAATGTAGAATTTTTAACTCTAACCAATCAATGCAACATACCTGTTTTCACCCATGTTGTGTGTGTGAAAATCAACTATTTTAACCAATCACTACTCAAATCTTTTACATAATTAACTTCTTAGAAAGAAAGTTCAGTTTTTCTTAATACCGTCAGTTAACTTATCCAATCCGACTATCACGAGATAATTCTAAGCAAAGGGGTATCAACAAGGGTTATTAATCATACATTTAAACATAACTTGTGCAAGGTCTAGTTTTCCTAGGCTCTTAAGTGCCACCCATGTATCAAGCTTTTGACCAAAGACTCCCAAACTAATTGGCTCTAGGGCATTAGATTTTGAGACACCCCTAAGGATCTAATAATTATGACGAACGAAACTTTTGTAATTAATATTTAAATATTTATTAAATTAAATAAATATTTTTTGATTTATTTATTTAGTTAAATAAATATTTGATGGAATTGTGGTATATTTATTTAATTAAATGTGTTACATTGATTAAATTAACGTGGAATAATTTTATAGTTCAAAGTGTGAATTTAATTGAGATTATTAAATTAAATGAGTTGTTATTAATTATAAAGTTATTCTAACTAATTTAATAATTAATTAGAGATTTAATAATTTGTCATAATTAATAAATGAGAAATTTAATTACTGTGATGATGTGATTTGATGGGTAATATTGCCTTCTATTTAATTGAGTTTAAATAATACTTTTTGACTAATTAAAGTGTGACGAATAAACTATATAATAAACAAGTTAATTAAAATAATGGAAAAATGAGTTAATTTGGAATAAATCAAACATGGCCTTGAGGACATGGGAGCAGTTAAGGCCTTACTGCGCTTAACTGCTACCCATGTACGCACCGATTATAATATACGTATTATATGGTTAAGTTTTGAGAATTCAATTCAGAGAGAAAAGAGAGAAATTTGAGAGTTAGTGCGATTGAAGAAGAAGAAGTTTGGAGAATTAAAGAAGTTCAAATCATCATTGTGTATCTAAACAGAGAAATCAAGGGTAATCCATTGATCTCAAGTTTTAATTTACGTTCTTAAAAGTTCTTCATGAAAATCAATTTTTAACTCTCTGTAATTGAATTTTATGGATGATTGTTGAATATATGATGTTGTATAGGTTTATAACATATTTTATATGACTGATATATGAATTAGAATAATCAAATCCATGAAATCATGTTTTAAATTGGAGTTTTGAGTTTACAGTGAAAATATTATTTTTGGTTCTCTGTAATTGAGTTTTTATGATCAAATTGTTGAGAATTTGTTTGTAACGGTTAATGTGCATGTATAATATACTATATGTTGTTTATAGATGGTTTTAGAGTAATTAATCTTTGAAATTATGATTAAATTGGAGTTTTGAAGTTTACAGAGATATAATATTTGAATATTGCCTATAAGTACAAAAATTGGTGCCTTAATTGTATGTTTAACGGTAAATTGATGGGTGATTATATTTATACATGTAAAAATGAAAAGAACAAAACTTGTAAGAACTGTTTTGGTTGAAAAACGAGTTCGTAGTAGTTGATTTCGTTAAGAATGTCAAAATGAAGTTTGTCACAAAAACATTGAAATTGTGGCTTTATATTTTGTTGTTTATGTGACTTAATTTGTTAAAAGCATGCTAAAAATGTTATAAAATGTTTCTGTTAGGTTTATAGCTTATGGGTAATATTGAATTCGTTGTTTAAGTGAAGTTTTGGTCTAATTTGGCTTTATCTGTGTTCTTCGCGAACTTTATCTGCGTCTCACTTTGTTGCTTGCGCCAGTCATTGTTTCTTCTCGAAAACGAAGGCGTCTGCATACCTAAAGAGTAGTGCTGACATGGAGTCATGGTGCCGCAACGCCTGTTCAGAGGGTAAACAAAATGCCGCAACGCCAAACCTAAGCTTCAGAGCCTGTTGTAGGCTTAATTGGTGAACGATTAGAATTCTCGTCGCGCCAATAACGCCGGATTCCAGTTCATTACGGGATCTTTGCGGTGCCACTTTCAATGTAATTGCCCACAAAAGTTTATTTATGTGTTCAAGTCCAGAAGATGTGATTTAAACCTAATCCAATGAACACGAAAATGTATTAAACAAGAAATGTGATGTTAAAATAGACTCTTAACATGTCAATGATGTTCTTACGTGATGTGTCGAATGCATAGTTAACTTGTCCTTCGTGAAGTCTAATAATGTGTGAAAACTAATGTTGTAATAATCATAATCAGGGTTTAGTGAGGAAAGAATGTACTCATGATGCTAGTTATATTATAATTAATTGGTATTGTGAATGTAAATGGTATGTAGGATTAAATTGAAGAACGTGAATAGTAAACATGTAATCTACGCACGAGGTAAGTTTCTTACCCTATCTTGATTACGATTATGCAAGTTTCCAAATCTTAATCTTACATTGAGCAAATTCTTATTCTATGTTTTGTTATGATTGAGCAAGTTTCTGAACCCTAAACTTTCTTCGAGAAAGTTTCTTACCCTATCTCGATTACTATTACGCAAGTTTCCAAATCCTAATCTTACATTAAGCAAATTCTTATTCTATGTTTTGTTATGATTGAGCAAGTTTTCTAACCCTAAACTTTCTTTGAGCAAGTTTCCAAACCCTAAGCTTACATTGAGCAAGTTCTTATTCTATATTATGTTATGGCTGAACAAGTTTTCTATTTCTAAACTTTAAATGAGTAAGTTCTTAAACTTTATTATTGTTGAGCAAGCTTTATATTCTTATTTCGAATTGTTCAAAGCTTAATCATTAAAGTTCATAATTCCAAATGAAATGTTCTAACTCTTTTGAAGTATTAATCTTGTTATACAATGTTCATTAAATTGTATAGAGTTGAGATTCAATATTTGATTTGAATATTGCATTGAAACCTTAAATAGATAGTGAATCGTTATTGATTCAACTAATCCTTAGTTGATGATTATTGAACTCTAAATTACCCTTGAGATCAATTCAAACCAAACTTCCTTTGGTGCGCACTCTAATGTCAAAGCTGAGATGAACAACCATGCTATAGGGGATTATATTACACAATAGCGTTAAGATGTTGTGCATATAGATGGTACTAAGGGCTGATCCCCCTAGGTACGAGAAGCAAGGTCCATATAGTCTTATGACTATTAAAGGTTTAAAGTAGAAATACTTGAAAGCCTGGGACATAGTTCATGGTTTAGTGACCCTCATATGTACTTTTGATTCATATTCTAATCTTGATTCAAAAGTCGAGTTTCTTTTATTCAGTATACATTGTTTATTCGCATGTTATTAGTATTATTATTGTTAAAACTTATGGGCAATTATTGCTCACTCTTGCATAATAACATTGCAGCTAAGGTCGAAAGAGTTGATGAGTCAGCCACTAGTAAGGGTAAAGGCAAAGCAAGTAAGTGATGAAGACTTGTTTATTATTATTTAAGAATGATATTGCTAAGACTTATGGTGTTATGTTTAAGACTTATTTGTTTATGAAGTTTCCGCATTGATGTATTAAGGTTAGATAGCCTGGGATTGATTTGTTTAAGCAGGTGTAACCCTTTATTGGGAGGATTTCTATTTTATTTATGAGTTTATTTATTTATGGGTAGTTAGATGTTATTTATTTTGATGAGTGAACATCAAATATGTGGGAAATTCGAGTACCTGGATTTAGGGGTGTCACTATAACTCGAGTAGCAAAGGCCACAAAACTATATAAGTCAAGTGATTAATGTTTTTGTGTATTTGACTTATTCAATGCTTAACTCTCTTAGGCTTTTCAAAGTTACCCTTTTAGCGAACTTTCCACAAACGAATCCCAAACTAGTTGGTTTTAGGGCACTGGGTGTAGAGACACCCGTAGGGCTTTACTTGTCCTAATATAGAGGCCACAGAGTTGAACTAAGCTAGCTTTTAGTTTATTTATTTTTCATCCAATTGTACCCGCAAACTTAGTTTCTTGCTTGTTTTTTTTGTAGATTGTTTACTTATTTTATCAAATTTTATCCCTAAATTTCTCACTAGAAGCATATTATGTAGATATTTGAGTTTAGATTGATCAAACAGTCAATTACGTGCTTTCCTTGTTAACATGAGTTTCAGACAAGCATGATTAATGTCATAGTAAAAGTTATCACTCAACATCGGTTTTCCTTTCTACTCAAGTCACTACTATCAAATTATGTCTTATAATTGGCCAAAATCATATAACAAAGTCATTTACTACGTGATTCGTGAAACATTAGATAACTAGATGCAACTAAATACTAAAATGCAGTTACAAACTGCAACTATCACCAAACAACATGCATAAATAATTGAAATAAGAATGCAAACTATCTAACATGTACCCCCAAACTTAGAATCAACAATGTCCTTATTGTGTAAATAGTAGGAATTTAAGAGTTAAGGACTTCCCTGAATGGTCAAGCATCATGCTCGACCTCTTCCTCATCGTCTGACTCTGGTGGGGGATAGACTGGAACTGGTTGTGGGACAGGAAATTGAAATGGCTAGACATTCGGATTCATTCTTGCAAACATCTCTGTCAACGCTGCATTGAAGCTAGCTTGATAAGCAAACATATGGCCTTGTCGCTCTGCCAAACGCATATTATGTCTGTCCACTTGCTTAGCCCTTTTATCAATATATTTCTACAGGTTACGAAATTGACTGCTAAACCTTGCCTTTGTTTGGGATGAAAAAGTCTTAGTTGTACCATCTGACTATTGCTGCTTGTCATCCTCAGAAGGAGAATGAATGATGAAACCCACCCCACATAGATCTGAGTCATCCCATTCCCATACCTTATATCGTTCAATCAATCTATGATCCAAAAGGAGCAAAGGCTACTATACGGCCTCATTGGCACCCCATCTAACACCGGTTCAATAGCACAAATCACAGATGAGGGATGGATGTGGCAATCGTCCTTGAATATGACCCCTTAAGCACTATCGAATAGAGAATCCAATAACAGCCCCCACATTAATCTTAATGTCTTTCATGATAACATACAATACTTGAGCTTTTTCCCAAGTTACATCACTCACATGCTGAGATGGTAGAAGCTTTGCATAGAGGAAAGCGTACCAAATTTTTCCTTATCTACTCAGATCCTCGATGTTAAAAAATGTAGCACCCCGTGCACCTTTT
Source organism: Panax quinquefolius (assembly GCA_020205615.1). Taxonomy (NCBI): domain Eukaryota; kingdom Viridiplantae; phylum Streptophyta; class Magnoliopsida; order Apiales; family Araliaceae; genus Panax; species Panax quinquefolius. Next base: position 75,888,925 of record CM035170.1, on the reverse strand, counting down.
GACGTCCAAGAAGAACCAGGCTTTCTTAAATCCGTCATAATATTCTCATAGTTTGGACCGTTATCCATGTACTGGGTGTACTCACAAACTTCTGGTGCCCTCAGATTATAATAATCATTGATTGTTGTAAGACCCCAACTTTCATAAATAAAGATTAATTTTTCTCGAAATATATTTTTGAATATTATGGTGTGAATTTGATATAATGTTATAGTTGTGGGTAATATTTATAAATTTTGTAAAGTATGCAAGTTGTTATAAAATATTAGATTGGTCGGGGAATATTCGTTTTGACAGGAAATATTCGTATGACGGCACAATCATTGGTGGACCCCACAACGGAATTATTGGCGGAGTTAAAAAAATGACAGAAATATCTTTTATAAAAGTAACGACAAAGGTTTTTACGGTTAACTGTTGAAATATCTGGTGATAAAAGTACAGTAATACGCGTGGTTGCATAGTAGCACATATTATTTAGTATTGATGCTTACGTGAGAAGTCACTCAGTTATACTCAATTATTGCTACAGTAATTGATGCATAGTATCTCATGTTATTTAATTCAATTATTATCAATATTTTTATATTATTAAATCAATAATTGAGATGACAAGTTATTCATATTATTATATGCATAATTAACAATATCTAGAAAGTTCTGTCAAGAAAAGGGGTTTGGTCACCTAATTGCGCGCCAATATAGAGAAATCCTTATCGGAAAGCCCCCTCTTTCCTGGGAATGATCTGGTTGTTAATATTGCGAATTATAATAATGATGAATAAATATTGTCAAAAATATTGAGGGGATTTTTATGAAGTATTTGTTGTAAATTTTGCTTATTATTTGGACCCACATTTGCCCATTTTTCAAAATAATCGGTATAAAGGTATTCAATATATATATATATATATATATATATATATATAATGGTTGGGGCCACGATTGGGTCAGGTGGGGCCCACATGTTGGTGGAATAATGGAGTCAGGGGGGATTTTCAAGTGCAGGTCACGGGAGGGAGTATATATATATATATATATATATATATATATATATATATATACACAAAGCTTGATCAGGTCCGGACTGCCGGACGGGATAAAATCCGCAACTTTAATTTTTATTTTTATTTTGTTTTTATTAAAACAACTAATTTTTTTTTTAATATTTTATAAAACTTAATTTTTTACATAATATAATGTTTTGGACGTGATTTGGATACCTATACCAAAAAATGTATGCACAGTCTGTGTGACGCCCCCAAAATAGGTATACATTACCCATCTTGAGTCGCCAGATACATGGTACATAAATTCAAATACAACTTAATTATACAACAGTCGTGTAACATACGACAAAATATAGTTGAGAGTTTAAACAAGAATATTGCCTTCTAGACAATATCCACTCTCAAATAGAGTCATTATATTTATTGTCACACTATTTTATAGAATAGTGAGGACTACTAATGTCAGACCCCAACTTTTATGAATAAAGATGAATTTTTTATAAATATTATTTTTGAATATTATGGAATGAATTTGATATAATGTTATAGTTGTGGGTAATATTTATAAATTTTGCAAAGTACGCAAGTCGTTATATAATATTCGATTGGTCGGGGAATATTCGTATAACCACGACAATCATTGGTGGACCCTAGCGGAATTATTGTCGGATTTGAGAAAACGACAAAAATACTTTATGAAAATAACGACGAAAGTTTTACCGTTAACTGTTGAAACACCCGGAGTTAAAAGTACAGTAATATGCGTGGTTGTATAGTAGCACACGATATTGATTATTGATGCTTACGTGAGAAGTCACTCAGTTTTGTTAAATTATTGTTATAGTAATTGCTGCATAGTATCTCATGTTATTTGATTCAATTATTGTCAATATTTTATATATTATTAAATCAATAATTGAGATGACAAAGTTATTAATATTATTATTTGCAATATTAAAGATGTCTAGAAGTTCTGTCATTGAGAGGTTTGGTCACCTAATTGCGCGCCAATAGGGAGAAATCCTTATTCGAAAGCCCCATTTTCCTGGGAACGACCTGGTCGATTAATATTGTGAATTATAATAATGATGATAAAATTTGTTTTATTAATATTATAAATGTAATAAAACAGAAAACTTTTTATATAAAACAGTATACTTTTATAAAGTTATTTGTTTTAATAGATTTTAAATAGAATATATTATATTTTATTATGCATAGTGTTTTGCATAGTGCCTGCATAGTGTTTGCATAGTAAAATCTTTTTATATAAAATAGAATACTTTTATAAAGTTATTTGTTTTATTAGATTTTAAATAGAATATATTATATTTTATTATGCATAGTGTTTGCATAGTGCCTGCATAGTGTTTGTAGAGTAAAACCTTTTTATATAAAATAGAATACTTTTTATAAAGTTTTGTTTTATTTGATTATAAATAAAATATATTATATTTTATTGCATAGTCTTGACATAGTATCCTTTCCATTCTTCATAAATAGGATGCTTAGTTAGAATTAAAATCACACCAGAAATTTAGAGAATTCTTCTTCTATAATCTTGAACGTATTTCTTTAGAGTTTTAAGAAGCTTTGAGCGTAGAAAACAGTTTAAGTTTTCTTCAAGAATATCCTCGCCCTACCCGTCGGAATACTCTTCTTTTTAAGGTAAGGGGTATTACTCTTTCGTATTCATGAAGAGAGTTATTTCTTTAAATACTCGTAAAGGTTGTTATTCCATTCTTTATTATTCTGTTATAATAACATGTCCCTGCGGTCTATCGCATGCCTGGTGAATTCTATTGTTATTCCATTTTTTATTATTATGTTGGAACATCCTGTTTGTGCGGATTAGGCATGACCTGGTTCCATTCTTTATTATTCTGTTGGAACATCCTGTCTGTGCGGATTACGCATAACCTGGTTCCATTCTTTAATATTTTGTTGGAACATCCTGTTTGTGTGGATTACGCATGACCTGGTTCCATTCTTTATTATTCTTACATTGGAATATCACATGCATGTGGTTACGTTCGCATGCGTCGGTGAATTCTTCATTATTCCATTCTTTATTATTACATTTGGAATAACTTTTATGCATGAGAGGATTACGCATGCTTTGGTGAATTCTTACATTATTCAATTCTTTATTATTACATTGGAATAATGCATACACATGGATTACCGCATCTACGACAAAAAATCCATTTGCGGTTTCATATATTCTATTATACTCAGTTGGTTAAAGTTTTGGCTTCTATACTCCATGAAATTAGTGGAATATCTTTGATATTTGCACTTCATCCAGTATCTTTTCATGGAAATACTCTTCTGAATATTATTTGAATTTTACTCCACAAAGCAGTATCATGTTGACAATTTGGACGTTATTGAGTTCAGGATAAATTAACTCATAAATCTTTAAAATTTATTCTTGAACTTGTTTTATTGATTTGTCATCATCCTCATGTTTATAATATGTTGAAAGTCATCTGTGGCCTGTAGTGCATAGATGGACTTGGTATGATTATGACCAAGGATTATTTGGTATAATCATGACCGCAATGTTATAAATGATATGGTAAAAATCCTCATTGGCCGTAGTGCATTGATGGACAGTTGTTGGCATGATCATAACCATTGATGATTCCACGAATATCCTTGGCCCGTAGTGCATGGATAATTTGTGGTCGTGATACTAATGAATATACTTGGTCGTAGTGTAGGGATGATGTGGATTATTTATTAAGCTGAGTCTCAGCGATAAAAGTAATGAAAAACCTTTTAAATCATAGAAGATAGTAGATTTTATTCTCTACTTGACTCTTACAATGGATTGTTTGTTCATTTATGATTAAACATGATGTTTTTTTATATTTTATCAATTTAACACTGTTGAAGGCTAATGATAATTTATTCTGCATTATCTTAGTCATAATATTTCTTACTGGGCTAGTTGAGCTTACCCTTTTGCTTTCATTATTCTCTTTTCAGGAAATGAGAACGTAGCAGGGACTAGTCGGGGAACGGAGTGATGGTCCAGATGATAGCATTAGTACTCCTCACTATTCTAAGAAATAGTGTGATAATAAATGTATTGAGTACTTATTTTGAGTTTGAATACTGTTTAGAAGACAATATTTGTATTAAAACTCACAGCTCATGTTGTATATTTAAGGTTGTTTTTGTATTCGGTACCATGTATTTGGCGACTCAGAATAGGTGATGTATACCTATTTTGGGGGCGTCACAACTAAAACAACTATTTGGACCGTCAATCTGTTTCCCGACTCGTCCCAGCTATATTCTCATTTCACAGAGAACAAATGAAAGAAAGGGTGAGCTCAACTAGCCCAATGAAATATTATGACTAAGATAATGCGAGAATAAATTATCCCTAGCCTTCAACAATGATAACAACCGATAGAATATAATGACAATAAGTTTTAGATCAACAACTACAAATGAAAATAAGTTATCCATTAGAAGAGTCAAGTAGAAAGCATAAAATCTACTATCTTCTATGATTTAAAAGTTTTTCATCAACTTTATCACGAGACTCGACTTAATAAATAAACCGCATCATCATCCACAGACTACTACGATGATATTCATTAGTATCACGACCACAAATTATTCATACTACTGCCAAGGATATTCGTGTATTCATCAATGGTCATGATGATTATCTTAATAATCCACGGTCATAATCATACCAACAATTGTCCATCAATGAACTACGGGCCAATGAGGACTTTTACCACATCATTCGTTACTTTACGGTCATGATTATACCAAATAATCCCTGGTCATAATCATACTAAGTCCATCTATGCACGTAAGCCAAAGATGACTTTCATCACAATATAAACATGAGGATGATGACAATGACATAATAATTCAATAAAATAAATTCAAGGATAAATTTTAAAGATTTATAATTTAATTTATCCAGAAATCAATAACGTCCAAATTGTCAACATGATACTACTTTGTGGGGTAAAATTCAAGAATAATATTCATGTACCAAAAATAATTTGGACATAAAAGAAATATATTTTTTGGGTGAATAGTACCCATGAATAGTACTTCGAGAATAGTACCCCGACACGAAAAGTGTCCTAAATACCCGAGTGAATGATACTAGAGTGAATAGTAATTGGGTGAATAGTAACCCATGAATAGTAACTCGTGAATAGTACTCCGGCACAAAAAGTGCCCCGAATACACGAGTGAATAATACTAGAGTGAGTAGTAACTCGTAAAAGAAAAAAATACCAAAGAAAATGATATTTCATGATGAGTATAATAGAATATACGAAACTACAAATGGATTTTCACCCGCCATTCAGTAATCCACGTAGACAGATCATTTTCACAATTTAATAAAGAATGAATATGAAGGATCATTCACCATGCATGCGGTAATCCACATAGACAGGTTATTCCAAGAGAATAATATAGAATGGAACCAGGTCATGCATAACCCGCACAGACAATATATTCCAACAGAATAATAAAGAATGGAACCAGGTCATGCGTAATCCTCACAGACATGATATTCCAACAGAATAATAAAGAATGGAATAACAACAGAATTCACCAAGCATGCGATAGACCGCATAGACGGGTTATTCCAACAGAATAATAAAGAATGAAATAACAACCCTTACGAGTATTGAAAGAAAATAACTCTCTTCATGAATACGAAAGAAATAATACCCCTTACCTCAGAAGAAGACTGGATACTGGAGTAGTGAAGTAGCAAACTATTCTTCTTCTTTCTCTCTATAGCTTCTATCTCTATAATTGCTCTTGTGAGTCTTAGTGAATTAGTGAAAATTGAGGAAGAATGAGCTTCTATTTATAGGAAAATATAGTTTCAATAATTGCACGTTTTGGGGCTCGAAATATTACAGTATAATTCCTTCTTATTTTTCTTCATTTTTAATTTAGTCTTATAAGTATTATCAAACTTGCACCACCTCCCTTAATAGTAAATCATGTGACTCAATAGTATAATCATGTAAAAAAACTAATTACAGTATAGTACCTTCATTTATACCTCCATTTTTAATTTAGTCATGCAAGTATTATCAATCTTGCACCAACTCCCCTAATAGTAAATCATGTGAATCAATAGAAAAATCATGTGACTCAATAGTATAATCATGTGAAAAAACTAATTACAGTATAGTACCTTCATATATACCTCCATTTTTAATTTAGTCATGCAAGTATTATCAATCTTGCACCAACTCCCCTAATAGTAAATCACGTGAATCAATAGTACATACATGCCCGATTGGTCAATATAACCTCCAGACACCAATTATTATCGAAATAAATGTCGATTTTCACTAACACTAATAACTCCCACACAATGGAACTATCAATTTTATCTTTAATCAACACGAACTTATTCATCATTAATATTAGGCTTAAATATGAATTAGTACCCTAAACTATAGGTCATATTCCACTTCGGTGATCCACCTTTCAATTTTGTCAATTAGATGATTAAACTATTAATTTTTTTCAATTGCAACAAATTGAACATGCCACGTCAGAAATTTCTGACGTGGCTAATTGTGTGGGGCCTTAAGAAGCTGATGTGGCAAAAAAATAATTTTTTAATTATTAAATAAACAAATTTGATTAAATGTGGGGCACAATGGTCAAACAACACAGATGAAATAACAAATTTGATATGAGATATCTAACCTATCCGAGAATCACAGCCAATCAATTCTCAATTCTTCCATGTTCATCTCACTTTCCTAAATTCTTTTGTCTCAACAACAACAGCACGCCTACGATCGTGGGCTAAAAAGCTTCAATCTGAATTGTAAATCAACGATTTTGAATCTGCTTTGCTATTAATAGCAAAAAACAAGAGACAGATGAGCGACCACCGATTCCACCGCCACCAGAGAAGCCCTTACCAGGAGATTGTTGCGGCAGCGGATGTGTTCGATGCGTCTGGGACATCTATTACGAGGAGGTAGAAGAGTACAACAATCTTTATAAAACCAAGCCAGATTCGGATACTGTTTCTAATTCTCTCTCCAATATTCAAAAGAGCCTTGGGCCGATGATGGTAATTATGTTGCTGGAGTCGACGGTCGTCTGAGGTGAAGAGACTCAAAGAGATCTTAGATGCTTCTAACCTTTGTACTGCTAGTCAGGATCTCGACTCGTTTATGAAGAATTTTGAAGAGGATATTTCCGGTTCCTCGCCCGTGACGATAAATGTTGTGGATTCGAAGCGTCCGGTTTTGGTGTTTTCTCAAAGCGGATCTTGGGTACCTTTTGAAGCTTCCGATGATGAATTAGGTCTCCCTCCGTCGAGGTCATCGATGGAAAGGCATTTAGAGGCCAAGTTATTACGAGTTCGTCGGACTCATCCGAAATTAGTGAGTTATGGGGGATTTGTGAGCGGATCTCTGGTTATGACTCATTTGATTTTGGATTTGGTGATCTTGTTTCCAATAATAATAATAACAAGAACAACAACGGCGGTATGTGTGGCTTGACGGATTATTTGATTATCCTATCTTCTTTCTACGCCTAGAAGGTTGAGGCCACCGAAAGTGGTGGCGAAATGCCGCAGCCGTCGTGTTATAAGCAGGTAGAACTCTTTATAAAATTAATGTTTTTTTTTATGTTAATTTACCAATAGTTGATGGATTAATGTTTATTTTATGTTAATTTACCAATAGTTGATGGATTAATGTTTTTTTATGTTAATTTATTAGCTTAATTTGTTATTTGACCATTTTGTCCCACATTTAATTAAATTTGTTTATTTAATGATTAAAAAATTATTATTTTTTGCCATATCAGCTTTTTAAGGCCCCACACAATTAGCCATGTCAGCAATTTCTGACGTGGCATGTTCAATTTCTTGTAATTGAAAAAAATTGATAGTTTAATCATCTAATTGACAAAATTGAAAGGTGGATCACCGAAATGGAATATGGCCTATAGTTTAGGGTACTAATTCATATTTAAGCCTTAATATTATAACTCTCAATATTTAACAACCAGGAAAGAGGGGGCTTTCCGATAAAGATTTCTCCTTATTGGCGCGCAATTAGATTATCTAACCTCTCCTTGACAGAACTTCTAAACATTGTCAATATTGCAAATAATAATATGAATAACTTTGTCGTCTCAATTATTGATTTAATAATATAAAATATTATGACAATAATTGAATAAAATTGAGTGACTTCTCACGTAAGCATCAATAATCAAAGATACTCTACAATACCGTGTGCTACTATGCAACCACGTGTATTACTATACTTTTACTACCGATTATTTTATGACAACTTTCTTACTTTGAAAAACTTTCATATATCACCCTTAACTTTAATCTTTTATCAATTTAACCATTTACTAAATAGAATAATTATAAGAAAATTGAATACTTTCATTTCATAAAATTCAGGGTCTTACAGTTTGCACAGACTGTACAGACATGTTTTGTTATATGTATCCAAATCACACCCAAAACACTGTATTATGTAAAAATTCAAGTTCCATAATTATTTTTATTTTTTTTTTAGTTGTTTAAAAAAAAAGGTCCGAATTTTGGTCCGGTCCGGCAGTCCGGACCTGATCTGGCCTATATATATATATATATTATATGTGTGTGAAAGTGACATGTGGGGTGGGGCCCACATGTGGGATGAAAAATGAAAATGGGGTGGGGGAAGGAAATGTATTTGGGAGGGAGTATTATTATTATATGCTTATATATATATGCAGCATATGGTGTGTGTGTGTATATATATATATATATATTACATATATGTCGCGCGTGATCGATTATATATATTATATTTTATTTAAAGTTTTTGTTTTATTAGAATAATTTATTGCATAGTAATGCACAGTAAAATCAAATTTCAGAAAATCTTACGCCGATTGCGCCTGTGAATAAAAATTATTGTGCGTCCATGATTTTCTAATTCAAATAGTATCCTTCCATTCTCCTATTAATAGGATGCTTAGTTTAGAATTGAAAATCACATTGGAATCAGAGAATTCTTCTTCTATAATATTGAGCGTATTTCTTTAGAGTTTTAAGAAGCTTTGAGTGTATAAAAGAGTGAAAGTTTTCTTCAAGAATATCCCCGCTATACCAGTTGAAATACTCTCCTTTTTAAGGTAAGGGATATTATTTTTGTTCAATATTCGTATGAAATAATATTTTCTCTCATACTCTGTAGTATGTAAGTAATATTATTTCATTTTCGTATTCATAATTCTACACTCATGTTGTTAAGTTTTGGCTTCTATACTCCATGAAATTAATAGAATATCCTTAAAAATTGTGCTTCATCCAGTATCTTTTCATGGTAATATTATTCTGAACATTCTTGATAAGTTTTAACTTTTTCATGTCGGAGTACTATTCACGGGGTACTATTCAATCGAGTACTATTCACCCGGTGTACTATTCATGACAAAAATTGATTTCTTTTCGGTCCAAATCATTTTTGGTACAATATTATTCTTGAATTTTACTCCACAAAGCAGTATCATGTTGACAATTTTGACATTTTGAATTTTGGATAAATTAAATTATAAATTTTTAAAAATTTAGCCTTTGCTTTTATTTAATTGAATTCTTATATCATTGTCATCATCCTTATGCTTATATTGTTATGAAAGTAATCTTTGGCCCGTAGTGCATAGATGGACTGTTGATCGGTATGATTATGACCATGGATCATTTAGTATAATCATGACCTGTAATGTTACAAATGATGTGGTAAAAGTCCTCATTGGCCGTAGTGCATTGATGGACAGTTATTGGCATGATCATGACCATTGATGATTACACGAATATCATTGGCCCATAGTGCATGGATAATTCTTAGACGTGATACTAATGAATATCCATGGCCCATAGTGCAGGGATGATTCGATGATGTGGATTTTTTATTAAGCTGAGTCTCAACGATAAAATTGATGATAAAATTTTTAAATCATAAAAGATAGTAGATATCATGCTTTACTTGAGTCTTCTAATGGATTGCTTGTTCTGCTGCAGTTAAACTTGATATTTATTATATTTTATTAGTTTAACATTGTTGAAGGCTAACGATAATTTATTCTGCATTATCTTAGTCATAATATTTCTTACTGGGCTAGTTATGGTCACCCTTTTGCTTTCATTGTTTTCTTCAGGAAATGAGAACGTAGCCGGGACTAGTCGGGGAATGGAGTGACGATCTGATATGGTTGTTTTAGTAGTCCACACTATTTAGTGTGATAATAAATGCAATGAGGATTAAATTTGTGTTTGGATATTATCTAGAAGATAATATTCCTGTTAAAACTCTCAACTATGTTTTGTCGTATTTTACAGTCGTATTTTACACGACAGTTGTATAATTAAGTTTGTATTTGAATTATGTACCATGTATTTGGTGACTTAGAATTGGTGATGTATACCTATTTTGGGGGCGTCACAGTTGGTATTCAAGCTGAGGGTTATGAACCCTGGCTGAGATGTGAGACAAAAACTAGAAGGGGAGAGATGAGGAAATCCTTCGCTGGTATGACCTACCTAAGTTTATTTGTTATTTAATTGGTCTATCAGAATATATGGATAATATATGGCATGTCAATTAACCCTTGTTTTGTGGCAGTGTTTGAAAATGGCATCTGAAAATATTGAGATAAGCAATGGAACACAGGAGACCGTTTGAGTCACTACAGATCAATACCCAGGATAATGTGCATCAGGAAGGCAATAATCCTCAGGTAACAACAACACCGACCAAATGATGAACGACGAAATGTTTAGGAGCTTTCTGTAATTCGTGCAGCATCAGGCAAGAGAGACTCCTGTGCAAAATGCAAGGGGAAACACTGGCAACTCTCGGATGGTCACTGTTAAGCAGTTCAAAGAGCAGGGACCACCAGAGTTTTTGGGAAAGGCAGAACCACTTAAGGCGAAGACGTAGATAAAATAGATCACCAAGATATTTGATGTCTTGGGATGCTCCGAGGAGCAAAAGGTCCCCTTCGCCACCTTCATGTTGCGTGGAGAGGCAGACTTGGTGAGAATCAGTAAGCGTGAGTTAACTCCGCCGACCAAGATGTCTTGGGAGAAGTTCCAAGAACTATTCAACGACAAGTACTTTCCCAAAACACTACAAGAAAATGCTCTAACAGCGACCAACAATATCAGCGACCGCACATCCGGTCGTAGATATATATAATCGTATTGCCATTTGCGTATGCAAGGAAAATGTAGTCATTTGTTATATTTTAGCGACCGATACTGATTAAGCTAAGTGGTCGCTACTACAATTTCACCGCCTAAAAATTGGCTGAAAATGTTGGCGCCTTATTTTTTTTGCGACCTCTCACTATCGTGACCGCATCACGATCATTTGAAACTCCACATCATTAAATATTCAATGACCGCATGCGCGCTCGCTATTCTCCGATCACGATTCTTTTAATCTATCATTACACACCGCTCGACAATGGTTTGAACGAAGAGAAGAAAAAAAAGAGGAGAAAGAAAAGGAGAAGAGGAGAAGGGGAAGAAGAGGAGAAGGTCACGCAGGGGAGAGAAGCCACCGCCACCATGCTGCAACCGACGCCTTCACCACCGCCACCCAGCACTTGAGAGGTATTGATTTCAATGTATAATGTTTCAATATTGAATATGAATTTTATTATATATGCATTAGATTGATATATATGGATTTGATTATGTTTGAGTAATACGATTATGATTTTATTAGTATTTGAAGTCGATTTGGGTAATATGATTATGTTTGGTTTATAAGTTTTGATTAGAGTAAAATTTATTTGGGTAATACGCAGTACTTTGGGTAATTTGATTTTGTTAATTTTCTAGTTTATGTTTGTAGTTTAACCAATTATATTGGTCATTGTGAAAAAATCATTTGTAGACTGAGAACTTGACATTGACATCATAATGTGAATCAAAACGTGAATAATTGCTCCCACGAAAAATGATTGGGTTTCAAAGTTTACAAGTTTGATCCTCACATGCTGTGGATACCTGCAAAACTCTTTTGTAGTAAATCTCTAGATTAAAACTGTTTGCGGATAGTAATTCTTTTTATGAGCATAGGGATTCGATAAGTTCATAATTTCCATCCAATTCCTATGGTATCTCATATGGATTTTGTTGGTTTATGTCTTGTGTTCCTAGAAATGACCTTATATACATGCCGTCGTGCATGTGGTTGAATCCATATTACGGGAGACTCGGCAAAAATTTTTTATTGGTCGGGTTATTTGCGAACATTTATACTATTAACGAGCCTATTGGTGATCCACTAGAGCCTATTAAGGGATGTTAGAGCGGATGGGGTTGGGCTTGGGGCGCGAGGCCACACGAGGCTACGCCAAGCTTAGCTGAAGCCTCATGGGGTAGCCAAGCTTGGTTGTTAATCATATGCTTACAAGTATGCTCAAGTCATATGGTTACAAGTATGCTTAAGTCATATGCTTAGAAGTATGCTTAAATGTTAATCATATGCATGCTTACAAGTATGCTCAAGTTATATGGTTATAAGTATGCTCAAGTCGTATGTTAACATTTATAATGTTGTCACGTAGTATAGAGTACTGGTGGAATCATGGACCTCTATTGGATCCAGTAGTTGGATGGCACGACGAAAGTCAAGTACCCGAGATAGGTCTTCTGATTGAATTTAGAATTTGGTTGCCAAGTGTTTTTGGAGTATGCGTATAGTCACCCGAATGTATGAATGGTAAGTCGCATCTCGATGTCCATGTTTAAAGTGTAAAAATGTAAATTATATGGACGAGAGACATGGTAAACTATCATTTACTTGTTTACGGGTTTATGAGAAATTACGAAAAGAATCTTTGGTGGGCACATGGGCGAGAAGAGATGGTGGCATCACACAAGTACACAATTCGGGGCGGTAGTACTCATCGTATGAATGAAATGGTCCATGATATTGCGGGGCGATTTTGATTGGGAGCAAGGCGAGAGCAACCTATGAATTACGATGCCAAAGACTTCTTTAAGTTGTTAGACGAGGGTAGAAGCCATTGTGGCATGGTTGCACCAAACACACTACATTGTCTGCGATTGGCGACATTACTTAACATCATCAAGGTGATCACAACATGAGCCATGAGTGTTTTGAGTCGCTCTTGAAGGAAATTAAGAGTATGTTGCTGACGGTGAGAAATTACACCGTAACTATTACTTTTGTAAGAAAATGGTGAAGAAGTTGGGTCTTGGATACCAAAAGATCGATCGTGTCCCAACGATGCATGTTGTTTTATAAGGAAAATGACAAGATGATAAGGTGCACGCTTTGCGGTCATGATCGGTTTAGGCCTAATAAAGAGGGTGTGACTACAAAAAAATCAAGTATCTGCTTTAAGATTCTAAGGTATTTTCCAATAACACATCGACTAAAAAGATTGTACATGTCTTCAAGATCAAATGAACATATGAGTTGGCATGCGAAATCTCCACTAAAAGATGGAGAACTAAATCATCCCATGAGATGGGCAAGCTTGGAAAGATTTCAACTTAGCACATCCCGAATTTGCATTGGAACCTAGAAATGTGAGGCTTGGATTGTCCACCGATGGTTTCAATCCGTTTTGGCCACTCAAATTTTTCCGTACTCATGTTGGCTCGTGATTGTTACTCCGCATAACTTGCCTCCTTGGATGTGTATGAAACTTGACCATACTTATTTCTTTCACTCGTGATTCCTGGTCCTAAGAGTCCTGGAAAGAACTTAGATGTTTACTTGAGACCTCTTATAGACGAGTTAAAGGTATTGTGGGAGGATGGAGTACAGACTTGGGATGTTGCAACGAAAACAAATTTCAACCTTAGGGAAGCGGTTATGTGGACTATAAGTGACTTCCCAGCTTATGGTATGTTAGCTGGATGGAGTACACACGGGAAGTTGGCTTGTCCGTATTGTATGGAGCATACTGAAAGTCGTTTAATCTATCAAAAGGTCGAAAGCCTTGTTGGTTTGATCACATCGCTCGGTTCTTCTAGGTAGATCACCCGTTCAAGAAATAGAGAACACTTCGAGAAAGGGAAAGTAGATAATGATATGCCTTGCATCGCGATTGTCGGGAACGGAGATGCGAGATCGTGTGATGAGATTGCTAGGTTATCCCATTTGGTAAGGTTGATCGACAAACATAATAAATGGGTTTGGTGAATCTCATAACCGGGTTCGAGAAGCATCTTTTGGGAATTGCCTTATTGGTCTACAAATTTGATTCGTCATAATCTAGATGTGATGCATATTGAGAAGAATGTGTTTGACAATGTGTTTAACACTTTGTGATGAATGTTACGGGGAAGACAAAAGATAACGATAAAGGCACGTTTGGACATGAAAGATATTTGTAAAGCGTCACTGGATTAGAACTTTATGAATCTCCTAATGGTAAGATTGTCAAAGCCGCATCAAGGTACACATTGTCCAAAAAGAAAGTTGAAGATGTGTGCACATGGGTTAAGTCTCTGAAACTACCGGATGGATATCGTCCAAACATTGCAAGGTGTGTTACGGTGGGAAATTGCAAGGGATGAAGAGTCATGGTATCGTATGTGTTCATGGAGAGACTCATGCCTATAGCATTTCGGGATCCGCTTGATAAACCAATATGGGATGCTTTGGCGGATCTTAGTCGTTTCTTCAAAGACTTGTGTTCAAAATCATTGAATGAGAAGGACATGTTTGTACTTGAGAAGAACATCATAGAGATCACGTGTAAACCGGAAAAAATATTCCAACTTTTTTTTTTGACTCCATGGAGCATTTGCAAATCCATCTTCCCTATGAAGCTCGTGTTGGTGGTCCATTCAATATAGATGGATGTACCCTTTCGAGAGGGTGATGGGAAACCTTAAGAGGAAGGTGAAGAATAGAGCTTATGTCGAGGGGTCGATACACGAGGCATACGATTTTGATGAGATATCTACGTTTGTCTCGCACTATTTTCCTGGATGAAGTCTTGACAAAGGCCAATCGAGTATGTCGAGACATGATGATGGGGGAAATGTTGAACTAAATGGTGGGCTCTCAGTATTTGGTCCCTCGCGGCCGCTTATGGAAAAGGGAAGCGCGTATTCCTCTCTGAGCAAAGAATTACATGCCGCACATACTTACATTCTTCTCAATTGTGAGGAGATTGGCGAATTTGTGAGGTACACATGTAAACTTGATATTTTATCTTTTAAGTTAAAATTTATTCTAATATGTTAATGTTTATAACATGGTATAGATTGTACGATGTGAGTTAAAAGTGAAGCATGCACAAGCATAACCGATAAAGATATTCAAATCAATCGGGATAAAAACTTTGCACTTTGGCTAAAGGACAAAGTAAGTTCAATTTTTAATACGTAGTGTATATATATATAATATATATACTTCATATGTTAACTATGACTTCATTTAATAAGATGGAGTTTTTGTAGGCTTTGACTGAGGGATCAACGATTCCGGCTAATGTACAAGTCCTAGCTATGGGACCAGACAAGGATCAAGTCAGCCGCAATGGTTACAAAATAAATGGTTGTGAATTTCACACAAAGGCATATGGGCGCCAGTAAAAGAACAACGAACTCTGGAGTGTGTGTCCAAGGAGATTGTTACAATGAGCTTGGTCGTGCCTTTTATGGGGAGTTGGAGGAAATCGTAGAGTTGTCGTACAAGGGCACGTACGGGGGTCATATTCACTTGTTCAAGTGCCGCTGTTTGATTCGTAAAAGGGATACGTGTTGTGGGACATGGAATCGTCGATATTGACCTCCATAGTCTGCGTACTCCAACGAACCGTTTGTTTTACCAACTCAAACAAAGACAAGTATACTACACTCCTAGTCCTGTTAGGAAAAGGGATAGAC
Organism: Panax quinquefolius; assembly: GCA_020205615.1. Taxonomy (NCBI): domain Eukaryota; kingdom Viridiplantae; phylum Streptophyta; class Magnoliopsida; order Apiales; family Araliaceae; genus Panax; species Panax quinquefolius. Next base: position 75,872,983 of record CM035170.1, on the reverse strand, counting down.
CGCCTCTGATTGGCAAGTTGTAATTTATACTCCCGCGTAGTCATGTAGAATTAGTTGATGGGGAGATTTACCAAGCGGATGCTTCATAGTCGGACTATAATAAATGTGGAGGGCGACAATGAAGTAATCCAGCTAGATGGTGGAGATGAACCACATGAATTAGATCCTGAGTCAATACTTGTGTCGGATGACATTGATAATCTTGAGGAGGAAGAGTTATTGGTGAATCGACCACGAATCAAGCGGATGATGGTTATGAATCTGCAACACGTATACAAGATGATTCTAAATCGAGACATTGACACTTGAACTCATGCAATGTATGTTTAGCAATACATGTTTTTATATCATTGTCATGTTTATGTACTAAACTATTTAAATGCAACTTTTGTTTATTGTCATTTTATATTCATATATATACATGTTTATATCATTTGTCATGTTTATTGTCATATATACATATAATCAAATATGACTCTAATAACATCTTGAAATTTGTAATATCTGATGGCTTACGAAGCGGTATGAAAAAAAGCGCGGCTTGGGTAGGGGGCTAATAATAATGTGCCCAAGGCCCCTACTAATCCCGATGATCGGATTCTTATTGATTAAGCCCTCCTCAATATATACGTCGTCCGCATATATCATTTATATAAAAGCATTTAAGATTCCATTTATTGTATATTGGTAATGTTTTGATTGATATTATATTGGTAATGTTTTATTTTGGTCTTATTGTATTGAAAATTTGTATATTTCTCTTGGTTTGTGTCTTGGGTGCCTAGAAATGTCCATATATGCATGCTTAAATGCATGTGGCTAGTCTATATTATAGGGAGACTATGGCAAATTTTTATAAGTATTATAAGTATAAGTTTGAAAAATGTTCACAAATATTATAACTTAGATATAAATTGCTTTAATATATGCTAATTGATGTTGTATATTATAGTGATTTTTCGGATAATAAGATCGTCAAGTGCATATCACAATTTGTGTTTACTGAAATTGGCCTACACAGTGATTACGTGGCGAAACACACCTATCGCCCACAAGGATCTTTGTTTGGGCGAAATTTGAGTATATTTTTTTAATTATGACAAATAATATTAATATAATATTCAAAGGATAATTATTTAGTAATGTTATTATTGTTTTTTATTTGCGAAAAGCGGTATATAGATGGGAGGACGCGTAGGCTTCAAAGTGATTGAGACATTATTACGGCAAAAGTGCGCGGTCCGCACTTTGAGGACAACTTGAATAAAGAACGACAAAAAGCCATTCACAATGCCGAGATCGACCATCCGTGCCGGGAGAGGATTATATGCACGAGCATAGCCCACGGTGGTGCACCCAAATCCATATGGGCCGAGATGTGTACCCAATGGAGAGCCGAGAGCTGGGTGAAAAAGACGAAAAAGACCGCCGCCACCAACAGAGCTTGGTGTATCCGATGGCGAAAAGGCTAAAGGAACATCTGGTGGCGATATTTCCACGATTCTGACATATCATCACCTGCCTGCACGTATTTACAAGTTTTAATATGTTTACAATCATGAATTGTAGAAAATATCCCATTTTACTTAGTAATATTGTCTTTGTTTTTGTATAGGAGTCTCGGTCTCAAGGTTGACACTATCCATTGGTTTGGATGTGTACGTACCACCGTGATGGTTCCGCTGAGGCTATCCAGATAAGCGGTAATAAGTTTTAACAACTTTGATCTTGTTTATTAATACTTATAAAATATTATTTTAACTATTTAAGTGTTAACATGATGACGGGATACTTATAAACGTTTATTGAATGAGCACTATCCCTGAAGGCACTCCACGTCCGCCTTTATTGATCAAGAGTTGTGGGAAAGGCGTCTGTTGTGAAGAAGAACTACATTAAAGGTCAAGGACAACGACGACGCCCATCCTTCATGGCTCGAGGCGGCTTCTGCTACCGGTCTTCCACGATCGTCGAGTCATCCAGGTTGTTCATACTCCTACCGACCGTAGTGAGAGCTATATGTCAAGATCGAAATCTTACGAAGATCTTTGGCGGGCACACAGGGGCTCTTGATCCCGAGGAGTTAGTTTGAAGCGATGGCAGCGGCAGTAGATAGGACAAAGATGGGGATGGCGGCGAGGTATAAAATCAATTTGTTGTATGTATTGTCGTAATATATACCAAGATGTCAACATATTTATTATATTTGTAACTTGTTTTATTATTTTGTTAATTCTGAGGTGATCAAGGAGGGATGGCGCTTGACATAACCTTGTACTTGTATATTCATTATTTGGATGTTTGTATATATGTTACTTAAACAAGTTTTGAAATGTTATTATATTTATTCAAATCATATTGGTTTTAAAGGTTTATATACTAGTTTGGTGTATGTGTTGGTGGACGATGGATGTTTATATTGTTTTGTATGTTGTTTATCTTGGTGTGTATGTGTGTTGGGATAAAGCGGTGAAAAACAGTCACGGTTTTTGGGAATTACATAAAAACAAAAAAAATCTGGGTCAGTAATGTTTTTTTCATATCGGCGATCGCGTCACGGTCATTGAACGTTATTAGCGACGGCATCTTGTCATCGGCCGACGCACGCGATCGGCGATAATGGTCGACGACACGTGGACCACGTCATCTTTGGCCTGGACCATGCGGATTTCATTTCGGTGACCGTGTTTGTCATTTCGATTAAACTCATAGCGGTCGCAGAATATCTCGATCAAGCTAATAGTGGTCATTGATGTGCATCCCAAATGACCCGATTTTTATCGACGATTATCGGCGATCAGTATCGCGATCAGAGATATATATCTGCGACCAGTACTGATCATTGATAGTCGATCATTGATAAGCTTTTTTGTTGTAGTGAAAGGTGAAGTTTATCAAACTGGAGCAAAACAATATGACCGTATCACAGTACAATGCTAAGTTTGCCGAGTTGTCCTGGTTTGCATCCCACTTGGTTGATATTGAGGAGAGAATGACGCGAATGTTTCTGCGAGATTTGAAACCTAAAATACATCAATACCTCATTTCTCACAAACTGTGTTTGTATTCAGATGTTGTAAATAGGGCTTAGTTATTGGAACGTGATAATGAGTCAACCAAACCAAGAGGTAGTAGCCGACAAAGCGATACTACCAGTGGAAGCTGTCATCGAAGAAGTGATAACAAACATGGAGGAAGTCAACATGCCAGAAATGGTAATCACTTCGATGGTAATCATGGCCAAGACAATAAGAGTGGAAATTTAAAGAATAGGAGATTCAATAATGATGGAAAGACGTCAGCACCAGCACCCGTTGTTAAAAAAGGAGAACGATCACCGATTGTAAGACCCCAACTTTTTATTAATAAAATTGAATTTCCTCTAATTATTATTGTGAATAATAAGGCGTTAATTTGATATAATGCTTTTATTATGGGTGAAATGTGCAAATTTTGCAAAATAAGCAAGTGGTTATAAAATATTCATTGTTGTTGGGGAATATTCGTTTGGTCACGGAATATTCTTGCTGTCGGGGAATATTCGTACGATGGCGCAGCCATTTGTGGGCCCCAAAACGGAAAACAGTCGGATGAAGAAAACGACAAGTTTGAGTTTTTACAAATAACGGCGTAGTTGTTACCATTAACACTGTTAGAATACCCGAGGGTTAAAATACAATAATACATGTGGTTGCACAGTAGCACACGGTATTACACAATATTTTTGAATTATTGATTCTTACATAAGAAGGCACGACTCAATAATTGTTACAGTAATTACTGTCCAATATTTTATTTTATTGATTCAATAATTGTTGCGTTGATATTTTATATTATTGTTGTTTCAATAATTGTCACTACACAGTATTTCCCATTATCAGATCAATAATTTATATTATTTGAATAATATTATTAGATATCATTATTGGCAATGTCTAAGGAAATTCTATCTAGGAAACGGGTTTGGTCAGCTAATTGCGCGCCAATAAAGAGAAATCCTTATCGAAAAGCCCCTCTTTCACGAGAGCGACACGGTTGTCATAATTGTGATTACATAATATTATTTTTGAATAATTAATTATTAATTTATATGATAAGGAAATATTTATTTTATGTGGATATAAATGAAAGAATTAATGTTGAGATGTTTTATCAGTATTTTGTCGGAATGGAGGTATTAAAAATCATCTGTATGTGGATTTCAGAAATTTTCTTATTGAAATTTGGAAAAACTTTCTTCTACAAAGTTGTAGAGAATTAAATTTCCTATGGAAATGACATAGAATTCGTATTTTTCTGATAAAGGGATTTTTATATGAATTATTGAAGTTGCTGATTATTGTTTAAATTTAAAACATTTTGGAAATTTTCTAGAATGGGTGGCCCCACTTTTGGTTGGTGAGAAATGTTTTGAATTTTTATTTCAAATGTGGCGTGCGTGAATAGTAGCAGGTAAAGCCATCAGGTAGCATGTTAAGTCTACTTTGGCGTTCTAGCATTTTCCTATAAATAAAGTGCTTAGTTAGAATTGAAAATCATACCAGAATCATAAGTTTTCTCTCTCTATATTATCGAACGTATTTTGTGAGTATTTAGATACTTTGAGAGTTGCTATTCAGTACAAGTTTCCTTCAGCGTTATATCCGATATTTCAGTCAGAAGTACTATTCTTTTGAGGTAAGGGATGTTATTTTCTTCGTAAATGATGTTATTTCATTCAATATCATTATGCCGAAATATTGGTATGAATTTTATTATGAAATTTTTACCTTTTTATGTCGAGGTTACTATTCACGTATACGATATTATTCACATATACGATACTATTCACGAATACAGTACTATTCACGAAGTATGTCTTTTCTTGTGGAGTTTCTACCTTTTAGTGTCGGGGTTACTATTCATGTATACGACACTATTCACAAATATGACACTATTCACAGAAAAATGAAATTTTCTCTTCTTTGTCCAAGTTGTCTATTATGGTTACTATCTTTGATTGTATCCATGTTTTGATCTTCATTCTTGAATTTTGCTCTACAATTGATTACTATGGAGTATTTTTGAACTTAGATGAACTAAAGTATGAATCCCTAATCTTTGTCCTTTTATCTCACTGGATTCGTTTCTTTAAGATATTTTTCATCATCCTCAGTCTCAAATGGTGATACTTGATGAATATCTTTGGCCTTTAGTGCAGTGATGAATGATTACCTGATGAATATCTTTGTCCCGTAGTGCAAAGATGGACATGTGTTGAGATGAACATGACCAACTGGTGATACAAATGAATATCTTTGGCCCGGAGTGCAAGGATGAATATTTGATTCAAGATGTATAATGATTGATGTTACATGGATAAAATATTGATGATGGACTTTTAAATTCATAGATGATAGTAGATTTCATTCTCTACTTAACTCTTCTAATGAATTATTATTTTCGCAGTGAATATTGATCTAAAACTTGTTGTCTATTATATTTTATCTGATTTATTGAAGGCTAACGATAATTTGTTCTACATTATCTTAGTCATAATATTCTTTACTGGGCTAGTTGAGCTCACCTTTTTCCTTTTTGTTCCATTTTTCTTCTCAGGAGACGAGTATATAGCGGGAAATAGTCGGGGTGTGGAGTAATGTTTCCAGTCAGTTGTTTTAGCAGTCCTTACTATTTTGTAAAATAGTGTTTCCATAATTTTAATGAGGACTTATTTGAGTTTGAATACTGTCTAGAAGATAATATTTGTATTTAAACTCACAGCATATATGTTGTCGTATTTTGCACGACAATTGTAATTATGAAGTTGTAGTTGTTTTCTGTTCCATGTATTAGGCGACTCAGAATGTGTGATGTATACCTATTTTGGGGGCGTCACACCGATCGTATGCTACAAATGCAGAGGGGAGGGACACATCAGTCCAAACTGTACGCAGCAGTCTAAAACATGTTACAGTTGTGGAAGAGAAGGTCACCTAGCTTGATTTTGTCGTGCAGTAAAGCCAAGTCTAGCTGGGATGGAGGCACCGAAGGCTGTTCCAGAGAAGTCAAAGTCGGTAGTTCAAGGGAGAGCGTTTGTCGTGACCTCCCAAAAAGCGAGGAATCCGAACGAGGTTATCATGGGTAAGCTAATCATAAACTCTAGCGAAGTCTATACCTTAGTTAATACCAGTTCTACACATTCTTTTATTTCTCCTACTTCCGTTCAACGTTAAATTTATCTCTAAAGAAATTAGACTTATCTGTTGAAACTCCGTTGGGAGAAATCTTCATTACATCCACTGTTTATAAGTCTTGTTTAATTTAAATCGGCAACCGCATGTTACCTGCGATCTTATTTCTTTGAAAATACTTACATTTGATGTGATTTTAGGGATTGATTGGTTAACTACTCATCATACTAAAATTTATTGTTTTCGTAAGGTTGTTAACTTTTATATTCCTAACAAACCTATTATGCGAATTCAAGCAACGAAACCACTAAAGTTAATCACCGTCATATCAAGCCATAAAGTTATTTGTTTATTGAAAAACGGATGTCAAACTTTCTTAGCTCATGTCACAGATTTAACTAAAAATACGTCAGATTTGAATGATATTTCTATTGTTAATAAATTTCCTGATGTATTCCCTGAAGAACTTCTTGGCCTACCCCCAGAGCGTGAAATCAAATTTTGTATCGACCTTGAACCCGATACAAAACCTATTTCCAAAGCCTCATATCGAATGGCTCCTATTAAACTTAAGGAGTTAAAGATTCAACTGCATGAATTGTTAGACATCAGTTTCATTCGTCCTAGTTCGTCTCCTTGGGGTGCTCTTATTCTATTTGTAAAGAAAAAAGATGGAAGTATACGACTTTGTATTGACTATCGGGAGTTGAACCATGTCACCATAAAAATTAGGTACCCGTTGCCTCGCATTGATGACTTGTTTGACCAGTTGCAAGGTGCAAAATTGTTTTTAAAGATCGATCTTCATTCCGGGTATCATCAGGTAAAGATTAAAACCGATTTCATTCCAAAGACTGCTTTCAGAACTCGATACGGACATTATGAATTTCTAGTCATGTCCTTTGGATTGACTAATGCTCCTACTGCCTTCATGGATATGATAAACCGAGTATTCAAGGAATATTTGGATCACTTTTTGGTCGTCTTTATTGATGACATCCTCATTTACTCCAAAAGTCATGAAAATCATGAGCAACACTTGAGGTTGATACTCCAAAAGCTTCGTGAAAACAAGCTTTATGCCAAGTTGAAGAAATATGAGTTCTGGCTTGAGGAAGTAGCATTCCTTGGGCACGTGATATCAAAGCATGAAATATCTGTTGTCCCAATGAAGATATATTGAAGCAATTCATAGCTGGGAGAAACCTAAGTTAGTGACTGAAGTACGTAGCTTTCTGGGCTTAGCTGGTTATTATCGGAAATTCGTGGAAGGATTTACTCGAATCGCTACTCCACTAACTCAGCTGACTTGAAAAGATACAAAATTTGGCTAGAGCGAGGAATGTAAGAAGAGTTTTCAAGAACTCAAGAGGAGACTCATTTCAACACCTGTTCTAACAATACCATCTGGCTCAGAGGGATTTGTCATCTACAGAGAAGCTTCAGGCAGAGGGTTAGGATGTGTTCTCATAAAACATGGGAAAGTCATAGCCTATGCCTCACGAAAACTCAAAGAATATGAGAGGAATTATCCTACTCATGATCTAGAGTTGGCAGCAGTCATTTTTGCACCAAAAATCTGGAGGCATTACCTATATAGGGAGAAGTTAGAGATCTATACAGATCATAAAGCCTCAAATATTTCTTCACCCAAAAGGAACTCAACATGCGGAAATGACGTTGGCTCGAGCTGTTGAAAGATTATGATCATACCACTCAATACCATCCTGGAAAATACGAGTGCGATATTGTCAACTCAAAGACCCATTTTGTATGACTTGCAAAGGATGGAGATAGAGTTAAAGACTCCAGGGACACATGTGATGATGGCAAATATACGACTAGAACCGACTTTAATCGATAAAGTTAAAGCTGCTCAAGCTACAGAGCTGGAGCTGATGCGTATGAGAAAGAAAGTACAAGAAGGTGTTATTCTGGAAGCAAGAATCGAAGAAGAATGTTTACTTCGAGTCAACTCCAGACTTTGTGTTCCTAACGATTCTAACTTGAAGTATAAAATCATGATGGAGGCACACAACACACCCTTTACAATCCATCTTGGGAGTACCAAATTGTATTGTGATCTTCGACATACATTTTGGTGCAGCAATATGAAAAGAGAGATCCCGGAGTTTATCTCAAAGTGTTTAACGTGTCAACGAGTCAAGGCAGAGCATCAAGTGCCAAAAGGTCCATTGCAACCACTTGAAATTCCAGAATGGAAGTGGGAGCACATTACCATTGATTTCGTTACTAGTCTTCCCAAGGTTTCTTAGGGCATAGATGCAATTTGGGTCATTATCGATAGACTAACCAAGTCTGCTCATTTCTTATATATACGAAAAATGTATTCACTTGAACGTCTTGCTCGTATATACAAAAATGAGATTGTAAGACTTCATGGTATGCCAGTATCCATAGTTTCTGATCGAGACCCAAGATTCACTTCATGATTTTGGGTTAGTTTGCAAAACGCTATGGGCACAGATTTACGATTTAGTTCGGCATATCATCCTCAAACGGACGGGTAGTGGAAGAGGACAATTCAAACTCTTGTCATTGGGACAAGTTGGGATAAGTTCTTATCATTGGTGGAATTCTCCTACAACAACAGTTATCAAGCAAGTATTGGCATGGCTCCATTCGAAGCGTTGTATGGACGTAAGTGTCGTTCTCTAGTATGCTGGGACGAGGTGGCTAAGGAAACGTTATTGGGACAGGAATTGGTATGTATGACTACAGAGAAGATTCAAATGATCTGGCAACGTATAAAAACCTTACAAGATCGACAAAAGAGTTACGCTGATCTTCATCGAAAAGACGTGGAATTCAATGTTGGAGATCATGTGTTATTACATGTTTCTTCATGGAAAGGACTTACGAGATTTGGAAAGAGAGGAAAGCTCAATCCTTGATTCATTGGCCCATTTGAAATCCTCGATCGAGTAGGAACTGTGGCTTATAGACTCGCCTTCCCGCCAAGTATGTCTTGTGTTCATAATATTTTTCACATTTCTATGTTACGTAAATATGTGGAAGACCCGAACCTCATTATTGAGTTAGAACCGGGTGAAATAGCGAAAGATTTAATGTACGAAGAGGTACCTGTTAAAATCTTGGATAAGAAGGAACATATTCTACGCTCCAAGGTTATACCTCAAGTTAAAGTTTTTTGGAGGAACCACAATGTTGAGGAAATGACCTGGGAGTTAGAATCTAAAATAAAATCAAGGTATCCTCACCTCTTCGACATACCAGGTACGTACCCTAATTTCGAGGATGAAATTTCATAAGAAGGGGAGGTTGTAAGACCCCAACTTTCATAAATAAAGATTAATTTTTTCTGAAATATATTTTTGAATATTATGGTGTGGATTTGATATAATGTTATAGCTGTGGGTAATATTTATAAATTTTGTAAAGTATGCAAGTTGTTATAAAATATTCGATTGGTCGGGGAATATTCGTTTTAACAGGAAATATTCGTACGACGACACAATCATTAGTGGACCCACAACGGAATTATTGTCAGAATTAGAAAACGATAAAAATATCTTTTATAAAAGTAACGACAAAGGTTTTTACCGTTAACTGTTGAAATACCCGGTGATAAAAGAACAGTAATACGCGTGGTTGAATAATAGCACATGGTATTGATTATTGATGTTTACGTGAGAAGTCACTCAGTTATACTCAATTATTGCTACAGTAATTGCTGCATAGTATCTCACGTTATTTGATTAATTTATTGTCAATAATTTTATATTATTAAATTAATAATTGAGATGACAACTTATTCATATTATTATATGCATAATTAACAATGTCTAGAAAATTCTGTCGAGGAAAGGGTTTGGTAACCTAATTGCGCGCCAATAGGGAGAAATCGTTATCGGAAAGCCCCCTCTTTCGTGGGAACGATCTGGTTGTTAATATTACGAGTTATAATAATGATGAATAAATGTTGTTAAAAATATTGCGAGTTATAATATTTTATTGCACAGTAATGCACAATAAAATCAAATTTCAAAAAATCTTACGCCGGTTGCGCCCATGAATAAAAATTACTGTGCATCCGTGATTTTATAATTCAAATAGTATCCTTCCATTCTCCTATAAACAAGATGCTTAGTTTAGAATTGTAAATCACACCAGAATCAGAGAATTTTTCTTCTATAATATTGAGCGCATTTCTTTAGAGTTTTAAGAAGCTTTGAGCGTAGAATACTCTCTTTTTTAAGGTAAGGGATATTATTTTGGTTCAATATTCGTATGAAATAATATTTTCTTGCATATTCTGTAGTATGTAAGTATATTATTTCATTTTCGTATTCATAATTATACACTCATGTTGTTAAGTTTTGGCTTCTATACCCCATGAAATTAGTAGAATATCCTTAAAATTTGCGCTTCATCTAGTATCTTTTCATGGAAATATTATTCTGAACATTCTTGATAAGTTTTAACTTTTTTATGTCAGAGTACTATTCACGGGGTACTATTCACCCGGGGTACTTTTCATGATAAAAATTAATTTCGTTTCGGTCCAAATCATTTTTGGTACAATATTATTCTTGAATTTTACTCCACAAAGTAGTATCATGTTGACAATTTGAATATTTTAAATTCTGGATAAATTAAATTATAAATTTTTAAAAATTTATCATTTACTTTTATTCAATTGAATTTTTATATTATTTTCATCATTCTTATGCTTATATTGTTATGAAAGTCATCTTTGGCCCGTAGTGCATAGATGGACTATTGATCGGTATGATTATGACCATGGATCATTCGGTATAATCACGACCTGTAATGTTACAAATGATGCGGTAAAAGTCCTCATTGGCCCGTAAGGCATTGATGGACAGTTGTTGGCATGATCATGACCATTGATGATTACACGAATATCCTTGGCCCGTAGTGCATGGATAATTCGTGGACGTGATACTAATGAATATCATTGGCCCGTAGTGTAGAGATGATTCAATGATGTGGATTATTTATTAAATTTCTAGTCTCGATGATAAAATTGATGATAAACTTTTAAATCATATAAGATAGTAGATATCATGCTCTACTTGACTCTTCTAATGGATTGCTTGTTTATTTGCTTAAACTTGATGTTTATTATATTTTATCGGTTTAACATTTGTGAAGCTAACAATAATTTATTCTCGCATTATCTTAGTCATAATATTTCTTCTTTGAAATAGTTGAAATTTCACCTTTTTGCTTTCATTATTCTCTTCAGGAAATAAGAACGTAGCCGGGACTAGTCAGGGAATGGAATGACGGTCTGAGATGGTTGTTTTAGTAGTCCTCACTATTTAGTGTGATAATAAATGCAATGAGGATTGAATTTGAGTTTGGATATTGTCTAGAAGACAATATTCCTGTTAAAACTCTCAGCTATGTTTTGTCGTATTTTACACGACAGTTGTATAATTAAGTTTGTATTTGAATTCTGTACCATGTATTTGGCGACTCAGAATGAGTGATGTATACCTATTTTGGGGGCGTTACAATTGTGTTGGCAATGAAAGAAACTAGTTTTCCCCGAATCATTACTGAATGTGGTGCCTTGTCCTCAACATTGGCATATAATTCTTTAACAATGGCTAACACTGCCGGTTCTAGTTGATCCGTGAATGTATCCAGCCTCTTTTAATAATCTAATGTTCCATTTCTCCATCAAATTAATTTGGGCGAAGACCGCGCTCGGGAGTTAGAACTTTACTCGCTAGATATGTGTCAAATTTTTTTGTTGCCTAGGCACTCACAAATATTCTCCTATCAAAATCCAATGTTGGTGTCGAAGTACCTCCACCCCTATGTTTTTTCGGTGTCATGTGCTTCTACTAACCAAAGCTTAGGTACAAACTGACTCAACTAGTTTGCTCGATTGGCGAATCCTGCTCAAACAGACTGACTTCTCTTAGAAACAAATTGTTGAACACTAAGTTACACTGACAGAAATCGTCTTCGCCAATTCCCCCAAACTCAATTGACAAACAATTTTCAAGTCGAAGATCAATTTACAGTAATAACATCCAAAACAATCCAAGTGAGCCAACACAAACTCACTTGGCCCAACTAATTACTGCAAACCCAAATGCAACAGTAAAAACTACCAAATTGCAAATTCGAGGGAACACTTGACCAATTATAATATCTTCCCCAACCAAATGAACAAAATTAGATGAACAAATGACCAAATATCTAGCGTGTGTGCGCTTTCCCAATTTGGTATGATTTCTTCAATTCAATAACAAATTTATGCACTTCGTGAAGCTGATGGAGAAATCCCTTGCCCAAATTGTCCAATTTGATGAAGTCGTTCAATTCACTTAGAAAACTAATTCTTGGATGTGAGTACTTTGTCTATGATTGATTTCATCCGAGACAAGGGTAGGAGTGAGGGGTATTGATAAGAAAGCATTTGTATTTGTGGAGTTAGGGTGAGGGAAAGGAGAAATGAGTTGATAATTAGGGTGAGAAATTGGAAAAAATTTGAAGAATTTAATTGGAAGAGGTTTTGAGGGACTGATATAGGTGTTTTAGGGATTAAGTTCGAAGTTGGAGTGAAGAGAAGGGATGTTCGATCGATTGTAAATAGGAATTTTAAAAACTGAGTTTCGTCGAATCCGTTGGGCGAATTTATTTGCACGTTGAAATTCGTTGGGGCGAATTAGGATAGGGGGTTGGACGTCGGGGCGGGTTCTAAATTTGCTGGGGTTGAATCTGGATAGAGACCAGTCAGCCAGGGTGGATTCCTTAGGCCTTCTGAATTTTCCAGGGTGTATTAGGATTTTTTCTAAAATTTCTGTACAGTCTAAGTGCTTCGGATGCCTTCCCTATGCTTTCGATCGGCAAAAAAGGCTCCCGAATCATGGTAACAATGATTAGAAGAGCTATATCATGTAAGAAGTAAACAATAATTCATCCTCTCATGACCATAATTAAACTTGGCAAAAATCAGCAAGCCCAGCGATGGTAATGACCGCGACCATTGTCAAAAGCGGTTTTGAGCTTTCATTTTTCAAATTTATCAAAACACAAGTATTTTTATTTGGCCACTAAATAATATACACCAATTGTAAGGCCTCTAACTTTTATGAATAAAGAATAATTTTCTCGAAATATATTTTTGAATATTATGGTATGAATTTGATATAATATTATAGTTGTGGGTAATATTTATAAATTTTGCAAAAGTGTGCAAGTGGTTATATAATATTCGATTGGTTAGGATATTCGTTTTAACGTGAAATATTCAATGCGACGCAACATAATCATTAATTGGACCCTACAATGTAAGTATTGTCGTAGTAAGAAAATGACATAATTATCTTTTTATAAAAATAATGGCGAAAGTGTTACTGGTTGAAAATGTTGAACTACTACCTAGGTAGTAAAAGTAAAGTAATACGCGCTAGTTGCGTAGTAGCATTACCTGGTGATTGGTTATCGATCTTTACGTGAGAAGTCATTCATTATACTCAATTATTACTACGATAATTCTTCATCATATCTCTATATTATTGATTCAATTATTGTCACAGTATCATCTGCATAATATGATATATTATTAAATCAATAATTGAGACGAAAAAGTTATTCATATTATTAAATTACAATATTGACAATGTTTAGAAGTTATGTCAAGGAGAGGTTTGGACATCTAATTGTGCACCAACAAGGAGAAATTCTTATCGGAAAGCCCCCTCTTTCCTGGGAACGACCTGGTTGTTAAATATTGTGAGTTATAATATTAATAATGAATAAGTTTGTGTTGAATAAAGATGAAATTGATAGTTCCATTGTGTTGGAATTATTAGTGTTAGTGGAAATCGACATTTATTTCGATATTAATTGATGTCTGGAAGTTATACTAACCAATCGGGTAATTAATCGGATAAATGAGCAATTAATTGCTATTAATTCACATGATTATAACTATTTGTTCATATGTGTGTACTATTGATTCACATTCTTGTACTATTAGGGGTGGTGGTGCAAGATTGATAATACTTGCATGACTAAGTTAAAAATGGAGGTATAGATGGAGGTACTATACTGTAATTCGTATTTTCACATGTCTAGAACTATTGATTCACATGATTTACTATTAATTCACATTATTTACTATTAAGGGAGGTGGTGCAAGTTTGATAATACTTGCAGGACTACATTAAAAATGAAGAAAAAAAGGAAGGTATTATACTGTAATATTTCGAGCCCCAAAACGTGCAATTATCGAAACTATATTTTCCTATAAATAAAAGCTCATTCTTCCTTCATTTCCCACCAATTCACAAAAGCTATAGAGCAATTATTATAGAGAGAAAGAATAAGAGAAGTCTGTTACCTCACTATTTCAGTATCCAGTTTTTTCTAAGGTAAGGGGTATTATTCCTTCGTATTCATGAAGAGAGTTATTTTCTTTCAATACTCGTATGGGTTGTTATTCCATTCTTTATTATTATGTTGGAATAACCTGTGTATGCGAAGTACCGCATACATGGTGAAATTCTTCATTATTCCATTCTTTATTATTCATTGGAATAACCTATCCGTAAAGGTCATTCGCATGCGCCTGTGAATTCTGTTGTTATTCCATTCTTTATTATTCTGTTGGAATATCCTGTCTGTGCAGATTACGCATGACCTGGTTCCATTCTTTATTATTCTGTTGGAATAACCTATTTGTGCGGTCTATCGCATGTCTGGTGAATTCTTTTGTTATTTCATTCTTTATTATTCTGTTAGAATAACCTATCTGTGTGGACTACCGCATGTATGGTGAATGATCCTTCATATTCATTACTTATTAAAATTATGGAAATGATCTTTCTACGTGGATTACCACGTGGCGGGCGAAAATCCATTTATAGTTTCATATATTCTATTATACTCAGTTAGTTAAAGTTTTGGCTTTTATACTCATGGAAATTAGTGGAATATCCTTGATATTTGTGTTTCATCCAGTATCTTTTCATGGAAATATTCTTCTGAGCATACTTGAATTTTACCCCACAAAGCAGTATCATCTTGACAATCTGGACGTTATTGGTTCCAGGATAAATTAATTTATAAATCTTTAAAATTTATCCTTGAACTTGTTTTATTTAATTATTATGTCATTGTCATCATCCTAATGCTTATATTGTGACGAAAGTCATCTTTGGCTTACGTGCATAGATGGACTTGGTATGATTATGACCAGGGATTATTCGGTATAATCATGACCGTAATGTGACGAATGATGTGGTGAAAGTCCTCATTGGTCTGTAGTTCATTGATGGACAATTGTTGGTATGATTATGACCAGGGATAAATCGGTATAATCATAACCATTGATGATTACATGAATATCCTTGGTCGTGTTCCAGGGATGATTTGATTTTATTTCTTAAGCTGAGTCTCAGCGATAAAGTTGATAAAAAACTTTTTAAATCATAGAAGATAGTAGATTTTATGCTCTACTTAACTCTTCTAATGGATTGCTTGTTCCGCTGCAGTTAAACTTATTGTCTATTATATTCTATCAGTTTAACATTGTTGAGGGCTAATGATAATTTATTATGCATTAACTTAGTCATAATATTTCTCACTGGGCTAGTTGAGCTCACCCATTTGCTTTCATTGTTCTCTTCAGGAAATGAGAACATAGCCGGGACTAGTTGGGGAATGGAGTGATGGTCCGAGATGGTGACATAGTAGTCCTCACTATTCTATAAAATAGTGTGATAATAAATGTAATGAAGACTCCATTGAGTGTGAATATTGTCTAGATGACAATATTTGTTTATAAAACTCATAGCATATGTTTTGTCGTATTTTACACGACAGTTGTATAATTAAGTTTTTATTTTTATTTTGTACCATGTATTTGGCGACTCAAGATGGGTGATGTATACCTTTTTTTTGGGGGCGTCACAGTTGGTATCAAAGCTTAAGGATATGAACCCTGGTTGAGATGTGAGACAAGAACTAGGAGGGGAGTGACGGGGAATTCCTTTGCTAGTATGACATACCTAAGTTTATTTGGTATTTAATTGGTCGGTCAAAGTATAGGGATAATATGTGATATGTTAATTAACCCTTGTTTTGTGGCAGTATTTGAAAATGGCATCCGAAAATGTTGAGATAAGCAATGAAGCACATGAGACCGTTGAGTCGCCAACGATCAATACCCAGGGTAATGTGCAACAGAAAGACAATAATCCTCATGTAAACAATAACACCGATGAAATGGTGAACGATGGGATGTTCAGAGGCTTTATGCAATTCATGCAACATCAAAGTAGAATGGCTCTCATCCAAAATGCAGTGTGAAAACACCGACAACTCTCTCGGACGGCCACCGCTAAGCGCTTCAAGGAGCAGACCACCGAAGTTTTTTGGAGTGCCAAAACCACTTAAGGCGGAGACATGGATAAAATAGATCAACAAGATATTTGATGTCTTGGGATGCTCTGAGGAGCAAAAGGTTCCCTTTGCCACCATCATGTTGTGAGCAGAGAGGCGATTCTTGGTGGGAATCAGCGACTCAACCCGCCACCACATCGAAAATGTCTTGGGAGAAGTTCCAAGAACTGTTCAACGACAAGTACTTTCCTGAAAGCATTCGTCACATGAAGGAGGTAGAGTTCATCAAGCATGAGCAAAACAATATGACTGTGGCGCAGTACGAAGCTAAGTTTACTGAGTTGTCTCGGTTTGCGTCTCACTTGGTTGATAATGAGGAGAGAATGTCGCGGATATTTCTAAGAAGTTTGTGTTAGGTTTGTAATATTCAAGAACGCAATCAAATTGCAAAAATAATGCGGAAACGTGTAAAAATTAGAGTTTAAAATTTTTACAAACCATATACCCGGATCACCCTTTATGCACAATTATTAATTAAACGAAAAGGATGAATAAGAAACATACCCTTGAAGATCCGAGCTTCCTCAGGTACAAGTTCACCTTCAATCCTTTTCGCGTTTAACTTGAATCCACCGGGTTTGGTTCCTTCTTTTGATCAACGTTAGCCACCCATGTGTTTGGCCTCTAGAGGTGATCCACCAAGGAATAATAAAGATTCAAGAAAATGGGTGGTTGGTTAAACCCTAGTTTTTCTATCTCTATAGAAAAAGAGCGTACTCTCCAACTATTGGAATTGCATGTATTTTGATATCTGATATAAGACTCCTCTTATAAAGATATCAGGTAACCTTATTTAATAAAATAAGGTATTATTTAATTAAACTCTTTTAATTAAATGGGCTCTAATCTTATTAGGGATAATTAATTAAACTCCTTTAACTAATTTTCCTCCTAATCCTATTAGGAATAAATGAGAGTACTTATATTAAATTAATTTCTAAACTCTTTAGAAATTAAAATAATAATAATAATTGTAATAATATTAATAAGACTCTCTTATTAATTTATATTTAATATTTCTAAAATATTAAATAATAAATATTAAGCAATTTAATTTATTCTATCTCCATAGATTAAATTAAATATACATAACATATATTATTACGATTATGCCATTAACTTCTTAAATAATTATTCTTCCTTTTATGGTGTGACCCTTTAGGTTCTCCATATTAAACCTATTGTGAATAAATCAATTAGAACAATTCTAATCTTATTTAAATAAATAAATTAAATAATTAATTTATTTAAATAAATAATATTTATTCTACAATAGGGATAAGTCTCCCTAGCGATCAAATCCTTTTCGGATAATATAGATTTCAACATTAATCATAAAAGAACCTTTGAGTAAATAGTTACTGCACAATTCAATCCTTCCACCATACAATGTCCCAATTAAATATAAGACATGGAATTACATCACAAGTCTTATTTTATTTAATTATATGTATTTCGATCCTTAAATGCACAACTCCAAATAATGCAAATTAGAAACTCCTTTCTAATTTCATTCGCGCTTGCCAAGGACTACTGGGTTGTCATTTATCGAATCACATAGGACATTTCTCTTCTTTTAATAAAGTGGTAGATTCTTTATCGATCATACATTATCTCCATGTATGACTTATTATACCCAAGCATACCTTTGATATACCCTAAGGGTCTTAAGGAATAAGTCAAAGTATAACTCATCATACACAAGATACTATGATGATCTCAAGTCCAAGGATCACTTGACTTTCGTCACTACTGAAATTCCTATTGACAGCAAGTAAAACTCCATTAGGTATTCCTTAGCGAGCCATGTTCAGTGAACTTATTCTCCAATAAGCACCTACATACTTGCTTTAGTGTCTCCACACAAATGATCATGAGATCAATCATCCTCATCCAATGAGCAAGCAACGTATGTACCAATCTATCCGGATTCACTAATCCCAATTTAGTAATCCAACGATTGGGAACTATTTTAGTTTTAAGCTTTCTAAGAATTTAGATCTCATTAGAATGATCATCATCATTATTCTAAAAGCATTGCTTAAAACTATGGGTTTATCACATATTATAAAACTGCATCATGTAGATAATTAAAAGCCTTTAATAAATTAATACTTTTGATTAATAAATGAATAAGATTGTTACAAAGTATATGCTTTATCATCAAACATGATTGGCTTGTGTGCATACTACTTTCAATCTCCTACTTGCACTAAAGTCAATCGTCATGGTATCTCATACTCTTTTTCTCTAAGTGACGATTATCCTGCTGTTGGATAAGCTTTAGTTAATGGATATGTAATGTTGTTCTTGAGAGTCCACTATCTCTATAGTGATTTCCCATCTTTCAATGATTCTAATAATCAAATGAAAGTGCCACAACACATGTTTAGATCCAAGATGAGACTTAGGAACTATTCCTAGTTCTGTAATGAACTTTTAATCCAAACAATCAACTTGTAGCTTCATTTATAGCTATATACTTTGTCTTTATCACTAAACCAGCAACTCTTTGCTGTTTGGAACCTTTCCAATTTCACTGCACCACTATTCAAGATAACGCTTTACCTTAAAGTGGATTTTCTGTTGTCTTGGTCTGTCTGAAAAACTTGAGTCTGTTAAGCCCTCTAGTTTTATTTAGACCCACCATGAATATGATCACATCCTTAGTGCCGATTAAGCACTTTAAGATGTTTTCAGCGACTCATAGTGAACTTCTCCGAATATGATCATCGATCAACATCAGGTCTCGTATATTTCATTGCATACATGATAGTCACTCATGCGACCTCTCTTTTCAGGAGTCTGTGGGGACTATTAAGAGAGATATACACCATAACTCATCTACATGAGACATCTCTTGGAGTTTGCCATGCTAAACGACTTTAGCATCAAATGAATATACGTTCCTTGGGATTTAGTCGAGCATCCTCTTAAATCTATCTATATAGATTTATATCCCCAATTAAGATACTCTTCCAAATCATTCATGGAGGAATGTTTAGACAACTTTATCTTTACTGATTGTAGCATTGGTATGTCATTCCTTATCCGTAGTATATCAACATATAATACTAGAAATTTCAAGACGCTCCCACTGACCCTTTTGTACACACTAAAACTCTTACCTCATCGTATGTAACTCTGGATCATCATCTTCTATGATGCGTACCTCATCATCATCATCATCCATGATAAATCCATACCTCCTAGGTATCTTCAGTACTATTTCAGATTTACGATTCAGTTGTGGTACAATAGGTCTATCTACAGGTTCCTCCTATTTGACTTATAGTATTTTGTGGTTCTTGAACTCTTCAAAATCTATTATCCTCCCACTAGCCCCTTCAATGATAAACACATTTATCTTAGAAGGCAGCGTGTTTTGTAACAAACACCTTTTGCTAAGTAGAATTATAGAACATATACCCTAAACTTACTTTAGGATGTCCCACAAATCTGTACATGTCAAATCTTGTCCCAAGCTTATCCTTTGAAACCTTTTCACATAAGTTGGACAACCACTTATCTTAACATACTTAAGATTAGGAATCCTCCCCGTCCATAACTTTTATGGAGTCTTGGGGCTTGGATTTTGAGGTTACCTTTTAAAGTAGATATGCAAACCATTTCTAGGACATGACCCTAGAAGGATACTTTGGAATGTCGGTTAAATCATTATGGACCGCACCATGTCCAACAAGGTACGATTTTTCATTCAGATACATCAATCAATTATTGCGTATCAGGATGTGTCCATTATGAGAAAACCATTTGAGATGATCTAGAAACTTATTGCACAAGTATTTATTCCTTGATCTAATCAAAGAATCTTAATACCTTGCCAATTTGTTTCACTTCTGAATTCTTTGAACCTTTCAAATAATTCACACTTGTATTTCAACAAATACATATATTCAACTCTTTGAATGATCATCTCCTTTTCTTATATTATTTTGTTCAATTTATAAAATAATTTTCATGTAAGTCAAGTATACTAAATCTATTAAGTAATATTCTAGTTCTACACAAAATATTATTATTATAAATAGAACAACAATTGTTCTTAAATATAATACCAAAGATTTTATTGTCCAACAATAAAATAGAAAAAATGTTTCAAACGAGAATTGGAATACAATAACAACTTATTGATTTAATAGATTTGCTCGTAGGCGTTGCTAAACTATAAGTTCCTATGGTTAATGCAAAGAACCTTTGTTTCATTTTTCACATAGGATTACTTATCTTTGTTTAGCTTTCTACTTCTGCTTGGTCCCTTCATAAATCTATATTTATGATAACCAAAGTCGGTATCAAATACCCAAGTAGAACCTTGACTTAAAGAAAAATTTATTCTAAATCATGAACAAATTTGTATTGTAACCGAAATTTCACTAAGCTTCTTTGGTTAGCCTCTGCAAGATGCTTCTCGCAGTTTCTTTCCAGTGTCCAGGCTTATAGCAGTGGAAGCAAACTCCTTTGCTATCCATATCAGTTTTGTTCTTATTATCCTTTGTTTATGCCTTTCCATTTACCTTCTTTGAATCGTTCTTCTTTTTAGAAGATCCTTTGGCCCCTACCAGTAAGACTTGGTCTTTCTTGGTTGGAAAGTGACTCTCAGCATTTTTCAACATGTTAAGCAAATCAGCGAGGCTGATATCTAGCTTGTTCATATGAAAAATTCACAACAATTGTGAAAGGAGTCCGGGAGTGAGGGCAAGATCAAATCTTGGCTCAACTCTCCATCCATGACAAAACCCGTTGTCCTAATTGATCAATCAAATTGATAATGTTAAGGACTTTTATCTGTTCTGCAGTGTCATCGGTCATTCTAGATCGGAAGAGCTCCTTAGATATCTGATATCTATCAGTCCTACTTTCCTCACCATCAACTACTTGATGTGTAGGAATATAGTAGAAGTATCCATAGTTTCAGGCTGACACTGAAGCTGAAGCTTGTTACTCATGGATACGAGCATGATGCATTGAGCCAACCGTGCATCATCTTGTCACTTTCTAAAAGCGAAATCTCTTTCCTCGAGGCATTATTCGCAACCATTCAGAGGATAGGCGTATTTAGGACATAAGATAGCTTTTCAGCCATGAGAACTATTCTCAAATTCCTTAACCAATCCGAGTAATTCGGTTCGATTAATTTAGCATCTAATATGCTTCGCAGTGATAGTAATTTTAGACATTGTAAAATTCTATAAATGAATTTGTAATTAACAACATTTTAACATACATTCTTTTATTAATTACCAAAATAAATTAGGTCTTGTGTTAAATTGGTATCTCCCACTATTTTCTTCAAACTATATTACCCTCACTTATATAGTTCGGCAAAATCTAATTAAAGATTTGCTAGTGAGAATAAGGATCCCATTTCAAATGTATATATAAATTGTGGTGACACAAAAAACTATATATAAATAAATAGGTAGACAACTTTTGTCAATTACATCAACTATGCAACTCCTTTTCTTTTGCCTCTTAAATTATTTTGATCAAGTGGTGGCACATCCGAATCAAAATTATCCAAGTTAAGTCCAACCTAGCACTCCATATATTCAAAAAAGAAAAATATCATCCTTGTGGTGACACAACAAAACAATATTGTTCAATTTTCTTTATAAGCATCAAATGTGATAAATTAACATCTTAAATACTTAATACTTGCCTTGTGGTGACACAACAAACTCATATTAAATATTTAATACTCTATTAATTTTATCATGCTGAAGGCGACGCTCGATATTCCAAATATCTTTGAACGCTTTAGGACTTAATATAAAAATTGAGGGTTTGTTATTAATATGTCTCATCTTGTTTAGCGGCAAGCATGCACATATATATATATATATAATATACGTCATATATTAATGAACATGCGAAGCATGTTTGCATAATATATAATATATATAGTATAAGCATGCACATATAGAATACTATATTCTACCCGGATTGATTATGGACTTTTATTCTAGTTTGGTTCACTAGAGCCACGAAGTGAACCAAAAGGTCAAACCCTAGGGGTGCAAGAAATAATATTTAAATATAACTATTACATTTAAACCCGGGCTCCATTACAAACGGGTCTTCAAGCGCTCCTTGCTCCTTGATCTCCAATTCTTCAAAATTAATTCTAACTATTCCTTATTACAAAACTATTTAAAATAAATAGAAATCTTGATCAGCAGTCAAGGGGAAGTACATAAGAGGGAGTTAGAATTTATATTAAGAAAAAATTAGAGAAGACAAGGTACGCAGACCCCATTTAATAAAACCCATACATTCATGCATCCAACTAAAATAAAATCCAATCACATTGGTCAATAGTCCATAATTAATCCCATTTATTATCATACACATCATCATATGCATCAATAAATAACATTCATCTCATGAATAATAAACATTTAATATATATATTGATATCATTTAATGGGCAAATTTAGTTAGTATAAAATCTAATTTTGAATCAAAATAAACTCCTTTATTTTAATCCAAATTTAAATCAAAATAAAACTATTTTATTTTAATTTATCTAATTTTGAATAAAATAAACTATTTTATTTTAATCAAAATTTTTAATCAAAATAAACTCCTTTATTTTAATTAATTATGGAATCCAATTCCATGTAAAAAAAAAATATCTCCTTTATTAAAGGAAACATGGATTCTCTTTCCTATTTACAAATAAACTCTTTTATTTTGAATAATATGAAATCTTATTTCATATCTAAATAAACTCCTTTATTTAAGGATATTAGGATTCTCTTTCCTATTCACAAATAAACTCTTTTTATTTTGAATAATATGAAATCTTATTTCATATCTAAATAAACTCCTTTATTTAAGGATATTAGGATTCTCTTTCTATTCACAAATAAACTCTTTTTATTTTGAATAATATGAAATCTTATTTCATATCTAAATAAACTCCTTTATTTAGAATCCAATTTCAACTCCAATTAGTTTATCATGGAATCCAATTCCAACTCTAATTAGTTAGCATGAAATTTAATTTTAAAATTAAAATAAACTTTATATTTTAATATAAAATAAACTTTTTATTTTAATATTAAAATAAACTTTTATTTTAATATTAAAATAAAATTTTATTTTAATAATAAAATTATTAAGAATATTATATATATAATAATAATAAAACCAAAACCGTTATTATATATATATAATAAAACCGTTTGTTTTATTATATATATATATATAATAAAACTAACGGTTTTATTATATATATATAATAATCATGCGGAATATATATTATATATATATACGTAATATATGATACTTGGCTTAAATGAATCCTGCTGATCTCTTGGCCACGTTAACTAACATTTATTATATATAATAAGGAATCACTTGTAACCACCATGATCGCGCAATCACGAAAATAGCGAAAACGGATTTCACGATTAGATCATCACGGTTTTTTTTTTAAAATTTTATACAACAAAATTATGCCCAATTAAATTGTTCAAAACACATATCAATATACATATTAAATTAAAATAATTAATAATTCGCATAAAGGTTTGGCTCTGATGCCACTGTTAGGTTTGTAATATTCAAAAACGCAATCAAATTGCAAAAATAATGCGGAAACGTGTAAAAATCAGAGTTTAAAATTTTTACAAACCATATACCCGGATCACCCTTTATGCACAATTATTAATTAAACGAAAAGGATGAATAAGAAACATACCCTTGAAGATCCGAGTTTCCTCAGGTACAAGTTCACCATCAATCCTTTTCGCGTTCAACTTGAATCCACCGGGTTTGGTTCCTTCTTTTGATCAACATTAGCCACCCATGTGTTTGGCCTCTAGAGGTGATCCACCAAGGAATAATAAAGATTCAAGAAAATGGGTGGTTGGTTAAACCCTAGTTTTTCTATCTCTATAGAAAAAGAGCGTACTCTCCAACTATTGGAATTGCATGTATTTTGATATCTGATATAAGACTCCTCTTATAAAGATATCAGGTAACCTTATTTAATAAAATAAGGTATTATTTAATTAAACTCTTTTAATTAAATGGGCTCCCTAATCTTATTAGGGATAATTAATTAAACTCCTTTAACTAATTTTCCCTCCTAATCCTATTAGGAATAAATGAGAGTACTTATATTAAATTAATTTCTAAACTCTTTTAGAAATTAAAATAATAATAATAATTGTAAGAATATTAATAAGACTCTCTTATTAATTTATATTTAATATTTCTAAAATATTAAATAATAAATATTAAGCAATTTAATTTATTCTATCTCCATAGATTAAATTAAATATACATAACATATTATTACGATTATGCCATTAACTTCATAAATAATTATTCTTCCTTTTATGGTGTGACCATTTAGGTTCTCCATATTAAACCTATTGTGAATAAATCAATTAGAACAATTCTAATCTTATTTAAATAAATAAATTAAATAATTAATTTATTTAAATAAATAATATTTATTCTACAATAGGGATAAGCCTCCAAATGCGATCAATGACTTTCCGGATAATATAGATTTCAACATTAATCATAAAAGAACCTTTGAGTAAATAGTTACCGCATACATTCAATCCTTCCACCATACAATGTCCCAATTAAATATAAGATATGGAATTATCACAAGTCTTATTTTATTTAATTATATGTATTTCGATCCTTAAATGCACAACTCCAAATAATGCAAATTAGAAACTCCTTTCTAATTTCATTCCCTACTTAACCAAGGACTCTTTGGGTTGTCATTTATCGAATAACATAGGACATTTCTCTTCTTTAATAATAGAAGTGGTAGATTCTTTATCGATCATACATTATCTCCATGCATACAACTTATTATACCCAAGCATACCCTTTGTATACCCTAAGGGTCTTAAGAATAAGTCAAAGTATAACTCATCATACACAAGATACTATGATGATCTCAAGTCCAAGGATCACTTGTACTACTATCACTACAGGAATTCCTATTGACAGGCAAGTAAAACTCCATTAGGTATTCCTTAGCGAGCCATGTTAAGTGAACTTATTCTCCAATAAGCACCTACATACTTGCTTTAGTGTCTCCACACAAATGATCATGAGATCAATCATCCTCATCCAATGAGCAAGCAACGTATGTACCAATCTATCCGGATTCACTAATCCCAATTTAGTAATCCAACGATTGGGAACTATTTTAGTTTTAAGCTTTCTAAGAATTTCGAACTCATTAGAATGATCATCATCATTATTCTAAAAGCATTGCTTAAAACTATGGGTTTATCACATATTATAAAACTGCATCATGTAGATAATTAAAAGCCTTTAATAAATTAATACTTTTTATTAATAAATGAATAAGATTGTTACAAAGTATATGCTTTATCATCAAACATGATTGGCTTGTGTGCATACTACTTTCAGTTTGAAACCCGAGAACTGTGTTTGTATTCAGATGTTGTGAATAGGGCTCAGTTATTGGAGCGCGATAATGAGTCAACCCAACCAAGAGAGAGCAGTCGACAAGTCGATAATACCAAAGGGTAATACCATCGGAAGCGGTGATAACAAGCGTGGAGGAATCAACATGCCATAAATGGTAATCACTTTTGGTGGTAATCATGGCCATGACAATAAGAGTGGACATTTCAAGAAGAGGAGATTCAACAATGATGGAAAGACGTCAAAGACCAAAGACCGTTGTTAAGGAAGGAGAACGACCGCCGGTCGTATGTTTCAAATGCGGAGGGGAGGGATATATCAGTCCAAACTGCGTGATGCAGTCCAAAGCGTGTTACAACTGTGGAAAAGAAGGTCACCTAACCCGATTTTTTCGAGCACCAAAGTCAAGTCCAGCTGTGATTAAGGCATCAAAGGGTGTCCCAAACAAGACAAAATCGGTAGTTCAAGGGAGAGTGTTTGTCGTAACCTCCCAAAAAGCAAGGAATCCGAACTAGGTGATCACGGGTAAGCTAATCATAAACTCTAGAGAAGTTTATACTTTATTTGATACCGATTCTCCCCATTCTTTTATTTCTCCTACTTGTGCTCAACTTTTAAATTTAACTCCGGAGAAATTAGACTTTGATTTATCTGTTGAAACTCCGTTAGGAGAAACCTTCATCACATCCACTGTTTATAAGTCTTGTTTGATTCAAATCGGTAACCACACGTTACTTTTCGATCTTATCTCATTAAAATTACTTGTATTTGACGTGATTCTAGGGATTGATTGGTTAACTACTCATCATGCTAAAATTGATTATTTTTGTAAGGTTGTTAGCTTTCATATTCCTAATCAACCTATTATGCGAATTCAAGCGACCAAACCATTAAAATCAATCACGGTCATCTCAAGCCATAAAGCTATTCGTTTATTGAAAACGGATGTCAAACTTTCTTAGCTCATGTCACAGATTTAAACAAAAATACGTCAGATTTGAATGATATTTCTATTGTTAATAAATTTCCTGACGTATTCCCCAAAGAACTTCCTGGCCCACCCAGAGCGTGAAATCGAGTTTGGTATCGACCTTGAACCCGGTACAAAACCCATTTCCAAAGCCCCATATTGAATGGCTCCTATTGAACTTCAGGAGTTAAAAACCCAACTGCAGGAATTGTTAGACATCGGTTTCATTCAACCTAGTATGTCTCCTTGGGGTGCTTTTGTTCTATTCGTGAAGAAGAAAGATGGAAGTATGCGACTTTGTATTGATTATCGGGAGTTGAATCATGTCACCATCAAAAATAGGTACCCGTTTCCTCGCATTGATGACCTGTTTGACCAGTTGTAAGGCACCAAATTCTTTTCAAAGATCAGTCTTCGTTCTAGATATCATCAGTTGAAAATTAAAACTGATGACATTCCAAGGACTGCTTTAAGAACTCGGTACGGGCATTACGAATTCCTAGTCATGTCTTTTGGATTGACTAATGCTCCTGCTGCCTTCATGGATATGATGAACCGAGTATTCAAGAAATATTTGGATCACTTTGTGGTCGTCTTTATTGATTACATCCTCATTTACTCCAAAAGTTGTGAAGATCATGAGCAACACCTGAGGCTGATATTCCAAAAGCTTCGTGAAAATAAGTTATATGCCAAGTTAAAGAAATGCGAGTTCTGGCTTGAGGAAATTGGATTCCTTGGGCACGTAATATCAAATCATGGAATATCTGTTGACCCGGCAAAGATTGAAGCAATTCAAAGCTGGGAGCAACCTAAGTCAGTGACCGAAGTACATAGTTTTCTCGGCTTAGCTGGTTATTATCGGAGATTTGTAGAAGGGTTTTCTCGAATCACTACTCCATTAACTCAGCTGACTCGGAAAGATACAAAATTCGGTTGGAGTGAGGAATATGAAAAGAGTTTTCAAGAACTCAAGAGGAGGCTCATTTCAGCACCTGTTTTGACAATACCAGCTGGTTTGGAGGGATTTGTTATATACAACGATGCTTCAGGCAAAGGTTTAGGATGTGTTCTCATGCAACATGGGAAAGTCATAGCCTATGCCTCACGACAACTCAAAGAATATGAGATGAATTATCCTACTCATGATCTAGAGTTGGCAGTTGTCGTTTTATAACTTTAAGATTTGGAGGCATTACTCATGTATGGAGAGAAGGTGGAGATCTATACGGATCATAAAAGCCTCAAATATTTCTTCACTCAAAAGGAACTCAACATGCGGCAACGAGGATGGCTTGAGCTGTTGAAAGATTATGATCATACTGTAAGACCCCAACTTATTATAAATAAAATCGAATTTCCTCTAATTATTATTGTGAATAATAAGGTATTAATTTGATATAATTCTCTGGTTATGGGTGAAATGTGAAAATTTTGCAAAATATGCAAGTGGTTATAAAATAATCATTGTTGTCGGGGAATATTCGGTTGGTCGTGGAATATTCTTGTTGTCCGGGAATATTCGTACGACGGTGAAATCATTTGTGGGCCCCATAACAGAATAACTTTCGGATTAAGAAAATGATAAGTTTGAATTTTTATAAATAACACAGTAGTTGTTACCAAGTAACAATCGTTGGAATACCCTTGCTTAAAATACGATGTCTGGCGTGGATGCAATGTATTGATGAATTATTGATCCTTACGTAAGAAGGCACTACTCAATAATTGTTACAGATGAATTCTTGCTCAATAGTTTATTTTATTGATTCAATAATTGTTTGCGTTGATATTTTATATTATTGTTGTTTCAATAATTGTCACCGCACAATTTCCCATTATCGGATCAATAATTCATATTATTTGAATAATATTATTAGATAGAATTATTGGCAATGTCTAGAAAGTTCTCATCAAGGAGAGGTTTGGTCACCTAATTGCGCCGCCAATAAGGAGAAATTCTTATTGAAAGCCCCCTCTTTCTGAGGAGCTACCGGTTGTCATAAATGTGATTACGTAATATTATTTGTGAATAATTAATTATTGATTCATATGATAAGAAAATATTTATTTTATGTGGATATAAATGTTGGATATATTTATTGTGGTTAAAAATGAAGGAGTTAATGTTGAGGTGTTTTATCGGTATTTTTATCGTAATGAAGGTATTAAAAATTAAACCAAAGGTGTTTTGAGATATATTGTGTGAGTTATAATTTTTAATCCGACCGTTGGATCGTTGTAATTTTTGGATATGTTATACATATATAAGTTGAGTATATGTCCACAAATTTTGAACCGTTAAAAATGAGCGTATGATTTGTTATGAATTTTAAGAGGTGACTGATTCAGAAATTAGGTTTATAAATGATTTTGGTGGAAAATTCTAGAATTGAGTGGGCCCCACTTATGGTTGGTGAAAAAATGTGCTGAATTTTATTTCAAATGTGGTGGGTGGGAATAGTAGCAGGTAAAGCCATCAGGTTGCAGGTCAAGTCTGCTAATATTTTCCTATAAATAGAGGGCTAAGTTAGAATTGAAAATCACACCAGAAACATAAGCTTTCTCTTTCTCTCTCTAGATTATTGAGTGTATTTTGTGAGTATTTAGATACTTTGTGAGTTTCTATTCATCGGTCTGAGTTTCCTTGACCTTATCTACCGATATTCCGATTATAAATCTTTATATTTTGAGGTAAGGGATGTTATTTTCTTCATATATGATATTATTTCTTCAATATCATTATGCTGGAGTATTGATCTGAATTTTTATCAAATTTGGAACTTTTTGTGTTGGGGTTACTATTCACGTATACGACACTATTCACGAATACGGCACTATTCACCGAAAAATGAAATTTTCTTCTTTTTGTCCAAGATGTCTATTATGGTTACTATCTTTGATATTATCCATGTTTTGATCTTTATTTTTGAATTCTGCTTCAAAATTGGTATTTATGAAGTATTATTGATCTTGGATAAACTGTTATACGAATCCCTACTATTTGTCCTTCCGTTTCACTTTGGATTCGCTTTTCTTTAAAATATTTTTCATCATCCTCACCCCTAAATGATGATATTACTAAATATCTTGACTACCAGAAGTGCAAATAAATGATTAATCGACGAATATCTTTGGCCCGTAGTGCAAAGATGAACAGGTGTTGAGATGAACATGACCAACTGGTGATACAAATGAATATCTTTGGCCTGTAGTGCAAAGATGAATATTTGATTAAAAATGTATTTTTGATTGTTGTTACAGGGATAAAATATTGATGATGGACTTTTAAATCTTAGAAGATAGTAGAACTCATTCTCTACTTGACTCTTCTAATGGATTACTGTTTCCGCTGTAGTTGTTGATCTAAAACTTGTTGGCTATTATATTTTATCAGATTTTTCCCTGTTGAAGACTAACGATAATTTGTTGTATATTATCTTAGTCATAATATTCTTTACTGGGCTAGTTGAGCTCACCCTTTTCCTTTTTGTTCTATTTTTCTCAGGAAGTGAGAACATAGCAAGAACTAGTCGGGGTACGGAGTGATGGTTCTAGAAAGATGTTTTAGCAGTCCTCACTATTTCTGTAAAATAGTGTTTGAATAATTGTAACGAGGACTTATTTGAGTGTGGATATTATCTAGAAGACAATATTTGTATTTAAACTCACAGTATGTGTTGTCGTATTTTGCACGACAATTGTATTAGTGAAGTTGTAGTTTACTTTCTGTACCATGTATTTGGCGACTCAGAATGGGTGTTGTATACCTATTTTGGGGGCGTCACACATACCATCCAATACCATCCTGGAAAAGCTAACGTAGTAGCTGACGCATTGAGTAAAAGATCATATGTGGGTACAAG
Source organism: Panax quinquefolius (assembly GCA_020205615.1). Lineage (NCBI taxonomy): Eukaryota > Viridiplantae > Streptophyta > Magnoliopsida > Apiales > Araliaceae > Panax > Panax quinquefolius. The sequence continues at coordinate 75,842,087 of CM035170.1, read as the reverse complement.
TGCAATATTATCAACGCAAAGACCCATTTTGTATGCGGGTACGAGTGCAATATGGTCTTCCTAAGGTTTCTCAAGGCATAGATGTGATTTGGGTCATTGTCGATAGATTGACCGAGTCTGCTCATTTCTTACCGATACGAGAAACTTATACACTTGAACGTCTTGCTAGTATGTACATAAACTAGATTGTAAGATTGCATGGTATGCCAGTATTCATAGTTTCTGATCGAGACCCAAGATTCTCTTCAAGATTTTGGGTTAGTTTGCAAAAAGCTATGTGCACAGATTTACGATTTAGTTCGGCATATCATCCTTAAACGGATGGGCAGTCGGAAATGACTATTCAAACTCTTGAAGATTTATTAAGACTCTGTGTCCTTGACTTCAAGGGAAGTTGGGACAAGTTCTTACCATTGTTGGAGTTTTCCTACAACAATAGTTATCAAGCAAGTATTGGCATGGCTCCATTTGAGGCGTTGTATGGAAGAAAGTGTCGCTTCTCGATATCTTTGGGATGAGGTGGGTGAAGCAACGTTGTTGGGATCGGATTTGGTACGTATAACTACGGAAAAGATTCAAACGATCCGACAACATATAAAAACCTCACAAGGTCGACAAAAGAGTTATGCTGATCTTCATCGAAAGTATGTGGAATTCAATATTGGAGATCATGTGTTGTTACGTGTTGCTCCATGGAAAGGAGTTACGAGATTTGGAAAGAGAGGAAAGCTCAATCCTCGATTCATTGGCCCATTTTTAATCCTCGATCGAGAAGGAACTGTGGCCTATAGACCCGCATTACTGCCAAGTATGTATCGTTTTCATAACATTTTTCACATATCTATGTTACGTAAATATGTGAAAGGTAGAGGAAGATTTATCATATGAAGAGTTACCTGTTAAAATCTTGGATAAGAAGGATCATATTCTACGCTCCAAGGTTATACCTCAAGTCAAAGTTTTGTGGAGAAACCACGATGTGGAGGAAATGACCTGGGAGTTAGAATCTGAGATGAAGTCAAGATATCCCCACCTCTTCGATATACCAGGTACGTACCCTAATTTCGAGGACGAAATTTCATAAGAAGGGGAGGTTGTAAGACCCCAACTTTAATGAATAAAGAATAATTTTCTCGAAATATATTTTTGAATATTATGGTGTGGATTTGATATAATGTTATAGTTGTGGGTAATATTTACAAATTTTGTAAAGTAAGCAAGTGGTTATATAATATTCAATTGGTCAGGGAATATTAGTTTTAACAGGGAATATTCGTACGACGGCACAATCATCGGGGAATATTCGTTTTAACAGGGACTGATATAGGTGTTTTGGGGATTAAGTTCGAAGTTGGAGTGAAGAGAAGGGATGTTCGATCGATTATAAAAAGGAATTTTAAAAACTGAGTTTTGTCAAATCCGTTGGGCGAATTTATTTGCACGTTAAAATTCGTTGGGGCGAATTAGGATAAGGGGCTGGGCGTCGGGGCGGGTTCTAAATTTGCTGGGGTTGAATCTGGACAGAGACCAATCAGCCAGGGTGGATTCCTTAGGCCTTCTGAATTTTCTAGGGTGTATTGGGCTTTTTTCTGAAATTTCTATGCAGTCTAAGTGCTTCGGATGCCTTCCCATGCTTTCGATCGGCAAAAAATGCTCCCGAATATTGGTAACAATGATTAGAAGAGCTATATCATGTAAGAAGTAAAAAATAATGCATCCTCTCATGACCATAATTAAACTTTGTAAAATCATTTAAGCTTCATGGTAGGGTAACTAACCGTCAAAAACGTGGGTTTTGGCCTTCATTTTTCAAATTTATAAAAACTGGGGCCATTTTGGCTTGGCCACGCCATTGGTCCAGCCTGTAAGACCCCAACTTTTATGAATAAAGAATAATTTTCTCGAAATATATTTTTGAATATTATGGTGTGGATTTGATATAATATTATAGTTGTGTGTAATATTTACAAATTTTGCAAAGTAAGCAAGTTGTTATATAATATTCGATTGGTCGGGGGATATTCGTTTTAACAGGGGAATATTCAGATGCACGACGGCATAATCATTAGTGGACCCCATTAACTAAGTATTATTAAGTAGTAAGAAAACGATGTAATTATCATTTTATAAAAATAACGGCGAAAGTGTTACCGTTAAAACTGTTGAACTACCCATTAGTAAAAGTAAATGCGATGTCTGGCATTGGTTGCATAGTAGCACACGGTATTGGTTATTGATGCTTCGTGAGAAGTCACTCGGTTATACTCAATTATTGCTATAGTAATTGCTGCATCATATCTCTCATATTATTGATTCAATTATTGTCATACTATCATCTGCATAATATGATATATTATTAAATCAATAATTAAGACGAAAAAGTTATTCATATTATTAAATTATATTATTGACAATGTCTAGAAGTTCTGGCAATGAGAGGTTTGGTCATCTAATTGCGCGCCAATAAGGAGAAATCCTTATCGGAAAGCCCACTCTTTCCTAGGAACGACCTGATTGTTAAATATTATGAGTTATAATATTAATGATGAATAAGTTCGTGTTCATTAAAGATGAAATTGATAGTTCCATTGTGTTGGAATTATTAGTGTTAGTGGAAATTGACATTTATTTTGATATTAATTGATGTTTGGAAGTTATTCTGTTATTTCATTCTTTATTATTCTGTTGCAATAACCTGTCTGTGTGGTCTATCGCATGCCTGGTGAATTCTGTTGTTATTCCATTCTTTATTATTTTGTTGGAATATACCGTCATGCATGTTACACATGACTGGTTCCATTCTTTATTATTCTTTGGAATATCATATGCATGCAGATTACTGCGTGACACAGTTCCATTCTTTATTATTCTGTTGGAATAACCAGTTTATTTGGATTACTGCATGCATGGTGAATGATCCTTCATATTCATTTCTTATTAAATTGTGAAAATGATCTGTCTACGTGGATTACCGCATGGCGGGCAAAAAATCCATTTGCGGTTTCATATATTCTATTATACTCAGTTGGTTAAAGATTTGGCTTCTATACTCCATGAAATTAGTGGAATATCCTTGATATTTGCGCTTCATCTAGTATCTTTTCATGGAAATATTCTTCTGAGCATTCTTGAATTTTACTCCACAAAGAAGTATCATGTTGACAATTTGGCCGTTATTGATTTCTGGACGTTATTTATTATGTCATTGTCATCATCCTCATGCTTATATTGTGATTAAAGTCATCTTTGGCTTACGTGCATAGATGGACTTGGTATGATTATGACCAGGGATTATTCGGTATAATCATGACCGTAATGTGACGAATGATGTGGTAAAAGTCCTCATTGGCCTATAGTTCATTGATGGACAGTTGTTGGTATGATTATGACAAGGGATTATTCGGTACAATCATGACCATTGATGATTACATGAATATCCTTGGTCGAGATGCAGGGATGATTCTATTTTATTTATTAAGCTGAGTCTCAGCGATAAAATTGATGAAAAACTTTTTAAATCATAGAAGATAATAGATTTTATGCTCTACTTGACTCTTCTAATGGATTGCTTGTTCCGCTGCAGTTAAACTTGTTGTCTATTATATTCTATCAGTTTAACATTGTTGAAGGCTAATGATAATTTATTCTACATTATCTTAGTCATAATATTTCTTACTGGGCTAGTTGAGCTCACCCATTTGCTTTCATTGTTCTCTTCAGGAAATGAGAACGTAGCCGGGACTAGTCGGGGAATGGAGTGATGGTCCGAGATGGTGTCATAGTAGTCCTCACTATTCTATAAAATAGTGTGATAATAAATATAATGAAGACTCCATTGAGTGTGGATATTGTCTAGATGACAATATTTGTTTATAAAACTCATAGCATATGTTTTGTCGTATTTTACACGACAGTTGTATAATTAAGTTTTTATTTGTATTTTGTACCATGTATTTGGCGACTCAAGATGGGTGATGTATACCGTTTTTAGGGCGTCACAGGTTGGTATCAAAGCTTAGGGATATAATCCCTGGCTGAGATGTGAGACAAGAACTAGGAGGGGAGAGACGGGGAATTCCTTCACTAGTATAACCTACCTAAGTTTACTTGGTATTTAATTGGTCGGTCAGATTATAGGGATAATATGTTACATGTCAATTAACCCTTGTTTTGTGGCAGTATTTGAAAATGGCATCCGAAAATGTTGAGATAAGAAATGAAGCACATGAGACCGTTGAGTCACCAACGATCAATACCTAGGATAATGTGCATCAGGATGGCAATAATTCTCAAGAAAACAACAATGCTGACCAAATGATGAACGATGGGATGTTCAGAGGCTTTATGCAATTCATGCAACATCAGGCGAGAGCGGCTACTGTTCAAAATGCAGGCGGAAACACTGACAACTCTAGGACGGTCATCGCTAAACAGTTCAAGGAGCTGGGACCACCAGAGTTTATTAGAGAGCCAAAACCACTTAAGGCGAAGATGTGGATAAAGTAGATCACTAAGATATTTGATGTCTTGGGATGTTTCGAAGAGCAAAAGGTTCCCTTTGCCACCTTTATGTTGCGAGGAGAGGCAGATTACTGGTGGGAATCAATAAAGCGTACTCAACTCGCCGCAGATCAAGATGTCTTGGGAGAAATTCCAAGAATCGTTCAACGACAAGTACTTTCCGGAAAGTATCCGGCTACACATGAAGGAGGTAGAGTTCATCAAGGAGCGAGAACAATATGGCCGTGTCACAAGACGGGTTAAGTTTGCCGAAGTTGTCCTCGGTTTAACGTCCTACTTGGTTGATAATGAGGAGAGAATGACACGGATGTTTTAAGAGGTTTGAAACCCAGATACGTCAATACTTAATTTCTCACAAACTGTGTTTGTATTCAGATGTTGTAAATAGGGCTTAGTTATTGGAGCGCGATAACGCGTCAACCCAACCAAGAGAGAGTTGTCGACAAAATGATAATACCAGTGGTAGCAGTCATCGAAGCGGTGACAACAAACGTGTAGGGAATCAACATGCCAGAAATGGTAACCACTTCGGTGGTAATCATAGCCAAGACAATAGGAGTGGAAATTTCAAGAAGAGAAGGTTCAACAACGATGGAAAGAAAGCAGCACCAACACCCATTTTCAAGGAAGGAGAACAACCACCGGTTGTATGCTTTAAATGCGGAGGGGAGGGACATATTAGTCCAAACTGCGTGATGCAATCCAAAGCATGTTATAATTATGGAAAAGAAGGTCACCTAGCCCGATTTTGTCGTGCACCCAAGTCAAGTCCAGCTGGGATGGAGGCATCAAAGACCGTCCCAGACAAGTCAAAACCAATAGTTCAAGGGAGAGCGTTTGTTGTGACCTCCCAGAAAGCAAGGAACCCGAACGAGGTCATCACGGGTAAGCTTATCATAAACTCTAGCGAAGTATATACCTTATTTGATACCGGTTCTACCCATTCTTTTATTTCTCCTACTTGCGCTCAACGTTTAAATTTAACTTCGGAGAAATTAGACTTTGACTTATCTATTGAAACTCCATTAGGAGAAACCTTCATTACATTCGCTGTTTATAAGTCTTGTTTGGTTCAAATCGGTACCCTCACATTGCCTGTCGATCTTATCAACTTAAAAATACTTGCATTTGACGTGATTCTAGGGATTGATTGGTTAACTACTCATCATGCTAAAATTGATTGTTTTCGTAAGGTTGTTAGCTTTTATATTCCTAATCAACTTATTATGCGAATTCAAGCAAACAAACTATTAAAATCAATCACGGTCATCTCAAGCCATAAAGCTATTCGTTTATTGAAAAATGAATGTCAAGCTTTCTTAGCTCATGTCACAGATTTAAACAAATATACGTCAGATTTGAATGATATTTCTATTGTTAATAAATTTCCTGATGTATTCCCTGAAGAACTTCCTGGCCTACCCCCGAAGCATGAAATCGAGTTTGTTAACGACCTTGAACCCAGTACAAAACCCATTTCCAAAGCCCCATATCGAATGGCTCCTATTGAACTTCAGGAGTTAAAAACCCAACTGCAGGAATTGTTAGACATCGGTTTCATTCATCCTAGTACGTCTCCTTGGGGTGCTTTTGTTCTATTCGTGAAGAAGAAAGATGGAAGTATGCGACTTTGTATTGATTATCGGGAGTTGAATCATGTTACCATCAAAAATAGGTACCCGTTGCCTCGCATTGATGATCTGTTTGACCAGTTGTAAGGCACCAAATTCTTTTCAAAGATCGATCTTCGTTCTGGATATCATCAGTTGAAAATTAAAACTGATGACATTCCAAAGACTGCTTTAAGAACTAGGTACAGGCATTACGAATTCATAGTCATGTCTTTTGGATTGACTAATGCTGCTGCTGCCTTCATGGATATGATGAACCGAGTATTCAAGGAATATTTGGATCACTTTGTGGTCGCCTTTATTGATGACATCCTCATTTACTCCAAAAGCCGTGAAGATCATGAGCAACACTTGAGGCAGATACTCCAAAAGCTTTGTGAAAACAAGTTATATGCCAAGTTGAAGAAATGCGAATTCTGGCTCGAGGAAGTAGTATTTCTTGGGCACGTAATATCAAATCACGGAATATCTGTTGACCCGGCAAAGATTGAAGCAATTCAAAGCTGGGAGCAACCTAAGTTAGTGACCGAAGTACGTAGCTTTGTCGTCTTAGCTGGTTATTATCGGAGGTTCGTGGAAGGATTTTCTCGAATCTCTACTCCATTAACTCAGCTGACTCGAAAAGATACAAAATTCGGTTGGAGCGAGGAATGTGAGAAGAGTTTTCAAGAACTCAAGAGGAGGCTCATTTCAGCACCTGTTTTGACAATACCAGCTGGTTCGGAGGGATTTGTCATATACATCGATGCTTCAGGCAAAGGTTTAGGATGTGTTCTCATGCAACATGGGAAAGTCATAGCCAATGCCTCATGATAACTCAAAGAATATGAGAGGAATTATCCTACTCATGATCTAGAGTTAGCAAATTGCCGCTTTTTAAGCTTAAGATTTGGAGGCATTACCTGTATGGAGAGAAGGTGGAGATCTATACAGATCATAAAAGCCTTAAATATTTCTTCACTCAAAAGGAACTCAATATGCGGCAACGACGATAACTTGAGCTGTTGAAAGATTATGATCATACCATCCAATACCATCCTGGAAAAGCGAACGTAGTAGCTGACGCATTGAGTAGAAGATAATATGTGGGTACGAGTGCAATATTGTCAACGCAAAGACCCATTTTGTATGACTTACAAAGGATGGACATAGAGTTAAAGACTCCAGGGACCCATGTGATGATGCGAATATATGAGTAGAACTAACTTTAATCAATAAAGTTAAAGCTGCTCAAGCTACAGACCTGGAGCTGATGCGTATGAGGAAGAAAGCGGAAGAAGGTGCTATTCCGGAAGCAAGAATCGATGAAGAAGGAATACTTCGAGTCAACTCCAGACTTTGTGTTCCTAACGATTCTGACTTAAAGTATAAAATCATGATGGAGGCGCACAACACACCGCTTTACTGATCCATCTCGGGAGTACCAAATGTATCATGATCTTCGACATACATTTTGGTGGAGCAATATGAAGAGAGAGATAGCGGGGTTTATCTCAAGGTGTCTAACTTGTCAACGAGTCAAGCGCGAGACATCAAGTGCCAAAAGGTCCATTGCAACCACTTGAAATTCTAGAATGGAAGTGGGAGCACATTACCATGGATTTCTTTACTGGTCTTCCCAAGGTTTCTCAAGGCATAGATGCGATTTGGGTCATTGTTGATAGATTGACCAAGTCTGCTCATTTCTTACCGATACGAGAAACTTATACACTTGAATGTCTTGCTAGTATGTACATAAACGAGATTTTAAGATTGCATGGTATGCCTGTATCCATAGTTTCTGATCGAGACCCAAGAATCACTTCAAGATTTTGGGTTAGTTTGCAAAAACCTATGGGCACGAATTTACGATTTAGTTCGGCATATCATCCTCAAACGGACGGGCAGTCAGAAAGGATTATTCAAACTCTTGAAGATTTATTAAGACTCTGTGTCCTTGACTTCAAGGGAAGTTGGGACAAGTTCTTACCATTGGTGGAGTTTTCCTACAACAATAGTTATCAAACAAGTATTGGCATGACTCCATTTGAGGCATTGTACGGAAGAAAGTGTCGTACTCCAGTATGCTGGGATGAGGTGGGTGAAGCAACGTTGTTGGGACCGGAGTTGGTACGTATGACTACGGACAAAGATTCAAACGATCCGACAACGTATAAAAACCTCACAAGATCGACAAAAGAGTTATGTTGATCTTCATCGAAAGGACGTGGAATTCAATATTGGAGATCATGTGTTGTTACGTGTTGCTCCATGGAAATGAGTTACTACGAGATTTGGAAAGAGAGGAAAGCTCAATCCTCGATTTAGTGGCCCATTTATAATCCTCGATATAGTAGGAACTGTGGCCTATAGACTCGCCTTTTCGCCAAGTATGTCTCGTGTTCATAACGTTTTTCACATATCTATGTTACGTAAATATGTGAAAGACCCGAACCATATTATTGAATTAGAACCAGACGAGATAGAGGAAGACTTAACGTATGAAGATTTACCTGTTAAAATCTTGGATAAGAAGGATCATATTCTACGCTCCAAGGTTATACCTCAAGTCAAAGTTTTATGGAGAAACCACAATGTGGAAAAAATGACATGGGAGTTAGAATCTGAGATGAAGTCAAGATATCCTCACCTCTTTGATATACCAGGTACGTACCCTAATTTCGAGGACTAAATTTCATAAGAAGGGGAGGTTGTAAGACCCCAACTTTTATGAATAAAGAATAATTTTCTCGAAATATATTTTTGAATATTATGGTGTGGATTTAATATAATGTTATAGTTGTGGGTAATATTTACAAATTTTGCAAAGTAATGGTCGGGGAATATTCGTTTTAACATGGAATATTCGTACGATGGCACAATCATTGGTGGACCCCACAACAGAAGTATTGTCGTAGTTAGAAAACGATAGAATTATCTTTTTATAAAAACAACGGCGAAAGTTTTACCGTTAAAACTGTTTTACTACCCGGTAGTAAAAGTACAATAATACGCATGGTTGCAAGTAGCACACAGTATTGATTATTGATGCTTACGTGAGAAGTCACTTAGTTATACTCAATTATTACTACAATAATTGTTGCATCATATCTCTCATATAATTGATTCAATTATTGTCACAGTATCATCTGCATAATATGTTATATTATTAAATCAATAATTGAGATGACAAAGTTATTCATATTATTATTTGAAATATTGACAATGTCTAGAAGTTCTGTCAAGGAGAGGTTTGGTCACCAAATTGCGAGCCAATAAGGAGAAATCCTTATCGGAAAGCCCCCTCTTTCCTGGGAATAACCTGGTTGTTAAATATTGTGAATTATAATATTAATGATGAATAAGTTCGTGTTGATTACAGATGAAATGGATAGTTTCATTATGTTGTAATTATTAGTGTTAGTGAAAATTGATATTTATTTCGAGAATAATTAATGTCTGGAGGTTATGTTGACCAATCGGGTAATTAACCGGATAAATGAGCAATTAATTGCTATTAATTCACACGATTATAACTATTTGTTCACATGTGTGTACTATTGATTCACATTCTTGTACTATTAGGGGAGGTGGTGCAAGATTGATAATACTTGCATGACTAAGTTAAAATGGAGGTATAGTTGAAGGTACTATCTTTGTAATTAGATTTTTTCATGATTATAACTATTGATTCACATTATTTACTATTAGGGGAGGTGGTGCAAGTTTGATAATACTTGCAGGACTAAATTAAAAATGAAGAAAAAGTGGAAGGTATTATACTGTAATATTTTGAGCCCCAAAACGTGCAATTATCGAAACTATATTTTCCTATAAATAGAAGCTCATTCTTCCTTCATTTCTCACCAATTTTTGCAGGTAAAAGGTTGAAGGTAACACTTTGTGGTACTTGAAAGACATGAATCCAATGTAATACACAAAGATTATTATTTTAGCTAAAGTTGTTATTTCTTTAAACCATGATTAAGGTTCATGAGATGTACTCAATGTTTTATGATGTATATTTTATGTTGAGTTGTAAAGTTAAAGTTTTAGTTGTCCAATGTATAAAAGATATCGATTTGTTATGTAAGTATATATACATTAACTATGATAAAGTGAATCATGGATTATATATGATTCAAAGACATGTAGATGATAAAGGTTTTGATTCAGGGAATTAAAGTAAGAAGATAGAAAAGTTTAAATTATTCCGCATTTTATTAAGTTTAACATCGAATAATGATGTAAAGATAGATTAGAGTTGTATTGTTAACGATCAAGAAAGAGAATATTATTGTATGAATTTTGGGGTCGTTACAGTTGGTATCAAAGCTGTAGGTTATAAACCTTAGGTAGGAGTACCTTAGGCTATAACCTCAGAGAAGGAAGGTGAATATAATGAAAGCATAAGCTCAAATAAAGTTTGAACAATAAGAATTAATTTAAGAAACGTATAGAAAAGGGATTAAAAACATGCGTGAGAGGATTCAAAGAAGAATCTCGCAGAGTTATGGGGTTACCCAACTCCAATAATATGGATGTAAAGTGATAATAAATAGATGCGATTATCTATAAGAAGAGAATGATAAAGAAGTTAAGAATAAAAGTTATAGTTAAGTATGGTACAGTTGTACTCTTTAGTAGTTGATGTATGGTATCTGGGCTAAACGATTCCTTCATAGAGCGGAGGTATATACGAACTAGCAACTCAAAACCTAGTTTATTAGTTGTTTGTCGGAAACCACTCAGCGTACCATATTGAAACTATTACAGACTCGATGTGTACCAAGTTTAGAAAATGGATACGTATGATGAAAATGTGGAACTCGATTGGAATGTTGAACAATGTAAATGAAGTTGGAAATTGTTAAAGAAGGAATTGTTATATAAACAAGAAGATTCAAAGAAGAATCTTGAAGAGATATGTAGATAAGAAATGGGAGTTACCTAACTCCAATAGCCAAGATAACGAATAATGTCGTAAATGAAAGGAAAGAAAGGGGATCGTAAAATAAAACGATCACAAGTTAACAAAAGAATTTTAAGAGATATGATTATAGAATAAGATCACGACGTGATCAATTTAAGTTATAAAAGAAAGATGGTCTGTAATGTTTGAATAATTATAGCTTAATGTTATGAAGATGGAGTACTATGAAATAGTACGAGATAACTCACGAGGAGTTATAGATGATGTGATACGAGGAATTCGTATTGAGCATAGAGCAAGTTAAGAGTAAGATAGAGTTAGGTGGGGTTTCAATTGAGGACTCTTGTGATGGCTGAGTTGTACAAATCTTTGTATGGGCGAGGGTTTTGTGCTTGCACTCAGTTTATCACATTGATAATCATTGGAATGTTTGTGTCGCGCTATTTGTTATATTCCTATTGAGAAGGTGATTCTTTTCTCATGTGTATAACAGATAGGTAGAGTATAGGTAGAGAATATTATAAGGTTAAGTGCGAGTTCTTAAAACTCATACTTATGGTAGGTTCGTGACTCATAATTATATGGTATATTTTTGAACCCCTCAGCGAATGGACGCCTATGGTCTGACTAGAATAAGTTCTTAAACTCATATGATTGTGGCAAGTTCCTGAACTTATAACGTGTGGTAAGTTTGACGGACTGGGTATAGATAAGTGTGAATGGAGTATTGAGGATGATAGGAATAGATAGACCTATTAAGCAATGGATCATTATAGAAAGTGGAGTTGATGGTGGAAGCATAGGTATTCTAAATCTACTAGCTATGCTAGACTTTCGAAATTTATTGACTTCATGCTGATGTTTACACTTCTATTTTCTTGAAAAACATTGGATCAACTGATGGAACCAATGAGTTTTAACAACAATACTGTTATTCGCATGTCTATGCTAATTGTTTCATCTAGACAAAAATGATTTGGAATATATCAAAATGTATTTTATATATCATCAATGTATCATGGAACCTGGTGCAGAGATGATAAAAATGATGGAGTCATCAATGCAGTATTACTTAGTGTTGGATGTGATCTAAGGATCGTCAGCCCACTATGGTATGATGTAGTATGATAAAATCACCAAATGACGGAATCCTCAACAGATTGTAAATACAGTGCGGTATCATGACGTCATAAAAAGATTTTTGAGATTTCTTTAAGATATGAGAATTCATATCTATGTATATTTCGGTTGATGTCCGAATTGTTGTAGAGGTCTATGCTATTTGATTCAGCTAGACGAATATTGAAAGATGTTCATGAAATTTAAGCATTTATTGAAAAGTTATGCCAAACCAAATTATTTTGGTGTGGATTCAGATATTGAAAAGCTGAGGTGAACAACCCTATAAGGGGACATGTTTTCGGGGACAATTGTTCCGAGCGTAACGCATATAGTCGTTACAAAACACTACGTTCATGACTAACGTGGTGGTACAATATAGCAGCCACCTAAGTATACGTAAGGAGGGTGTTTTCAGTATTTGTGATTGATAAACACTCTAGTTTTTAGTGTGAAGGATTGAGTTGAAGCACTAGTAAACCGAGAACAGAGTTCACGGTCTTGTGACCCCTCAGCATGATTTAGAATCTTTTAAATTCCTGAGTTATTCATACTACTTCCTAATTATTGAGCAATTATGGAAGATTCTTGCTATTCTAAAAGGCGAATATGGTAAGGATGATATTCCTTAGAAAGAAGTAAGTCGTAGGATGCGACACTGAATGATGAATATATTGAATAAGTGAGAAAAGAAGTGTTGATATGAGAAGGAGATGAGTTATCAAAGAATAATGTAAAACTTTTAATAGAAAAGTTAATAATTGTAGAAAGATCTTTGTGGAAATGAAGTGGTTATAGAATCCAATGAATGAATAAGGTATTAACGTAAATTCTATTTTTGATAGATTGAATGAATAAAGATTAATAAATAAAAATTTCGAGGACGGAATTCTTAGGAGAATGGGTGAATGTAATGTCCCGAGAGTTTGATCATATAGTATATGATAATGATCCTTAGAGAAAGATAATGAACGGGTCAAAGAATATGTAATACTTAAATATAATTGAGTCTAAGTAAATGTTATGAAATAAAACTTATAAGAATTTATTATCAAAAATGGTGAGAGTAGAAAATAAAAAACCTATATCAAGGTAATGTGTTGAAGTTATTCAATGAATAGATTTATGAATAAATTTGAGGAAAACCTGAGTAAGGTAGGGTTTCGGTGATTCCGAGGACGGAATCCTTATAAGGAGGGAAGGATGTGACATCCCAGATTTTTAGAATTTATAAATGAGAATTTTATAAATAAAAGTATTATTTATGAGATATGTTGGGTGTGAGTATGTGTATGTCATATATTGTAGAATATATGAATTGATGTGAAGAGAATGTTATATATTAATTTTAATATATATAAATATTTAATTGAATTATTTATTGAGTAAATAAATAAAAAATTTTTTGATTATAGAGTAATGTAATTAAGTGTAGTAGATTAATTAAATGAATATTTAGTATTTAATTTAATTAATATAATAATTTTATGTTATAGTTCTAATTTAATTGAGATAATTAAATTTGATGAGTTATGTGATGATTGTTACACGAAATTATAATTAACAAGTAAATATAATTATGTGACAATTTGATGAGCTTGATTGATGTTAAGCTATTGATTAATTAAAATAATGAGTATTTGCCTAACATGGTCTTAGGCTTTTCAAGTTCAAGTTGGTGTAACCTATGTATTAACTAGTAATTAGTATATCTAATAATTACTAGGAGTTACATATATTATATATTACTAGTATTGTATATTATATGTATAAACTACAAGTTAGTATGTTAGTTTTAGAAAACAAACCAAAGAAAGAAGAAGAGAGTTAGAGAGAGTTGTAGGAGAAGAAGAAGAGGAAGAAAAAGAAGAAGAAGTGAAAGCTTTGAGAAGACAAAACAAGCCCCATCATCATCATCTTCATCTTTCTCTTAAATTCATACTAATAAGGTTTTAATCTAAATTCCTTGTTTTAATTATATTTTTATGTTCTTCATAATGTAGTTCTATGATAATTGTTATATAGAAGTTGTATTGAGTAATTATTTTCATGGAAAAGTGGTTTGTGAAAGAAAATTTGAAGAACAAAATTCGTAGGTTTTGAGTAATTGTGGACAAATCTTGTGAAATTCATACCTCTTTGGGTATAATGAGTTAGAAAGTGAGCCTTATATCAAATCGAAGATATGGAAGTAAGCTATATTTTGAAAGTGGAATCACATAAAAACTCTTTGTAGATTTCTTGCAATGTCTATTTTAGTAAGGCTGGTCCAAGGGAAAAATAATCTGTCCAGAAAATCAAAACTGTTACGGTTTCTGACTTTGAAAAATTCATATAAATTCGTGTGTTTTGAATCTGAAGAAACTTAAAACTGCAAAGTTGTAGATATGGAAGTTTATTAGCTAGAATCGCGTGATTGAGCCATTTTATGGCCCGGATCATGTCCGAAATAAATTGTTTAGTAAAGATGTCCAGAAAATGAAATTTTCTAAACTAGTTGATGAATTACAGAATCTGGTTTAGATGGATAAGGGTCTGACTTTAAGGCCTAGATGAGGTTGTAGTACACTGAGTAAGGGTTAATTCTATATAAGAAGGAACAAAAACGGACATGTAACGAACGAGTTACGTTAAAAACGAAAACAACGTTTTGTTAAAGAAATTGTGAAGATGAGTTTTATAATTACTCAATTAAGATTTTGGGTGATGATATATTTTGATGATTAAAAATATGTTTTGACATATGTAATGAGTATAAATATGTGTTATCATATTTTATACATAATTAACCATTTAAGATCAAGAGTTGAGATAAGTTAATGTGTGCACATAACGTGCTCGATAAAATGCCTAAAAGTAATAGTGTTTCTAAACTTTGGTATACAAAATGACTAACTAATGGCTAATATTGGATGTTATGTGCATCTGAGTATGAAAAGATGATAAGACAAGAATAATAATGGAAAGAAATCGAAAAGGGCGATTTTTAATTTTTGAAGGAAAATTTAAACATGTAAACAATGTGTTGAATATGCATTTTTTGAAACCAAAGTGGTATAATAAAATGGTGTGATATACGCACATTAAACTACAAGTGTGATAATCTAGCATGTGTGGTGAGGAAAATGAAAATAAAATTGAGTTGCATATAAAATAGTTAGATGTCTATAAAGACATTATATAGGATAAAAAGATAAAGTAAGGTCTTAGAATAAATTTGACCATGAGATTGAGTATTAATTTTATTTATTATCAATCTCACATACAGTGTAGGTTGTGCAAGGACGCGAAGTATTAGCATGTTGGTAAAACGCCGGTAAAGGCAAGTCTTTCAGTTCTTTTTTGCTATGTGAACTTGATGATGAACTGCTTAAAAATTTATTATACGATGTATAATATATGTCAAAAGTATGAAATGTGAAAGTCAATCTATGACTACGTTGATTGAGTATTGAATGCTGATTGAGTAAAGAACTCAATCTCTTTACTTGTTATATGAACTAAAGCATGTATGTTATGTTAGTTCAATGTTTATGAGATATATGATAAACATGTTATTATGTGCTACGTGATGCATGAAAACTGTTAGATTTGCTAGGCTGTCTAGCTCAACCTTGCAAATAACCATTTTTGCAGGTAAAAGGTTGAAGGTAACACTATGTGGTACTTGAAAGGCATGAATCCAATGTAATACACAAAGATTATTATTTTAGCTAAAGTTGTTATTTCTTTAAACCATGATTAAGGTTCAGGAGATGTACTCAATGTTTTATGATGTATATTTTATGTTGAGTTGTAAAGTTAAAGTTTTAGTTGTCCAATGTATAAAAGATATCAATTTGTTATATAAGTATATATACATTAACTATGATAAAGTGAATCATGGATTATATATGATTCAAAGACATGTAGATGATAAAGGTTTTGATTCAGGGAATTAAAGTAAGAAGATAGAAAAGTTTAAATTATTTCGCATTTTATTAAGTTTAACATCGAATAATGATGTAAAGATAGATTAGAGTTATATTGTTAACGATCAAGAAAGAGAATATTATTGTATGAATTTTGGGGTCGTTACAGTTGGTATCAAAGCTGTAGGTTATAAACCTTAGGTAAGAGTATCTTAGGCTATAACCATAGAGAAGGAAGGTAAATATAATGAAAGCATAAGCTCAAATAGAGTTTGAACAATAAGAAGTAAGTTAAGAAACGTATAGAGAAGGGATTAAAAACATGCGTGAGAGGATTCAAAGAAGAATCTCGCAGAGTTATGGGGTTACCCAAATCCAATAATATGGATGTAAGGTGATAATAAATAGATGATTATACATAAGAAGAGAATGATAAAGAAGTTAAGAATAAAAGTTATAGTTAAGTATGGTACAGTTGTACTCTTTAGTAGTTGATGTATGGTATCTGGGCTAAACGATTCCTTCATAGAGCGGAGGTATATACGAACTAGCAACTCGGAACCTAGTTTATTGGTTGTTTGTCGGAAACCACTCAGCGTACCATATTGAAACTATTAGAGACTCGATGTGTACCAAGTTTAGAAAATGGATACGTATGATGAAAATGCTGATTGAGTAAGGAACTCAATTTTTATATTTGTTATATGAGCTGTAACATGTATGTTATGTTAGTACAATGTTTATGAGATATATGTTGATGCATGTTATTATATGCTACGTGATGCATGAAAACTATTAGATTTTGCAGGGCTGTCGAGCTCAACCTTGCAAATAACCATTTTTGCAGGTTAAAGATTGAAGATGTAACTATGTGCTACTTGAATGAAGTGGTTAAGAAATAATATACGAAGACTTGTATTTTTAGCTAAAGTTGTTATTTCTTTAAACCATAATTAAGAATCATGAGATGTATTAAATGTTTTATGATGTTTAGTTTTATGTGGAGTTGTAAAGCTAAAGTTAGAGTTATCTGATATGTAAAGGTTATCAGATTGAAATGTAAACGTTTATATAATAACAGTGATAAAGTGAATCATAAAAATAAGTTTGATTCAAAGTCATGTAGATGATAAAGGTTTTGATTCAGGGAATTAAAGTAAGAAGACATAAAAGTTTAAATTATTCCACATTTTATAAAGTTTAACATCGAATAATGATGTAAAATCAGAAGGTAGATGTGTTATTAACGACCAAAGTTGAGAATTAAATTGTATAAATTTTGGGGTCGTTACAGTAATGGGGCCTGGTGGTAGTGAGTGTAGCCAAGTTTTTGCTTTGTCCCGTAATGTGAATGGAAATAACTGAAGTCTTACTGCATCATTTATCACTCAGTTGTACTTGAATATATCACAAATCTCTAAAAAGCTTACCAAATGTTCATTCAGGTCGTGATTAGCCAATCCCCCAAACTGTACCGAGTTTTAAATCTTTTGAATGGTACCCAGCTTAATTTCAAAGGAATTAGCACCAATGGCTGGCCTTGTGATGCTCGATTTGATCTCATCAATTTTCGGCATGACATAATCCTTTAATGACTTTTGAGCTTTGTTTGCCATTTTGTCCCTTATTTCCTTACAAAACTTCAATAACCGTTGAAAGCGCTTTTCAATATCGTCCACATAAAATTTAAGTTCCGGTTGTTTTGACCGTGTTTGCATGCACTGATCAAAATTCCCTAAAACAAAAAGGAAATAAAAAATAAATATAAAAGTGTTTATAAAATTGATTTAATTAAACTGATATTGAAAGATATAAACACAAGTAATTTCCCTAGAAACGACGCCAAAAACTTGTTTGCCTAAATCTATACCAGTAAAAATACACAAGTATACATAGTCCTCAAGTAATATATGATAAAAAAAAAGTATCGTCCCATAGAGAAAATAAATGTACTTTATCCTAACAACTACCAATTTTATATTATCTTAATTTTATTAAACAATTAATAAAGTCTGTGAAACTTATGAAAATCACTAATTAAATAAATTAACACTAACTACCACCAGATTTAATTCAAATGTTGAAGACTTCAGGCTACAATTTCACTTATTATATCACTTAGATCAACACATTTCTTATTAAGTCACACTAATTATTTCGGATTGTTACTCAAGAACACATCAATATCTATGACCATCTCTTGATGCACCATAAACAAATAAACTTAAATCCACAGATGATAAAATTAAGATGAACACCTAATTAACCAATCTATTATATCTCTATGTGAATTAAAATTAAAAAGGATTTAAAGCCCAAGTTCTTTATGTATATCTCTATCCTAAACACAAACCATGAATTCCATCGTCATGCAAAAAATACAATCACATGCTATTATAATTAGATCTAAACATATAATCCTTCTCTCGAGTTCATATATATTATCATGGTAATTACTGGCCAGATAATTAATCAATTAAGTCCAAATCGCAATAGATAATCCGATAATAATTAAGAGTAGTTAACAAGGAAGCATATCAATCACAGTTACACAATAAGATCCATTCTAGTCTTAAATAGAAAATTAGTTTATCATCATTAAATTAAAATCCAAAATCCACAAGTGATTAAGCATTCAAAATACAAGAGTAGAAGATAGGGAAGGAGAATAAAAACTGGTTCGCAATCCTTCTTCTTTTTTCTGCTCCTGCCTTGAATCCTTCTTGCTTGCTCAATTACATTAATTCTCCAAAAGCCTGATTCAAAACTAGGGTTTTTTTCCTCTTTCTCGGTCTCTCCATATGTCTTTAATAACTGTAAGAACCCGAATTTTCAAAAATTATTAAAATAAGAATTTAGTAGATAAAATTCTTAAGGCATGTGAAGGGTTCGAATAAAAATATATTTATGTGTTACGAGGTATGTGGTATTGTGTAACATAGGGTAATATGAGCTATGTAATAAGTGATGTTGTGTTTAATAAATATATATCATTATTATATATTTGTTATAAATTGTAGAGATGAATTAGTAAGCGAGATGGATAAAATTTATCTATTGATATTAAATAATTTATGTGAAATTATTTTATAATAGTAAGTTAGGTGACATTAAAATATCTTTGATAATCACCAATTTCTTGAGTATTTATGCGCGATATGCGTATCAAGTATAAGGTATTACAAACCGTATCTTTAATGGTTGATGTATAGGAGTTTGGGCTAAACGATTCCTTCCGTAGAGTGGAGGTATATACGAATTGGTAACCGATCTAACTCGCTGTGAAAACAGTGTAGACGAGACGGAAACTAATTTGTTGGTTGTTTGTGGGAAACCACTCAGTGTACTATATTGAATACTATTAAAGACTCGAGGTGTGATAGGTTTGGACTTGTGTGCGTGTACGTTGTCGACGAGAAAAAAGGATCGATATACCTTTAAGGTGGTTAGAGAATTATTATGTAATTCAATACACGGCAAGAAGCGAAGATGAAAGGAATGTATGTATGTGTTATATTCGAGTGAGTGTGTTATTGGTGGTAAGAAACCGTAAAGGAGTTGTATAGTTGGTTACACTAATAAGGGAAAATAGAGTTTTAGAACTCGAAGTGTGATCCTTAAATTGTTAAGAAAAATAGTAATCGATGGTGTGAAACCCAAGAGGGGATTGATGTTAGACAAGTTAACACTCAAGGAGGATGTGTAAAATATTTAAAAGCGTAAAGTTTCAGTTCTGCTAATGCAGAACTTGTCTGCCTGGAAATTTGGTATGGCACAGCTGCGCCATTATTGAAGTTTATGACCAGTAGCGCATTCTTGGCCTCAGAAATCGCTTTTTGGAATTTAAAGTTTAAGAAATGGGTATTAAGGACTCATAAGGATAATAAAAATCTTAAATGATGGTTAAGTTGTCCATGAATGGATTTGAATAAGAGTTAATTAATTAACCCAGATTAATTATTGGTTAATTAAGTGATATTATAGAATATTATATTCTATTAATTAGTGTTGTACATACTAATTATTGTAAGATAATAAATGATTAATACTAATTTAATCGCTGTGATATTAAAATGTGATTATGGGTTGGGAATACCCAATTGAATTAAACTTAGCCCAATTGAAATATTAATGTGGACATTATCATTAAATGGTATTACTATGTGTAATATAGGAAATGAATTGGGACATAAATGTTATATGTGTGACATAAATGAAACCATATGATAGGAGTATATTGAAATGAAATGAGGTACCTAGTAGCACCATGGTATCATATGAAGTGGTAATGTATAAATGATTAATTATCTGGGTATTCTAGAAACTGGGAAGGAGATTAAATGTTTAAATAAACATTAGTATTAGACAATGTTGTAATGTGGTTATATGAGTAGTAGAGATAATTATGGAACTACCCGGATAATAATATTTAACCGCGTTATTTTATTACATGTATTTAATGTACATGGATTATATGATGTGAGTATAAAATTTATCTTTAAATTTCTAATATAGTAACAATTGTACCTTAATATTACATCATGGGATTAAAAGAACCAAACCAAGCCTTAGAATAACAAGTTGTTGAGTTAATTGCTCTTGTCCCAAATTGAGTGTCACCAAGTACAATGAACAGTGTCCTAAACTCTCTTTACATATTCTCCAATTGGCTATGGAATAGGTGATCATGGCTAGCAAGATGGCTGGTATTCAGTTGTTGAACAACTCCTTAAAAACCCTTGTTTCCTCCCTTTACACCATGGACTCCAATCTTGTGTAATGCCATTGTCTAGTCCAAATTTCCTTTATAAAGAGAAGCTTGATTTTTAGTTTTTGTTGTTGGTAATTGTCTGAGTTTGAGAGCTTTAAGTGGCTGAGCAATTATAGAAGCATATTCAGTGGGTGAGAAGTCAAATTCAAGCTTAAGAAGGTATAAGTTCTAGTTAAGTTCTTGAAATGGGTCTTGTTTAATTCTTGGCATTTCTTGAATTGCTATGATAATTAAGATGATTTAGCATGCTATATGGTGTTGAAGAAGTTTACTATCAAGTATGAACTCTTTTATGGTTATTGGAACAAGTTTAAAATCGTTAGAAATTAAGCTAGCTAAGAGTCTGCAAAATGTAGTCTTTGAGCTCTGAACGAGATATACTTATGCGATTTAAGCCATAATTGAACTAAAGAGCCTAAGAATTCTGCTTGACCCTCTGAGATCATTGAGCTTTGCTTTTTAGAATATGTTAAGTGTGATTAATTATTATGGCTTAGGCTAACATGAAAGCATGTGTAACATGTACATATAAGTATAATAACCCAATGTGAGCATGTTTTTCTAAGATTTTCATGATTGGGTATAAGAACTTTAGCAAGGACGTTAGGTTTTGGAAAAAAACTTTGTTAAAGTCTATGTTCTGCAAATTTTGAGCTTAGTGGTCTATACACATGACTGATTTCACACATAAAAAAGCATGACATTTGATTCATAGTTCCTTTGTTCATGACCACCTTATTAGGCTTTGTGTTAGAGAAGTTTTTCAAGAAAAAGCTTAGCATAGTGAACTAACATGCATGACTACTACATGATTTAAACTCTGACCTTGCAAGCATGATAACATGACTTGACTACATATGTTTAGAGCTTTGAAGTTGTCTTGTATGTGTTGAAGGGTATTGTTCAAGTCTACAATGGTTTCAAAAGCAAACTTGAACATATTTTCAAAATCTAGTTATATCATATGGATATCTAGATTTTAAAGGATTAATAAGGCATGTTATGTCTATAATATCCCTAGATATAATTTATATGTGCTATATTGCATCATTTATGATAAAATGATTTCAAAGTCAACCTCGAGCATGTTTTCGAACTTAAGTTGTATTACCTATGAGTATTTAGATTTTAAAGGCTTGAGATGTCATGTTATGTTTCATTATGTCACTAAACATAAGTCTTATATGTTAAACATAATGGAAGTAAACCAAGCATAAGGTTAAAGCATGTTTTAAAGTGTTAAACGATGATAGCTATGAGTAAAAGGTGTGAATATGTATGAGCATGTGTAATACAGATTATGTGACCTATTTATGAGAACATAAGGCTAATTAGTACACCTAGTGATTTCATAACTCTATTTGCTTTTTATTTGGTAAACTAAAGTCCCTAACATATAATGTTGAACTTGAAGTGGTCATACAAGTATGTAAAGACCTCTAGTGTGTACGCTGAGAAGTATAAGAGTCTAAGTATGTTAAAGTTTGGACAGAAACAGGAAGTGCAAAGCTCAACCTTGAGTGCAGCCAAGGACAACAACAGCTTCTGCGTCATCCTAAGCTTTTCAAAACAGTATGCAATTGCGCCATCCTATGATCATGAATAGTTTCTGTTTTTGAACTGAAGTTCGAGGCATGCTTATACGATTGCTTTAAACTTGTAATGTGTGACCAACATGCTGTAATATGTAGGAAGCATGCTAAGTGATAGAGATAAATGATAGTTAGGACTTTTAAATATTAAAGTCCAAAAGGAATGTTTACAAGTTATAAAGCAACAATTTTAAAAAAAATACATTGTTTGACCTTGTGGTATCATAACAATCTGAATTGTGCTATGAAAATGTAGGATATGTGATGTAGTAGGTATGAAATTACAACTAAGTTAGACTTTTATGTGTAACATTTCAACTTACCTATATGGGTTTTAAAGGTGTTGAACACCTAGTGAGTCAAGTGTGTGGTAGCTATATATGAATGTTGATGTCATGTACGAGTGGTTAAGGTATACCTATACGTACCTAGCTATTCCGAGAATATGATGAGAAAGTGAAATGTAGGTTTTTACAAACCTAGTTAGGAAACAATGTAACATTGTTCTTATATTAAAAGTGCATGAATTATGTTACTAATGGATGTGAATCAATGATTATATAACTGTGTAGGAATATGCGCAGTGCAGATTAGCTTTAAGCAGTTAAGTCGTAGTTGATAAACTACGAATCAGGCAAGTCTTTCAGTTCCTATTTGATATATGAATTTGATAACTATTAGTCGAGTTATATTATGCTATGAGAATATTGATGTATATATATGAAATGCATATGGGATATGTATGAAATTTAAAATTTATCTTTGATGATATGCTTGTGAAGTAAATGTCTATGTATAACAACCCGAAATTTTGAATTATCCAGGATTTAGGTTTAAAGAATTAGATATTAATAAAATGAATTTTTATTAATACTATTATGTGCTGTGTTTATTAATCGTTCTATAACCTATGATGATTATAAGTCGGGAGGATTCTGGCTACGAGCTAGATTAAACGAGTAAGAATTTTCAAGACGAAAATAAAAGTTTTCCGGAAACAAAATATTTTTCAGGGAAAAAGACGAAATAGGCACTATTCATCCGTTTCTGCTCAGAGATTTATTTTGAAATTCCGAGAAGTTAATGATTACGTAAAATTTTGAGACGTGATGGAATATTCAATAATATTTCAGTTATGGCAAAAACGAAGTTTTCGCCTGCGGACTTAAAACCTAAGGGTTAGGAAATGTGAGTTCCAAGAATTTTATGATTTCGTATAATAATTAGAGTTATTATGCGTGAGAAATACGAGTATAATACTAGTTATTATACAAGTATAGTACGAAGATTAGTGCGATGAATAATATGAATATCGTACGAACGAATTACGAAGAGAATACGGGAATGGAATGCGTAGAATACGATTAGTCTTAATGGACTTTGAGTTCATGGACTTTGTAGAATCCAATTAGACTTGGATTATGTCAAGCCCAACATTTTGTGAAATCAATCCCAAGATAGGCCCAATAAGAATTAGGGTTAAGGCCCAAACTAAGAAAAGAAACTGCGGATCGAACCGATGGGTAAACGGATGGGTAAGGACTAATGAGGCAACCCATGGGGTGACCCATGGGCATGTGGGCCGGCCACTTGGCCACCAAGTAAGGGTGGAGGCCAAGTTTACTTGGTGGCTAAGTGTTGGAGGAGGTGGGAATAGTAAATAGGTGGGGGCGAAATGACCAAATTGCCCTAAGCTTTGGTTTTCTATAAATAGGAAGCTAGATTTCATTTTTTTAGGATTTTGAAAATCCTATAACTTGAGAGAGAGAGATCTCGGATGAAGAGGGAGAAGGAAGAGTTTGAGCATGAATGCTCAGATCAAAAGTGATCGTAAAATAGAAAAGCTTGCAAATCGTCGACTTTGTATAACGGAAGAGGATTAAAGAAGAACGGTAATCCAAACCCTAGTTTCTTCTAATATTTTCTTTTAGTTTCTATGCTTAAAACATAGTTTAATGAAGATAAGGAGTAGATGATGTTAGAAATGATTTCATATGGTTGAAATCATGAGAAAATAAAGAATTAAGATTTAGAAATTTAGTTTATAAATTTCTTAAGGAAGTATAAGATTCATAAGGATTTTGAGCGATCCGAATGAATCTTATGAATGAGTAGGTGAAGTAAGTAAGGAATGATGTTCTATAACATCAAATTCCAATAAAAAGTAGAATCGTAATCCAAAATATAGATTAAAATGAAGAACGAACGAAGAACGCGAAGAACACGAAGAATGTTGTTGATGGACAAATTTAAAACCATCGTAGGATAATTGTTGTCGATGGACAAGCTTAAAACCATCATGTATAAGTTAGTTGCTTATTGCTTGGTTAGGAGCGGTAGAAACGTTCATGAAGAACGGATTAAAGCTTAGCTATAACGAATTTATGCCAAAATTTTCGTAAAAGACAAATGAGAATTAGAAAGTTAGTAAATGAACCCGTACATATATGGTTTCATAAGAATGTAAGAGAACGTAGAAAACGTGAGTCTTGGACTCAAGAACAAATGAGTTCTGAGTTCGGATGACCGAATTATAGACGAACGAGCGAAGAACGTTAAAAGCATAAAAATGAACGAAGGGTTAAGATCAAGCCAATCGAATGGCATGTTAACGGATTCAGAACAAAGTTCTGTCCAAGGGGTATGGAAGTACATAAGATAAGGAAGAGAATGGCTTTGGAACGACCTTGTTCCGAGTCATAACGAAGAAGTTATGAGATCGAGAAGTACGTGTCTCAAACTTAATGCAAGACTTAGAAAAAATTTCTAGGGTTTAGGCTCGGCGCCGCAGCGCCGGCTGAGCTTTAAGAAGTGGCGCCGCAGTGCGAGCTCGGGGTTCATGCTCTGTTAATTGGCGTTGCAGCGCGAGAGATAACAAAGGGTTTGGCGCCCCAGAGCCAGACCAAGGGAAGAGGGAGACGTAGGTCGCGTCGCAGTGCGAGAAAGAGGAAGGGGCACGACGCCGCAGCGCCGGTGCAGGGCAATGCCCAGAAATGAGATTTTTATTTCTCAATTACTGGGGGATGTGCAAGAAAGAATTATGAACATGTAGTTCACCTAATGTAACACTTAGTTAAGTGTTTTAAACCTTTAGTAAAGGTTGAACGGAAATATTTAACGAGATTAAAAGATAGAGAATGTAAGTGCTAGATTACGTAACTGATATCCAGGGACCGTAGTCGTAATGAACAAACGTGAGGGATTGCTATGATTGTGATTCCTTAGATGTTGAGTGACGAAGGTAATGAGTAACATTTTGATGATATGTTGTGGTAATGAGAGATAAGTGTAAAGCGTATAGACATTATAAACGCGACGCAGTTGTGATGAACGATCGGTCTTAGCATACAACGAACCGTATGGCTTCGACTTTAAGAAAGGATAATGAACATAGGGTTCATGGGTTGGATAACTATTGAATGGAATTGAAACCTTGAATAAAGGTTGAGTGAGAGATCAAGAGACGAGCAACGTAAACGTCAAATACGTAAATGATCCTTGTGAATCGTATTTGCGTTGGACGAACGTTCTAAGTGTACAATGGTTGTATAGCTTGGATGGTGACAAAAGTAGTAAGTAAGATATGAATTATCGTGAAAAGCCGTAGTGAACGGTAATAAGAGTAAGGAAAGTCTGATGTGAGTCGGATAGAGAATGTTAGAATGAAAGGTAAGTGTTAAACACTTTAACCAACGTAAGGGTTGAGTGTACGTGAATATTTAACTGGTAAAACCTACACTTCGTGTATGGTTTGACCATAAGGTAATGAAGACTATGTTTTAACCATGAACGGTGAAGAAACTGAGTTAAAGACAATAACGTATAACGTTAAAAAGTCGAGTTAATAAGTATAACTTGGACAACGTTCCGAGTTGAAGGAACCGGACGTTGTAAGGTAAATTCTTAACACTATAAATGCGTAGAGTTAATATGGAATGATCATTCCGAGTATACAAAAGGCTGTATGACTTAAACGATAAAGAATGAATCATGAGGTATGTCATTTAGTTGCCAGAAAACTGTAAGGAATAAGAAGTTGACTTAACGAACATTATAGTTTAATGGTTCGTATAAATTAAGATAAGTTAGGTTGTGGTATAATCGTAACTTTGATAGTTGACATATGGGAGCTGGGCTAAATAATTCCTTCAGAGAGCGAAGTTATATACAAAACTGGCAACCGATCTAACTCACTGTGTGGGCAGTGTAGATGAGACGGGAACTTGTTTGTTGGTTGTTTGTGGGAAACCACTTAGAGTACCATATGGACTGCTAGTAGAGAAGCGATGTACGCTGAGTCCTATAGAAGTTATAAGAAGAAGATAAGAATGCAAATCATCAAAGATGATGAACGTCTTGAGTAAGAAATCTTCGTATGTCATGAAGCCATAAACCAGTAATGAAAGTTAGTCACGTAAGCTTAAATTGCAAGAACGCAAACCTTAAGAAGTAAAGTTAAGTAAACCAATGCGTAAGTCAAGTATATGACTAATTGGTGTACGTGTTATTTTCTTATGTGTTATATAGGGATTTGGAATGAAGCGCTTCAACGTAAAGTCAGAAATGTATGTAAAGGCAAGTTTCCTAACTTCATTCATACTATATGAATGCTAGTTTCTTAAAATTCTCAGATGTTGAACTTGAGAGGTTCGGTCTATGTGCAAAGGTGTGATATTTGTACAAGGTGATAGTATGTATGAGGCCTTGTGCCACAATTTAAACACTTCAGTGTTTCTATGAGATGAACTGTTAAATGATTGAGCTCTTCAATACAAGTATGTTCAGTTTATACATGAACCAGTATTCTTAAGTCTGTGCTAATGATTCTAGCCAGACAGGATGTGTATGGAAAAGGTAGAGGAATGAAAGAATTTCAAAGTGAAATTGACTGATGTTTTAAGATGATAGGAATCGAGACTATTCATATTATTCAAGCTGCTTCAAAACCTTTGTTCGGTTATTGAAGTTCTGAAGAATGTTTAAACTCTTGAAGTTGTTTGTTCAACTGTTATGACTTGCTGGGCAATTGAATGCTCATACTTGCTTTAAATGAAAAACATTTTCAGCGTATGATGTTAGAAAGAACTTAAGGATCCCGTAAAGATCAAGCTGATCGGTATCCAAACGAAGTGTCATCCAGTATGTGAATGTGCGTGAAGAACAAGTGAAGACTTGTAATATAGAATGATAGAATTAAACTATAGACTAGTTTAATGAACAGTTATGAATCCTTGGTGGCAGATGAAAGTCACTTGTGTAAGATGTAAAGAATAATGTAATTATCATTATTTGTAATGAAAGAGGTTCTAAGGTTTCGAGAACCTGGGATTTGAGAAAATATGTTATTATATTTAACTATATAATGACGTATGTTTGGTAAGAAGTGGGATCGTAACGTACGGAATCCAGGTGTGAAGATAGACCGGATTTCGGGTCATTACACTATGCATGTTATGTGAGAAGTAACATGCGTAGTAAATATTAATTGATTATGAATGCATGAACTAAATATGCTATTATATGCTATGTGATGCATGAAAACTGTTAGAATTGTTGGGTTGTCGAGCTCACCCTTGCAAATAACCACTTTTGCAGGTTAAGGACTCATGGTAAAGATTTTGTGCAACATGATTGATATAGTTCAATAGTACCAAAGGAGATTGATTTATTATAGATGCTCTTGAACCATGTTTAGGTTCTAGTAAATATACTTGATAGTAGTTACGATGTGTAATACATGTTAGCTTGTAAAGTTATACTATGTGGTACATAGAGAAATTCGAATCGAGATGTAAAGGGTTATATGGAAATAGACTGAAGTGAATCATAGAATAATTTGATTCAGGGAATTATAATTGATTCAAGTTAAGATATCAATAAAAGAATTATTTTCAAAGGAGATTGAAAAAGTTTAAATTATTTCGCATATTTATATAACATCGAATGTGATGTGAAACATGAATAGTAAATTACCAAGTTATGAAACTTATAAAAGTTTGGGGTCATTGTGTAGATCCTGGAAATGGAAAGAAATTATATTCTAAATTGTAATAAGCAAAGTTTATTCATTAAGTTATGAATGAAAAAAATAAAAATAAATAGTTTGACGATAGTAGTATCGTGGCGGACCGAATCCGAGGTTCGAAGGGACTCGGATTTGGGGGCGTCACAATAACTCTGTCATTCCTTCCCAAAATCAGCCACCAAAATCCTTGCTAGACTTAACTTCTCAAATATGGCAACTTCTTTTCCCCGACCAATTCGCCTTGTCGGATTCAATGCTTCACGGAATTCGCCCCAGTGGATTCATCATGCCAAATCTCCCCGACGCATTCAGATGAATTGTGAATTTGCCTCGACGAATTCATCAGAGTTTAGAAGCTGGAGAAATGCCATTATGACCAGATTTTCCTGTTTTCACAACCCAAAGTCGGGTCCTACAACACAAACATGAAAACAAGTAAAATGATACTAAAAATACTCGAAGTTAACAAAGAATCAAGTCCAAAAGGTGTTCGATTCGTAGGTATAAAACCCACTCATCAATTATAGGTTTAGATCTAAATATAATGACATGTTATTAAGCATACTCTTCCTTGGATTGAATCCATAATTTGCGGATAGGATAGAAATATGCCTAGGTGCCATGTGTAACCATTTTAGGGAATTTGATCTTAATGAATCTATTTTAATTTAATTTGAATTGGAATATAGAAAGTTAGTTAGCATGGGTATTTTTATCTGCATTCGAAAGAGGCTTATAAATAAAATTAAGTATTCTTGGTTAACATTTCATCGTAACCATATAATTAAATGGAAAATTATGAGATTTGAATGAAGCATGAGATGAAGTTGAATTCTTAGATTTATTTATGTATATTGTATTTATTTATTTTTAGTATTTAATTTATTTGTTAATTCATCCATTTAAATAAGATTAACATGATATAAGATTGGTACTTGGGGAAACATTAGAATTAATTACTTGTGGGAACGATAACATTCTTGCATTTATATTACTAAATCGATCGCGTATACTTGCATGTATTTTCTAAGTATAAATTTAGGTAAACAAGTTTTTGGCGCCGTTGCCGAGGAATTATATTTCTAGTGTTTTTCCAATATTGATTTCAATCAAGTTGATCTTAATTCAAACTTGTATTTTTGTTGTAATTAATTTATTTTGATTTTTGTGTTTTTCATATCATGCAACTTAACATAGCGACAACTGACCTCTTTTCAGGTTTGCGTTAATTTCATTTTATTGCAACTTTAAGAATAATGTCAGTTTCAAGTTTGGGGGTCTTCCTATATTTTGTTTTGATTTGTAGGTTTATTTTAATAAAATTTTGAAGTATATTCACTATAAACCCTCATGAGACACAACTCGTTTACTTGGGGTAACCTTGGGGTTAAAGGTTTGTTGCACATGCTAAATGCAATCGTTTTCCTACGAAAATGGTGTTGTACTGTTTTTAGATAACGTCTCGTGGGCAATGAATTAATTGAATTGAAATTTTTTTATCAATAATAAAATTATGGTTTTTATTTAAATTTTTTTAGAAAAGGGATAAATATTTCTAAATCTGATTTTTGACTTCCTGTTAGTTTTTATTTTGTTTGAGACCCTTTAATTCTATTATGCACATATCCATTTTTTTGAATTAGTTTTAACTTTGTGGAAGTTTGTATGTTAGATGCCAATGAAGGATATAAGAAAACTGTTAGGTTTGTATATAGCGTGATCATGCAATCATAATACATAAAAGGTGTGGAAGCGCGATAAAATAGGAATTTAAAATTTTCATACAAACCCATCACCATAATCATACTCTGTGCATAATTATCAATCAATAAAAAGGAGAAGAAGACCATAATCAAACCCAAATTTTATGAAATGAAAGTATTCAATTTTTATAATTATTATTCTATTTAGTAAATGGTTAAATTGATAAAAGGTTAAAGTTAAGGGTGATATTTGAAAATTTTTCAAAGTAAGTAAGTTGTCATAAAATAATCGGTGGTAAAAGTACAATAATACGCGTGGTTGCATAGTAGCACACGGTATTGATTATTGATGCTTACGTGAGAAGTCACTTAGTTATACTCAATTATTGCTACAGTAATTACTGCATCATATCTCTCATATTATTGATTCAATTATTGTCACAGTATAATCTGTATAATATGTTATATTATTAAATCAATAATTGAGATGGCAAAGTTATTCATATTATTATTTGAAATATTGACAATGTCTAGAAGATCTGTCAAGGAGAGGTTTGGTCACCAAATTGCGAGCCAATAAGGAGAAATCCTTATCGGAAAGCCCCCTCTTTCTTGGGAACGACCTGGTTGTTAAATATTGTGAGTTATAATATTAATGATGAATAAGTTCGTGTTCATTAAAGATGAAATTGATAGTTCCATTGTGTGGGAATTATTAGTGTTAGTGGAAATCGACATTTATTTCGATAATAATTAATGTCTGGAGGTTATATTGACCAATCGGGTAATTAATCGGATAAATGAGAAATTAATTACTATTAATTCACATGCTTATAACTATGTGTTCACATGTGTGTACTATTGATTCACATGATTTACTATTAGGGAAGTTGGTGCAAGATTGATAATACTTGCATGACTAAATTAAAAATGGAGGTATAGATGAAGGTACTATACTATAATTAATTTTTTCACATGTTTAGAACTATTGAGTCACATGATTTACTATTGATTCACATGATTTACTATTAGGGAAGGTGATTCAAGTTTGATAAACTTGAAGGACTAAATTAAAAATGAAGAAAAAGATAAAGGTATTATACTGTAATATTTCGAGCCCCAAAATGTGCAATTATTAAAACTATATTTTCCTATAAATAGAAGCTCATTCTTCCTTCATTTCTCACCAATTCACTAAGTCTCACAAGAGCAATTATTATAGATAGAAATTATAGAGAGAAAGAAGAAGAGAAGTCTGCTACCTCACTATTCTAGTATCCAGTTTTCTTCTGAGGCAAGGGGTATTATTCTTTCGTATTCATGAAGAGAGTTATTTTCTTTCAATACTCGTAAGGGTTGTTATTCCATTCTTTATTATGTTGAAATAACCTGTCTATGCGAAGTACCGCATATATGGTAAAATTCTTCTGTTATTCCATTCTTTATTATTCTATTGGAATATCCTGTCTGTGCGGTCTATCGCATGCCTGGTGAATTCTGTTGTTATTCTATTCTTTATTATTCTGTTGGAATATCCTATCTGTGCGGATTACGCATGACTGTTGCCTCTTTTTCAGTTCTAACAAAAGAGCTCTAACTCATACAAGCATACATGTGTCAACAAGTAAAACAGAGTAAGTAAAGTATCGATCCAACAGAGAAAATTGTCTAATGTAAATCACTTGCATCAATTAAATCACTATATTTATATGTTCGGACTAATGAATATGATTGGTGAATTACTCTAATCGTAAATAACGACTAAAACAAGAATAAAAATGTAATAAATCAAATCTGAAAGTAATGGGATCCTAACTTCATTTAATACTTCATCTAATCACCACTATCATGCAAGACTTGTTCACATATCACATGAAAGTAGCCAAAAGCACTAATAGAGTCATAGCCATTTTTCAATGTACTATGACCTATTTACACATCATCCACAAGCGATAGACTCCATGTAATCATCAATATAACCAAAATCACTATATGTCTATGTGAAATTACAATCATATTGAATTTAAGCACAAGCCCTTATTCTAACTCATACTAATGAAACAAAGATATATCTATCCGGTTCACGAAATACACAAGCCATACAAAACAAATTTATATCACGTATCTTATCATGATTACAATCCATACTTGCATGTTCATTGTCAATTCCATACAAGTACAGAAAATGAATGGTGATCAAGCATTCATACATACAAAATAACCATGATAGAAATCCCATATGATATGTAAAATAGTCCAACATTCAAGCATGCAACTAAACTACATATTAAAATCCGTTAGAATTGCATAATGGAGTTTAGTTCATGACTGAACCAAAAGCCAATATGGGATCAAAGCTAAACATGGCTAATAAGCAAACAATTGAAAGATGAAGTATAGAAACGATCAAACCCAATTGCTGATTATAATCCACTAGTAACGTTTATATCCTCATATAAATCCAGCAAAATACTAATAATTATCCACAATGATAGAAAATCCCAAGAAGAATTAGAAAAGTTGGAATTTAGGTTTCGTTCTATGTTAGAATCTCCCTCAGAGTGTAAACCCTAGTTACGATATGAAAATACGTAAAAACTGAAATAATGATTCCTCTTACACCAGTCAAAAATCGTTTTTTAATTAATTATAACCCTTAAAATTAGAAATTAAAATAAACAAATCAAGACATCGAGCATCGCGCGTGGCACGCTTCGCCTCCTTTTTTGAATCCTCATGCAGCGGGCCTGACTTGTAGTGTCTGATATCCATCCCGACCCGGTGCTCGCGAGCACGCATCCTCAAGCTTATTCTCACATACATGGCGCAAGCTGCAACCACCAAATTTTGAATTACGGTTCACTGCTGCTTTTAATCGATCATTACTCACTGTTCATTTCTTTTGTCCATCCATGCTTAGCCTCCTGCTCCAATTGATCCTCATGCCATGCATCCAATAACCTCATGCCATTTACATCACCAAATCATGCCATATCCTTCACTTTTACACCAAAGGAGTTTTAAGTAAATGCAATACAAAATAACATGAAATGCAACTAAAAACACACTAAAATATACTTGAGATGGGCCTAGTTCGTGTGAATTAATATCCAATAAGTAGGTGTAAAATCCATTTATCAATGACCTGGTTCCATTCTTTATTATTCTGTTGGAATATCACATACATGCGTATTCATGAAGACACAGTTTCATTCTTTATTATTACATTGGAATATCACATGCGTGTGGATTACGCGCGACACGTCCGTTATTTATTATTCTCGCTGAATAACTTTGTCTCACGCGGACTACCATATGCATGATGAATTCTTCTGTTATTCTATTCTTTATTATTCTATTGGAATAACCTATCTATGTGGATTACCGCATGCATGGTGAATGATCCTTCGTATTCATTCCTTATTAAATTGTGGAAATGATCTGTCTGCGTGGATTACTGCATGGCGGGCGAAAATCCATTTGCAATTTCGTAATTTTTCGGACCCTCAAAAATTCTGGAAAAATTTGAAATGATAATTTGATGACTTTTCTATATTGTGTCCAAAAATGGCGATTTTTGGATATATAGATTAGGAGTTATGAATTTTATGGGAAAATACTATTTTAAGAGTAAACCCTTATAACTCCTTGTGGTTAACTCCAAACTTGATGAAATTTTTATTGGGAGTACATGTATATAACAGGAGTATACCCTGTAAATTTTGAAATTTTTGGACAAAAGTACAGTTTATGATAAATGTCTAAATATTCCGCAGTTTTGCAATATGAAAAATAATAAATGAATTTTAAAAATTCATAGAAAAATATATGTTCAATATGGGACTATATTATGCTAAATTCCAGAAAAGAAAACTTTTTTGGACTACTTTGTTATTTTTCATGAAAATGGTTTAGTTACGAACATATGAATTAAATATGTTATGTGAAGTTGAAAAATTAGTAAATAGGATTTTATGGCTTGGAAATCCTATATAAGGTATATGCAGATTTTGGATGAGGGATATGATCATTGGTGATGAAATCTTATTAGTATGGCATTTTTGAATGATTAAATGAATTATTTGGTAAAGTGTACACAATTAAAATAAATTGTTTATGAGTTTAACAAGTGATTAAAATATTATTATAATATTAATAATATTAGATTATGAGTTTATTAAGTGATTGATAATATTTGGATAAATTTAAAGTCTTTAATATTTATCCTTGGTTTCGTTTGATTAATGCTTATATTACTGTCATCATCCTCGTGCTTATATTATGATGAAAGTCATCTGTGGCTTACGTGTATAGATGGACTTGGTATGATTATGACCAGGAATTATTCGGTATAATCATGACCGTAATGTTACAAATGATGTGATAAAAGTCCTCATTGGCCCGTAGTGCACTGATGGACAGTTTTCGGTATGATCATGAACATGGGTTCTCTTCGGCTAAGGGTGCAAAGAGGAATTATTTTATGGCATGATCATGAACGTTGATGAAAACACGATTATTCTTGGCCCGTAGTGCATGGATAATTCATGGTCGTGATATGAATGAATATCCTTGGCCTGTAGTACAGGGATGATTCGATGATGTGGTTTATTTATTAAGCTGAGTCTCAGCGATAAAGTTAATGATAAACTTTTAATTCGTAGAAGATAGTAGATATCATGCTCTACTTACTCTTCTAAAATACAGTTGCATGTCTTTGGCCTGAAGTGGAAAGATGAACTGTTAATGAATATCTTTGGTCCGTAGTAGAAAGATGAATTTATTAGTATGATTATGGACAAGAATTGTGATTTGGTATAACCATGGTTTTTGATGTTTCAGGTAAAGACGGGTGATGAAAATTATCTTCGTCCTGGGTGCGAAGAGGAATTTAGAACCACAATTATAATTATGAGTTATTCACCTGATTGTGGACAGGAATTGTTGACTGATGTTACAGGTATAAAACATTGTTGGTGGATTTTTAACGTGGAGAAGATAATAGACTTTATGGTCTATTTGACTCTTCTAATGGATTGCTTCGTTCATTTATGAACTATGGTTGAAAAGTTTTATCATCTACCATATGTTCTAAATCTCTGATTTATCACTGATGAATGCTATTGATAATTTAATTATCTTTAGTCATAATATTCTTTATTGGGCTAGTTGTGCTCACCCTTTTGCTTCACAATTCCTTTCAGGTATTAAAAGTGTAGTTGTGTCGAGTGGTGGTAATAGGGGATTAGAACGGTGGTCTATAGCTGTTGAGGTTTCCCTTAAAATAGTACGGAAATAATTTTATTAAGAATTATAGATAAATGTGTCATATTTTATACGTCATTTTAACCGTTGATTTTGGTGAACCAAATAGGGTGAGGTGAACCCAACTTTGAAAGGGCGTTTTTGCCACTATCATACAAGATGTCTAATGACAAACGAATGCGTGTTATCATAAGACAGGGTTACGCATATCCACTTGCTGAGTATATCTACGAGCACTACCTATATGATCTTGGAGTTTGCTTGAAATATAATTCTAAATTGGAGACAATGGAGATAATTATATGTCAAGAGAAGACTCACCATTGGAGAGAAGATGATAGCAATCTTTTTGTTTTTCTTTGGGGACTATTGCGTCAACCAAGGATAATTTTGTGGACATATGATATCTATCATAACCTTGACGTATGACCTCCCATGTACGAAGGTTTCCTTGAGTATTTTCCAAAGATTTTAATTTCTAAAATAATTATTAACTGTACCTTTATGTAAGGTACCATTGTAAGGTCTTGTGGTCAAGGCACCAAGAGAGTTATATATATTTATATTAAAACCCACAGTTTAATTGTGGTCATTTTTTGCACGACAATTGTATAAATGGAGTTGTCATTAGTGTATTTTCTGGTGACCCAAAATGGGTGATGTATACCTGTTTTGGGGGCGTCACACAACAAGTTTTAGAATAGCAACTGCAGCGGAAACAACAATTCATTAGAAGAGTCAAGTAGAGAATGAATTCTACTATCTTCTAAGATTTAACAATCCATCATCAATATTTTATCCCTGTAACATTATTCAATATACATCTTGAATCAAATATTCATCTTTGCACTATAGGCCAAAGATATTCATTTGTATCACCAGTTGGTTATATTCATCTCAACACCTGTTCATCTTTGCACTACGGGCCAAAGATATTCATCAATTAATTATTCATCTTTGCACTATAGGCCAAAGATATTCGGTAATATCATCATTTAGGACTGAGGATGATGAAAAATATCTTTAAAAAAATTAATCTAGTGAGATAAAAAGACAAATATTAGGGATTCGTATTACAGTTTATCCAAGTTCAATAATATTCCATAATAACCAATTGTGTAGCAGAGTTCAAAAATAAAGATCAAAACATGGATACAATCAAATATAGTAACCATCATAGACATCTTGGACAAAAAGAAGAAAATTTTATTTTTCGGTGAATAGTGTCATATTCGTGAATAGTGCCGTATACGTGAATAGTAATCCCGACACAAAAAGGTAGAAATTCCACAATAAAATTCATATCAATATTTCGGCATAATGATATTGAAGAAAATAATATCAGTTACGAAGAAAATAACATCCCTTACCTCAAAAGAATAGTATTTCTAACTGGAATATCGGATGTAAAGCTGAAGGAAACTTGCACTGAATAACAACTCTCAAAGTATCTAAATACTCACAAAATACGCTCGATAATATAGAGAGAGAAAACTTGTTTCTGGTGTGATTTTCAATTCTAACTAAGCACCCTATTTATAAGAAAATGTTAGAACGCCAAAGCAGACTAAATAATAAAATAATATTATTATTATTTCTTCATTCTATGCCCACACTTGCTGAACAAGCTGAAGCATGCTATCATTGAAAAATTTTCAGCAGCCCACATGTTTTCAAAAAACAAAAGTGGGTCCCACCCATAATTTTAATAAAAAATATTTAATTTCCGAAACTTCAATAATTCGTAATAAATAGCCCTTTTATCAGAAAAATATGTATTTTATGTCCATTCCATAGGAAATTAAATTCTCTACAACTTTGTAGCTTTAAGTTTTTCCAAATTCCAAAAAAAAATGCCCAAAATCCGCATACGGACGATTTTTAATATCTCCAATCCGACAAAATACTGATAAAACACCTCAGCATTTATTCCTTCATTTTTATCCACATAAAATAAATATATCCATCATTTATATCCACATAAAATAAATATTTCCTTATCATATAAATCAATAATTAATTATTCATAAATAATTCTCTTTGAATCACAATTATGACAACTGTGTCGCTCCTGGAAAGAGGGGCTTTACGATAAGGATTTCTCCTTCTCAAGCGCATAATTAGGTGACCAAACCCTTTCTAGATAGAACTTTCTTAGACATTGCCAATAATGCTATCTAATAATATTATTCAAATAATATGAATTATTGATCTGATAATGGAAAATACTGTGAAATGATAATTAATGAAACAACAATAATATAAAATATCAACGCAGCAATTATTGAATCAATAAAATAAAATATTGAACAGTAATTACTGTAACAATTATTGAGTAGTGCCTTCTTACTTAAGAATCAATAATTCAAAATACTGCAATGCTTCTTGTGCGACCACACGTATTCATCGTATTTTAACCATCGGGTATTCCAACAAATTAAAATGGTAACCATTACACCGTTATTTATAAAAACTCAAACTTGTCATTTTCTTCATCCGACAGTTATCCGTTATGGGGCCCACAAATGGTTGGTTGGCCGTCAAATATTTAATATTCCTCGACAATGAAGAATATTCCACGACCAAACAAATATTCCCCGACAAAATAAATATTTTATAACCACTTGCTTATTTTGCAAAATTTGCACATTTCACCCATAACCAAAGTATTATATCAAATTAACACTTTATTATTCACAATAATAAATAGAGGAAATTCGATTTTATTCATTAAAAAGTTGGGGTCTTACAACCTCCCCTCCTTATGAAATTTCGTTCTCGAAATTGACGTACATACCTGGTGTTTTGAAAAGGTGAGGATATCTCGCTTTCATTTCTGATTCCAACTCCCAGGTCATTTCTTCAATAGCATGGTTTCTCCACAAAACCTTAACTTGTGGTATAACCTTCGTGCGTAGAACATGCTCTTTCCTATCGAAGATTTTAACAGGTACCTCCTCGTACGTTAAATCTTCGGCTATCTCGTCTGGTTCTAACTCAATAATGTGGTTCGGATCTTTCATATATTTACGAAGCATAGATATGTGAAAAATATTATGAACACGAGACATGCTTGGAGGTAATGCGAGTCTATAGGCCACATTTTCTATTCGATCAAGAATCTCAAATGGACCAACAAATCGTGGATTGAGCTTTCCTCTCTTCCCAAATCTTGTAACTCCCTTCCATGGTGCAACACGTAACAATACATGATCCCCAATATTAAATTTCACGTCCTTTCGATGAAGATCCACATAACTCTTTTGTCGATCATGTGCCGTTTGTATACGTTGTGGAATCGTTTGGAATTTCTCTGTAGTCATTCGTACCAACTCTGGTCCCAACAATGTTGTTTCACCCACCTCGTCCCAGCATACTGGAGAACTACATTTTCTTCCATACAACGCCTCGAATGGAGCCATGCCTATACTTGCTTGATAACTGTCATTGTAGGAGAATTCCACTAATGGTAAGTACTTATCCCAACTCCCTTTGAAATCTAGGACACAGAGTCTTAATAGATCTTCAAGAGTTTTAATAGTCCTCTCCGATTGCTTGTCCGTTTGAGGATGGTATGCCGAACTGAATCGTAAATCCGTGCCCATAGCTTTCTGCAAGGTAATCCAAAATCGTGAAGTGAATCTTGGGTCACGATCCGAAACTATGGATACTGGCATGCCATGCAATCTCAAAATCAAACAATCTCATTCACGTACATACGAGCAAGACATTCAAGGGAATAAGTCTCTCGTATAGGCAAGAAATGAGCAAACTTGGTTAATCTATCAACAATAACCCAAATCGCATTTATGCCTTGAGAAACCTTGGGAAGACCCATAGCAAAATCCATAGTAATGTGTTCCCACTTCCATTTTGAAATCTCAAGTGGTTGCAATGGACCCTTTGGCACTTGATGCTCTGCCTTTACACGTTGACAAGTTAAACACCTCGAGATAAACTCCGCGATCCCTCTTTTCATATTGCTCCACCAAAATATATGTCGAAGATCATGATACATTTTGGTACTCCCAAGATGGATTTCAAATGGTGTGTTGTGTGCCTCTATCATGATTCTATGCTTCAAGTCAGAATCATTAGGAATACAAAGTCTGGAGTTGACTCGAAGTATTCATTCTTCGTCGATTCTTGCTTTTGGAATAACACCTTCTTTCACTTTCTTCTTCACACGCATCAGTTCCAGGTCCGTAGCTTGAGCAGCTTTAACTTTATCGATTAAAGTCGGTTTTACTCGTATGTTTGATATCATCACGTGGGTACTTGGAGCCTTTACCTCTGTCTCCATCCTTTGCAAGCCATACAAAATGGACCTTTGTGTTAACGACATTGCACTTGTACCAGCATATGATCTTCTACTCAATGTGTCAGCTACCATGTTTGCTTTTCCAGGATGATATTGGATGGTATGATCATAATCTTTCAACAGCTCGAGCCAACGTCGTTGCCGCATGTTGAGTTCCTTTTAGGTGAAGAAATATTTGAGGCTTTTATGATCTGTATAGATCTTCACTTTCTCCCCATACAGGTAGTGTCTCCAGATCTTCAACGCAAAAACGACTGCTGCCAACTCCAAATCATGAATAAGATAATTCCTCTCATATTCTTTGAGTTGTCGCGAGGCATAGGCTATGACTTTCCTATGTTGCATGAGAACACATCCTAACCCTTTTCTTGAAGCATTGTTGTAGATAATAAATCCATCCGAACCAGATGGTATTGTCAGAACAGGTGCTGAAATGAGTCTCCTCTTGAGTTCTTGAAAACTCTTCTCACAATCCTCGCTCCAACCGAATATTGTATCTTTACGAGTTAGCTGAGTTAACGGAGTAGCGATTAGAGAAAATCCTTCCACGAATCTCTAATAGTAACCAGCTAAGCCCAAAAAGCTACGTACTTTGATTATCGACTTCGGTTGCTCCCAACTTTCTATGGCTTTAATCTTCGCTGGGTCGACAGATACTCCATGTTTTGACACCACGTGCCCAAGGAATGCTACTTCCTCAAGCCAGAACTCACATTTCTTTAGCTTGGCATATAGCTTGTTTTCACGAAGCCTTTGCGGTACCAGCTTCAAATGGTGCTCATGATCTTCACGGCTTTTGGAATAGATGAGGATGTCATCAATAAAGACAACAATGAACTAATCCAAATATTCTTTGAACACACGGTTCATCATATCCATAAAAGCAGCAGGAGCATTAGTCAATCCAAAAGACATGACTAAAAATTCATAATGCCCATACCGAGTTCTGAAGGCAGTCTTCAGAATATCCTTAGTTTTAGTCTTCAGCTGATGATATCTAGAACAAAGATCGATCTTTGAAAAGAATTGTGCTCCTTTTAACTAGTCAAATAGGTCATCAATACGAGGTAACGGATACCTATTCTTGATGGTGACATGGTTCGATTCCCGGTAGTCAATACAAAGTCGCATACTCCCGTCTTTCTTCTTTACGAATAACACAGGAGCACCCCAAGGAGATGTACTAGGACGAATGAAACCGATGTCCAATAACTCCTAAAGTTGGACCTTTAACTCCTACAGTTCAATAGGAGCCATTCGATATGGGGTTTTAGAAATGGGCTTTGTACCAGGTTCAAGGTCAATAAAGAATTCAACTTCACGTTCTGGGGGTAGACCGGGAAGTTCTCCAGGAAATACGTCAGGAAATTCACTAACAACAGAATATTATTCAAATCTGACGTGTTTTTGTTCAAGTCCGTGACATGGGCTAAGAAAGCTTGACATCCATTTTTAAATAAATGAATAGCTTTATGGCTTGATATGAAAGTGATTGACTTTAGTGGTTTGGTTGTTAGAATTCGCATAATAGGTTGGTTAGGAATATGAAAACTAACAACCTTACGAAAATAATCAATTTTAGCATGATGCGTGGTTAACCAATCAATCCCTAAAATCACATCAAATGCAAGTATTTTCAACGAAATAAGATCGACAAGTAATGTGATGGTTCCAACTTGAATCAAGCAAGATTTATAAACAGTAGATGTAGTGAAAGTTTCTCCTAACGGAGTCTCAACAGATAAGTCAAGGTCTAATTTCTCCGGAGTCAAGTTCAAACGTTGAGCACAAGCAAGAGAGATAAAAGAATGGGTAGAACCGGTATCTAATAAGGTATAAACTTTGCAAGAGTTTATGATTAGCTTACCCGTGATCACCTCGTTCGGGTTCCTCGCGCTTTGGGCAGTCACGACAAACGCCCATCCAGGAACCACCGATTTTGACTTATCCAGGACAGCCTTTGGAGTCACCATCCCCTTTAAACTCTGTTTTGCTACAAGAAAATCTCTAGCTATATGACCTTCCTTTCTACAGTTATAACACACCTTGGATTGTTGTGGGCAGTTTGGGCTGATTTATAACAAACGACCGGTGCTCGTTCTCTTCCTCTAGAAACAGCTGATGTTTGTGCTGACGTCTTCACGTTATCATTGTTGTACCTTCTATTTTTAAAATCTCCCCCTGACTCTCTTCTTCTACCATCATAGCCACGATTACCACCAGAGTGGTTACCGCTTTTGTTCGAATGTTTTCCTCCTCGGTGGTTGTCATTGCTCCGATGACCGCTACCAACGGTATGACCCTGGTTGTGGTCCCTCGGTTGAATATACTCATTATCTCGCTCTAATAATTGAGCCCTGTTTACAACATCTGAATATAAAGAAAATTTATGAGAGATAAGATATTGCCGAATCTCGGGTTTTAGACCTCTAAGAAACATCCTCATCATTCGTTCCTCATTCTCTACCAAATGAGGTGTAAACCTGGATAACTCTGCGAACCTCGCCTCATACTGGGACACCGCCATGTTGTTTTGTTCCAGTCTAATAAACTCTACCTCCTTCATATGATGAATACTTTCAGGAAACTACTTGTCGTTAAACAGTTTCTGAAACATTTCCCAAGACATGTTGAGTACGGCTGGCTGGGTACGCTTCACAGATTCCCACCAGTAGTCTGCCTCACCACGGAACATAAAGGTGGCGAATGGAACCTTTTGTTCCTCCGTGCATCCCAAGACATCAAATATCTTGGTAATTTGCTTGACTCGCGTTTCTGCCTTAATCTGATCTAGTTTTCCCATAAATTCTGGTGGTCCCAACTTTTTGAACTGCTTGGCTGTGACAAGCCGCACATTGCTATCATTTCTATCCATATTTTGTACACGAGTCTCCCTCGTCTGATTTTTCATGAATTGCAAAAAGCTTCTAAACATCCCATCATTCATCATTTGTTCGATAGTGTTGTTTACAGGAGGAATATTGCATTCATGTTGCACGTTCCCCTGGGTGGTGATTAAAGGTGTCTCCACGGTCTCATTCAATTCATTGTTAATATTTCCAACTGCCATTTTCAAATACTGCCACAAAACAAGAGTTAATTAACATATAACATATTAACCATATGCTCTGACTGACCAACCAAATAAGCTTAGGTATGACACACTGGCGAAGGATTACTCGTCTCTCCCCTCCTAGTTCTATTCCTCGATCTCTGCCAGAGACCATATCCCTAAGCTTTGATACCAACTGTGACGCCCCCAAAATAAGTATACATCACCTATTCGAGTCGCCAAATACATGGTACAGAAACAAATACAACTTCAGTAATATAATTGTCGTGCAAAATACGACAACACATATACTGTGAGTTTGAATACAAATATTGTCTAATAAACAGTATACAAACTCAAAAGGAGTACTCATTACAATTATTGATGCACTATTTTACAAAATAGTGAGGACTACTAAAACAACTATCCTGAACCATCACTCCATACCCCAGCTAGTTCCTGCTATATTCTCACCTCCTGAGAAGAAAAATGGAACAAAAAGGAAAAGGGTGAGCTCAACTAGCCCAGTAAAGAATATTATGACTGAGATATTATACAACAAATTATCATTAGTCCTCAACAGGGAAAAATCTGATAGAATATAATAGACAACAAGTTTTAGATTAGCAACTGCAGCAGAAACAACAATCCATTAGAAGTGTCAAGTAGAGAATGAATTCTACTATCTTCTAACATTTAAAAGTCCATCATCAATATTTTATCCCTGTAACATCATTCAATATACATCTTCAATCAAATATTCATCTTTGCACTACAGGCCAAAGATATTCATTTGTATCAC
This sequence comes from Panax quinquefolius, assembly GCA_020205615.1. NCBI lineage: Eukaryota > Viridiplantae > Streptophyta > Magnoliopsida > Apiales > Araliaceae > Panax > Panax quinquefolius. The sequence goes on along the minus strand of CM035170.1, from coordinate 75,798,462 downwards.
CAGTTGGTCATGTTCATCTCAACACCTGTTCATCTTTGCACTACGGGCCAAAGATATTCATCAGTTAATCATTCATCTTTGCACTACAGGCCAAAGATATTCAGTAATATCATCATTTAGGACTGAGGATTATGAAAAATATCTTAATGAAAACGAATCTAGTGTGACAAAAAGACAAATATTAGGGATTTGTATTACAGTTTATCCAAGTTCAATAATACTCCATAATAACCAATTGTGAAGCAGAGTTCAAAAATAAAGATCAAAACATGGATACAATCAAAGATAGTAACCAGCATAGACATCATGGACAGAAAGAAGAAAATTTCATTTTTCTATAATAATGTAAATCGATTCGTGAATAGTGTCAGATATCGTGAATAATGTAATATAACGTGAATAGTAACCCCGACACAAAAAAGTAGAAATTCCACAATAAAATTTATATCAATATTTTGGCATAATGATATTGAAGAAAATAATATCAGTTACGGATAAAATAACATCCCTTACCTCAAAAGAAAAGTATTTCTAACTAGAATATCGGATGTAAAGTCAAAGAAAACTTGCATTGAATGGAAACTCTCAAAGTATCTAAATACTCACAAAATACGCTCGATAATATAGAGAGAGAAAACTTGTTTCTGATGTGATTTTCAATTCTAACTAAGCACCCTATTTATAGGAAAATACTAGAACACCAAAGCAGACTAAATAATAAAATAATATTATTATTTTTTCTTCATTCTACGCCCATACTTGCTGAACAAGCTGGAGCATGCCATCATTGAAAAAATTTCAGCAGCCCACATGTTTTCAAAAAATAAAAGTGGGTCCAACCCATAATTTTAATAAAAATATTTAATTTCCGAAACTTCAATAATTCATAATAAATAGCTTTTTATCAGAAAAATATAAATTTTATGTCCATTCCATAGGAAATTAAATTCTCTACAACTTTGTAGCTTTAATGTTTTCCAAATTCCAAACGAAAAATGCCCGAAATCCACATACGGACAATTTTTAATATCTCCAATCCAAACAAATACTGATAAAACACCTCAGCATTTATTCCTTCATTTTTATCCACATAAAATAATTATATCCATCATTTATATCCACATAAAATAAATATTTCCTTATCATATAAATCAATAATTAATTATTCATAAATAATATTACAGAATCACAATTATGACAACCAGGTCGTTCCCAGGAAAGTGGGGGATTTTCGATAAAGATTTCTCCATCTTGGCGCATAAATTAGGTGACCAAACCCTTTCTGAATGTAACTTCCTTAGATATTGCCAATAATGCTATCGAATAATATTATTCAAATAATATGAATTATTGATCTGATAATGGAAAATACTATGAAATGACAATTAATGAAACAACAATAATATAAAATATTAACGCAGCAATTATTGAATCAATAAAATAAACTATTGAACAGTAATTACTGTAACAATTATTGAGTAGTGCCTTCTTAGGTAAGAATTAATAATTCAAAAATAATGTGTAATACCGTGTGCTACTGTGCAACCACATGTATTATTATATTTTAACCACCGGGTATTCCAACAGTGTTAATGGTAACCATTACGCCGTTATTTATAAAAACACAAACTTATCATTTTCTTCATCCGACAGTTATCTGTTATGGGACCCACAAATGGTTGCGTCGTCGTACGAATATTTCCCGACAGCAAGAATATTCCACGACCAAACGAATATTCTCCGACAAAATGAATATTTTATAACCACTTGCTTATTTTGAAAAATTTGCACATTTCACCCATAACCAAAGCATTATATCAAATTAACACTTTATTATTCACAATAATAAATAGAGAAAATTCGATTTTATTCATTAAAAAGTTGGGGTCTTACACTTATTCTCTAAGTGACGATCATCCTACTGTTGGATAAGCTTCAGTAATTGGATATGTAATGTTGTTCTTGAGAGTCCACTATCTCTATAGTGATTTCCCATCTTTCAATGATTCCTCTAATCAAATGAAAGTTCCACAACACATGTTTAGATCTAAGATGAGACTTGGGAACTATTCCTAGTTTTGTAATGAACTTTTCATCCAAACAATCAACTTGCAGCTTCATTTACAGCTATATACTTTATCTTTATCACTAAACCATCAACTCTTTGTTGTTTAGAACCTTTCCAATTCAATGGACCACCTTTCAAGTTAACAACTTACCCTATAGTGGATGTGTTGTCGTCTTGGTCAGTTTGAAAAACTTGAGTCTATTAAGCCCTCTAGTTTTAATTCAGACCAATCATAAATTTTAATCACATCCTTAGTAAAGGTTAAGTAATTTAAGATGTTTTTCACTATCTCATACTAATCTTCTCCAGAATATGACCGATCAACATCAGGTCTCGTACAATTCATTGCATACATAAAAGTTACTCTCGCGATCTCTCTTTTTAGGAGTCTATGGGGACTATTATGAGAGATACACTCTATGACTCATAATCATGAAACATCTCTTGGAGTTTGTCATGCTAAACTACTTTAGCATCAAATGCATATACGTTTCTTGGGTTAAGCCGAGCATCCTTTTAAATCTATCTATATAGATTTGTATCCCCAATTACGATACTCTTCCCAAATTATTCATGGATGAATGTTTAGACAACTTTATCTTTACTGATTATAGCATTGGTATGTCATTCCTTATCCATAGTATCTCAACATATAATACTAGGAATATCACAATGCTCCCACTGACCCTTTCGTACACACTAGGTTCATTCTTGTTTTTGATAAAATCAAACTCTTTTGATTATCTCATCAAATTGAATGTTCCATTTTTGAGAAGCTTGTTTCAATCCATTTCTTTGTCTATCTATAACTCTTACCTCATTGTATGTACCTGAATTATCATCTTCTATGATGCGTACCTCATCATCATCATCTATGATGAATCCATATCTCCAAGTTATCTTCGGTACTATTCTAGATTTACGATTCGATTGTGGTACAGTAGGTCTATCTACAAGTTCCTCGTTTTGATTTATTATGTTTTGTCGTTCTTGAACTCTCCAAGATCTATTATCCTCCCACTAGCCCCTTCAATGATAAACACTTTTATCTTAGAAGGCAGTGTGTTTCATAAAAAATACCTTTAGCTAAGTAGGATTGTAGAACATTTACTGTAAACTTACTTTAGGATGTCCCATAAATCTACACTTATCAAAGCTTGTCCCAAACTTATCCTTTAAAACCATTTTACATAAGTTGGACAACCCCTTATCTTAACATACTTAATATTAGGAATCCTCCATGACCATAACTCTTATAGAGTCTTGGGGCCGAATTTTGAGGTTACCTTTTATGTAGATATGCAGCCATTTCTAGGCATTATCCTAGAAGGATACTGGAATGTGGGTAAAATCATTATGGACCGCACCATGTCCAACAATGTACAATTTTTCCTTTTAGATACACCAATAAATTATTGTGTATCAGGAGGAGTCCATTATAAGAAAATCATTTGAGATGATCTAGAAACTTATTGCGCAAGTATTCATTCCTCGATCTAATTAAAAAATCTTAATACTTTTCAAATTAGTTTTACTTCTGAATTATTTGAACCTTTCAAATGATTTAAACTTGTATTTCATCAAATACACATATTCAACTCTTTGAATGATCATCTCCTTTTCTTATACTAGTTTGTTCAATATGCAAAATTATTTTCATGTAAGTCAAGTACATAAAGTCCATTAAGTTCTATACAAAATATTATTATTGTAAATAGAACAACAATTGTTCTTAAATATAATACCAATTTTTTTTGTCCAACAATAAAATGGAAATAATGTTTCTAATGAGAACCGAAATTCAATAAAAACATATTAACTTAATAGACTTGCCCGTAGGCAAATGCTAAACTATGAGTTCCTATGGCAAATGCAGCAACCTTTGCTTCATTTTTCACACATACGATTACTTAATGTGCAGGAGTATAGTAGGAGCATCCATAGTTTCATGCTGACGCTGAAGCTCATTACATGGATGCGAGCATGATGCATTGAGCCAACTGTGCATCAACTTGCCACTTTCTAAAAGTAGTAATCTCTTCCTCAGAGGTATTGTCAGCAATCATTGCATGGATAGACATATTAAGGACATAAGATAGCTTTTCAGTTGTGAGAACTATTCTCAATTTCCTTAACCAATCTGAGTAATTTGGCCTGGTAATTAGCTTCTAATATGCTCCATAGTGATAGTAATTTAGACATTGTAAAACTCTGTAGATGAATTTAATTAACAACATTTTAACATACAATCTTTTATTAATTCCCAAAATAAATTAGGTCTTGTTTTAAATTTGTATCTCTCACTATTTTCTTCAAACTATATTACACTCTTTTATATAGTTCGGCAAAATCTAATTAAAGATTTGCTAGTGAGAATAAGGATCACATTTCAAATGTATATAGCCTTTTGGTGACACAACAAACTATATATAAATAAATAGGTAGACAACTCTTTTCAATTAATGTAACTCCTTTTAATTTGCCTCTTAGATTATTTTGATCAAGTGGTGGCACATCCGAATCAAAATTAAACAAGTTAAGTCCAACCTAGCACTCCATATATTCAAAAAGAAAAATATTGTCCTTGTGGTGACAGAACAGAACAACATTGGTCAATTTCTTTATAAGCATCAAATGTGATAAAAATAACATCTCAAAAAATTAAGATAAGCCTTGTGGTGACACAACAAACTTATAATAATTAATTGATACTCTATTACTTTTATCATGCTAGAAGGCGACGTTCGATATTCTAAATATTTTTGAACGCTTATGACTTAATATAAAATCTTTGAGGGGTTTGTTATTATTTTGTCTTATCTTGTTTAGCGCGCATCATGCACACATATATATAAAATACGCTTCATATTCATTAACATGCAAAGTAAGTTTGCATAATATATATATATATATATATATAGTATAAGCATGCACATATAGAATACTATATTCTACCCGGATTGATTATAGACTTTATTCTAGTTTGGTTCACTAGAGCCACCAAGTGAACCAATAGGTCAAACTTAGGGTGCAAGAATTAAATTTAAATATAACTATTACATTTAAACCCGAGCACCATTACAAACGGGTCTTCAAGCGCTCCTTGCTCCTTTGATCTCCAATTCTTCAAAATTAATTATAATTATTCCTATTACAAAACTATTTACAATAAATAGAAACTTTGATCAACAGACAAGAGGAAGTACATAGGAGGGAGATAGAAATTACATCAAGTAAAATTAGAGAAGATGTGACGCCCCCAAAACAAGTATACATCACTCATCTTAAGTCGCCAGATACACACTATATAAATCAAATACAAACTTCTTTTATGCAACTATCGTGTAATATATACGACAAAACATAGCTGAGAGTTTAAACACGAATATTGCCTTCTAGACAGTATCCATACTCAATGGAGTCCTCATTACAATTATTATCACACTATTTTATAAAAATAGTGAGGACTACTAAAGCCAACATCTGGATCATCACTTCATTCCCCGACTCGTCATAGCTATATTCTCATTTCCTGAAGAGAATAGTGAAAGAAAAGGGTGAGCTCAACTAGCCCAGTAAGAAATATTATGACTAAGATAATGCAGAATAAATTATCCTTAGCCTTCAACAGTATAACAACTGATAGAATATAATAGACAATAAGTTTTAGGTCAACAACTGCAGCGGAAATAAGCAATCCATTAGAAGAGTCAAGTAGAGCATAAAATCTACTATCTTCTAAGATTTAAAAAGTTTTTCATCAACTTTAAAGCTGAGACTCAGCTTAATAAATAAACCACATCATCCCTGCACTACGGCCAAGGATATTCATCAGTATCACGACCACAAATTATCCATGCACTACAGGCCAAGGATATTTGTGTATTCATCAATGGTCATGATTATACTGAATAATCCCTGGTCCTAATCATACCAAAAACTGTCCATCAATGAACTACAGGCCAATGAGAACTTTTACCACATCATTCGTTACATTACGGTCATGATTATACCGAATAATCCCTGGTCATAATCAAACCAAGTCCATCTATGCACGTAAGCCAAAGATGACTTTCATCACAATATAAACATTAGGATGATGACAATGACATAATAATTCAATAAAACAAGTTCAAGGATAAATTTTAAAGATTTATAATTTAATTTATGCAGAAATCAATAACGTCCAAATTTTCAACATGATACTGCTTTGTGGGGTAAAATTCAAGAATAATATTCATGTACCAAAAATAATTTGGACAGAAAAGAAATATATTTTTCGGGTGAATAGTACTTCGTGAATAAGACTTCGTGAATAGTACTTCGGGAATAGTACCCCGACACGAAAAGTGTCCCGAATACCCGAGTGAATAATACTAGAGTGAATAGTAATCGGGTGAATAGTAACTCGTGAATCGTAACTCATGAATAGTACTCCGGCATAAAAAGTGCCCCGAATACCTGAGTGAATAATATTAGAGTGAATAGTAATCGGGTGAATAGTAACCCGTGAATAGTAACTCGTAAAAGAAAAAAATACCAAAGAAAATGATATTTCATGACTAGTACAAAAGAAATGATATCTCATACAAGTGTAATAGAATATACTGAAAGCTATGAATGGATTTTCACCGCCATGCGGTAATCCACGTAGATGCATCATTTCCACAATTTAATAAAGAATGAATACGAAGGATCATTCACCATGCATGCAGAATCCACATAGGCAGTTATTTCAATGTAATAATAAAGAATGGTACTGTGTCACGCGTAATCCGCATGCATAAGATATTCAATGTAATAATAAAGAATCTAACCAGTCATTAAAAAATCCGCATGCATGTGATATTCAAAATGAATAATAAAGAATGGAACCGAGTCAATGCGTAATTCACACGCAGAGATATTCCAAATGTAATAATAAAGAAGCGGAACCAGTCAAATGCGTAATCCGCATGCATAAAAGTTATTCCAAATGTAATAATAAAGAATGGAATAACAGAATAATTTCACCATGTATGCGGTACTTCGCATAGACGGGTTATTCCAATATAATAATAAAGATTGGAATAACAACCCTTACGAGTATTGAAAAAAAATAACTCTCTTCATAAATACGAAAGAATAATACCCCTTACCTTAAAAGAAGACTGGATACTGGAATAGTGAGGTAGCAGACTTTTCTTCTTCTTTCTCTCTATAATTTCTCTCTATAATAATTGCTTTATAGCTTTAGAGAATTGGTGAGAAATGAAGGAAGAATGAGCTTCTATTTATAGGAAAATATAGTTTTGATAATTGCACGTTTTGGGGCTCGAAATATTATAGTACAATACCTTCATCTTTTCCTTCATTTTTAATTTAGTCCTGCAAGTATTATCAAACTTGCACCACCTCCCCTAATAGTAAATGATGTGAATTAATAGTAAATCATGTGACTCAATAGTTCTAAACATGTGAAAAAAATAATTACAGTATAGTACCTTCATCTATACCTCCATTTTTAATTTAGTCATGCAAGTATTATCAATCTTGCACCAACTCCCCTAATAGTAAATGAATGTGAATCAATAGTACACACATGTGAACAAATAGTTATAAGCATTTGAATTAATAGCAATTAATTGCTCATTTATCTGGTTAATTACCCGATTAGTCAATATATCCTCCAGACATCAATTATTATCGAAATAAATGTCGATTTTCACTAACACTAATAATTCCAACATAATGGAACTATCAATTTTATCTTTAATCAACAAGAACTTATTCATCATTAATATTATAACTCACAATATTTAATAATCAGTTCGTTCTCAGGAAAGAGGGGGCTTTCTGATAAGTATTTCTCCTTATTGGCGCGCAATTAGGTGACCAAACCTATCCTTGACAGAACTTCTAAACATTGTCAATATTGTAAATAATAATATGAATAACTTTGTCGTCTCAATTATTGATTTAATAATATAACATATTATACGGATGATACTGTGACAATAATTGAGTATAACTGAGTAACTTCTTACGTAAGCATCAATAATCAATACTGTGTGCTACTATTCAACCACACGTATCACTGTACTTTTATTACCGGGTATTTTATGACAACTTGCTTACTTTGAAAAAAAATTCAAATATCACCCTTAACTTTAACCTTTTATCAATTTAACCATTTACTAAATAGAATAATTATAAGAAAATTGAATACTTTCATTTCATAAAATTTGGGGTCTCACAAAAGACGAGGTACGCAGACCCCATTTAATAAAACTCATACATTCATGCAACTAACTAAAATAAAATCCAATCATATTGGTCAATAGTTCATAATAAATCTCATTTATTATCATGCATATCACCATATGCGTCAATAAATAACATTCATCTCATGAATAATAAATTTATTCCATATATGCATCGATATCAATTTAATGGGCAATTTCAAATTTATTAAAATACAATTTTGAAATAAAATAAACTCCTTTATTTAAAAAAAATTTAATCATAAAATTTTTTTATTTTATTTTATCCAATTTTGAATAAAAAATAAACACCTTTATTTTTAAATCAAATTCAAATCAAAATAAACTCCTTTATTTTAATTAATTAGGAATCCAATTTCAAGTATAAAATAAACTCCTGTATTTTAACTTAAAATTGTTGGAAAAACAAAAAGATTTTGAATCATATTCTTTATCAAAACTAAACATCTTTAATTTTAGGAAACATGAAATCTTATTCCATATGTGAATAAACTCTTTTATTCAAACGAATGTGTAATCCAATTCCAAGTTAATATAAAACTTTTGAATAAACTCTTTTATTCAAACGAACGTGGAATTCAATTTCAAGTTAATATAAAACTTTTGAATAAACACTTTTATTCAAATGAACATGGAATCAAATTCCAAGTTAATATAAAACTTTTATTTTTAAATTACATTCCAATTAAAAATAAACCTTTTATCTTAACTGAAATAAATAAATAAAATAAAATAATTTAAATTCTATTGTTAGCGCGCCGCGTCCGTAATGAATCGCACACTACGTGGCCGGTAAATTGTAACCCCAAAACATTTTTGGGTTAAGGCGTACATGCGCTAGAAGAATGAACTAGAGGCGTATGACCACGCCATGTAAAAGCGTAATCGAAAAACTTTTTCTTTGCTTAGAAAATCTGATCCAATCGCATACCATACACAAATGGAATTATCAAGATCAATAATTAACATAAAATTAGGCTTTGATACCACTATAAGGTTTGTATATAGCGCGATCATTCAATCATATTACATGAAAGGTGCGTAAGCGCGATAAAATAAGAATTTAAAATTTTCATACAAATCCATCACTATGATCATACTTTGTGCATAATTATCAATCAATAGACAGGAGAAGGAGATCAAATTCATACACTTATAGAAACTAGCTTCCTCAGGTACGAGTTCACCTCCAATTCCTTTTCACATTCAACTTGAATCCACCAGGCTTGATTCTTTCGTTTGATCAACGTTAGCCACCTAAGTGTTTGTCATCTAGAGGTGGTCCACCAAGGAAGAACAAATATTCAAGAAGATGGGTGTTTGGCAAAATCCTATTTTTCTCTCTCCAGAGAATATGTTAGTACTATCCCAACTCTTGGAATTGTCATTAATGTTTGTTGTGAAAAACATCAACCCTCGCCCATAATAAGACTCTTCTTATTTACAGATGTAGGCAACCCTCCTTAACAATTAAGGAATTTGGTTTTATTTTAATTAATTAAACTCATTTAATTAACTAGGCTCCCAATCTTATTTAGAATAATTAATTAAACTCTTTTAATTAATTAGCCTCATAATCTTATATGTTAGGAATATATGAGAGTACTTTTATTAATTAATTTTCAAACTCCTTTTGGAATTAAATAATAATAATAGTAATAGTAATAATAAGACTCTCTTATTAATTTATATTTAATATTTCCAAAATATTAAATAATAAATATTAAGCTATTTAATTTATTCTATCACCATAGATTAAATTAAATATACTTAATATATTATTATGATTATGTCATTTACTTCTTAAATAAATATTCTTCCTTTTGTAGTGTGACCCTTTAGATTCTCCATATTAAACCGATTGTGAATAAATCAATTAGAATAATTTTAATTTTATTTAAATAAATAAATTAACTATTTAATTTATTTAAATAAATAACATTTATTCTACAATAAGGATAAGTCTCCTTAGAGATCAATGACTTTCCAGATAATATAGATTTCAACATTAATCATAAAAGAACATTTGAGTAAATAGTTACCGTACAATTCAATCCTTCCACCATACATTGTCCCACTTAAATATAAGACATGTATGGAATTACTTTCAAGTCTTATTTTATTTAATTCTATGTATTTCGATTCTTAAATACACAACTCCAAATAATGCAAATTAGAAACTCCTTTCTAATTTTATTTTGCCTTGTCCAATGACTACTGGGTTGTCATTTATCGAATCACGTAGGACATTCTTTTCTTTTACTAGAAGCGGTAGACTATTTTTTGATCATTCATTATCCCCGTGTACAACTTATTACGCCCAAGAATACCCTTTGATATACCCTAAGGGTCTTAAGGAATATGTCAAATTATAATTCATCAGACACAAAATACTATGATGATCTCAAGTCTAAGGATCACTTGTACTACTATCATTACAGGAATTTCTATTGACAGACAAGTAAAACTCCATTAGGTATTCCTTAGCGAGCCACGTTCAGTGAACTTATTCTCCAATAAGCACCTATATACTTGCTTTAGTGTCTCTACACAAATGATCATGAGATCAATCATCATCATCCAATGAGAAAGTAACGTATGTACCAATCTATCCGGATTCACTAATCCCCTTTTTAGTAATCCATCGATTGGGAATATTTTAGTTTTTAAGCTATCTAAGAGTTTAGATCTTATTAGCATGATCTCATCATGTTTCTAAAAGTATTATTTAAAACTATGGGTTTATCACATATTATTTAAATAGCACAATGTAGATAAATTAAAGCCTTTAGTAAATGAATACTTTTATTAATAAACGAATAAGATTGTTACAAGGTATATGCTTTATTATCAACATGATTGTCTTATGTGCATATTACTTTCAAAAACCTCTATTGCTTACTTGATCATGTTACTATAAAGAGTTTATTAATATTAACTGCTTCATTGTCCATCAAGAAAAGAAAAGAAGAGAAAAATATGTATAAAAGTGATGAATATAAGAAAATTTTGGCTAGTTTGTTTTTTGGCCTTAGTTACTCAAGCAAGTATGCCTTTAGGAGTGTCTCTACGTTTAGTGACCTAAAGTCATCTGGTTTGGGATTCATTGGTGGAAAGTTCGCTATAGGGATAATTTTTGAAAAGCCTACGAAGAATAAACATTGCACATGCCAAGATTAAAATACATATGAGATGGAGCGTAAAACTCACTCGTAATGTATAATAACATAAAAAGAAATAAAATGTGTGAAGGTAAGTATAAAGAGGATGGCTTTGTAATTCTTCATATGTAGATATCTTTTATGAACATCGCAAATTCATGAACTTATTCGAGTTTTGATTAGTTTGATACATTTGGATTCACACACGCACAAAAGGTCTTGAATGAAAAATGACTAATAAGGTGTTGAAATCTTAGGTTTTGCATATTTTTGAAATTTTTTAGAAGTTATTATTTAAGGAATCTTTGAGGCCATGTATAATTTCAAATTGGTTCATTGCTTGTTGTATATATAGCTGCTAGTTTTATTTGTGTTTTCCTTGTGGACAAACAAATATTTAAGTTTGGGGGTATTTGATGAGTGATTTTATACCTATTATTTGTGTATTTTTAGGCTTAATAATTTGTGTGTTTTTAAGTATTTTTTGTTCATTTATAGATTTTGTATTTATTTTATTATTTATATTTATTTTGTAGGAATCAAGGAGTTAAGTGGCAAAATCGTGAATGTTTGAAGCAATTGGGCGAGCAAGGGTCACGACGTTCGAGTCCTAAGCCGCGGTGCTTAGGGGTGGGGGTTCATGGTCAGGCGCGTGGCGCGTGTGGTGCGGATGAGCTGAAGGGTTTAATTGTTGTTTGTTTTCCAATTAAAATGAGAAATTTGCCAATTGAATCCTAAAGAATTACAAAGACTACAAGGTTGAGTTCAGTACAAATATCTCCACCTAGGGTTATAAAAGTAATTGTAATTCTATTAGGGTTAGGTGGAATAACTCCTATAAATAGTCTTATTTAGGGATTGTAAAAGTTGTTGGGGAAAAAGCCAAAGAATGTCATGTGAGGCTAATTCTCTTCCCAGTTCAAGAGCAAGCAAGATATCATCAGAGATAAAGGCCATAGATTGATGAAGCTTAGAGATAGAAGATTGGCGGGAGATAATTTTTCTTCTCTAAACACTTATTTATCTTTATCTTTTATTGATGATGAATATTTTGTGATTGTAATTTTATCTGCTATGAACAAGGTTTTTTATATAATAATTTTAATGGAATCTCATTTGTAGTCTAAATTGATTTTCTTTCTATTTGACTGGCACCATATGAATTAGTTCATTATATTTTATGTGTTTATGTGTAATTATTGGATCCATAATTGCATGTGATAATCTATATGAAATTTGACGATGGATTATACGTTTAAATCTGAATATAATAACATGTGATTATGCATATTCTTCCTCGGATTGAATCCATAATTTTTCCGTTAGGATAGAAATATACCTAGATGCCATGCGTAACCATTTTAGGGAATTTGATCTTAATGAATCTATCCTAATTTAATTTTCATAGGAATATAGCAAGTTAGTTAGCATGAGTATTTTTATCTGCATTCGAAAGAGGCTTATAAATAAAATTAAGTATTCTTAGTTAGCAATTAATCGTTACCATATAATTAAATGGAAAGTTATGTGATTTAAATGAAGCATGAGATGAAATTGAATTCTTAGATTTATTTATGTATATTTTATTTATTTAGTTATTTATTTTTAGTATTTAATTTAATTATTAATTAATCTGTTTAAATAAGATTGACTTGATATAAGATTGGTACTTGGGGAAACGTTAGAATTAATTCCTTGTGGGAATGATACTCTTCTTGCCTCTATATTACTAAGTCGATTGTGTATACTTGCGTGTATTTGCTAAGTATAAATTTAGGCAAACAAGGCGCGACCACACTTCTTTCCCATTCAATTTGGGCGCGGTCGCGTTGCCCTGTACCATGGCAAAACTTTAGCTTTTTATTCATATCTGACCCTTCATCATCACAGCAACAGAGTTGAACCTAAAAACACAAAATAACCTATTAGGCCTACTAAAATCACTAAAATGACTACTTATTTCTAAAAATTACTATGAATTGAAACTAAAAACAGTAAATAGATGGGTTGCATCCCATATAGCGCTTGATTTAGAGTCTTTTAGCCTGACTACTTCTTGTTTTAGTCTGGCACAACTGGGATGTTTTAGGAACTATTGATGTTCTTCGCACATGCCCAACAATGTTTCACCATCTGCCCATTCATATTAACCATCTAATGATTATTTGGCCTTTGCTCACCAATGAGAGTTTTAAGCCATAATTTTCTCGAGGATCTATATGAACTACATCCTTGAATTCATCAACGCTATAGAACTCTTCAATGTCATTTGGAATTTTGATTTCCTTAAACACTTTGATTTTTATCTTTTGATCGAATACTATTATAGTTAGTTCTCCATTCGGTACATCGATCCGTGTTCCTCTAGTTAGAAGAAATGTTTTTCCTTATATAATCAAAATTTCCTTATCCTCATCAAAAACCAAAACCACAAAGTCAGTTAGTGTATCTATTTTACCAACACATCTTCCACTATACCCAACAGATACGTGACTGCTCTGTCTACAAGGTGTAAGATGACTTTTGTTGGCTTTGCATTTACTAAACCAAACCTCTTGTGTATCGAGAGTGGCATGAGCTTTATACTTGTTTCCAAGTCACACAACGCTTTTCCCACATCTTGTTTACCAATCGAACAAGGGATAGTGAAGCTGCACGGATCTTTCAACTTAGGAGGGAGCTTTTTCTGAAGTATTGCACTACATTCTTTTATTAATGCCACAGTTTCAAATTCACCTAGACTTTATTTTCTGGATAATATATCTTTCATAAATTTCTTATAGCTCAGCATCTTCTCTAGCTCTTCGGCGAATAGAATGTTAATGTGCAGTTTTTTGAAGATATCCATGAATTTTGTGAACTGATTCTTCAGTTTATGACTTTGCAACCATTGAGGAAATGGCATAGGAGGTACAACTAAAATTTGATTTTTCTTTTTCGAGCTCACATCTTGACCTTCATCTGTTTTCTTTTCCTCTAGTTTATTCTCGTATTCTTTCTCCTTGTAGGTTGACATCTTCTTTTGATTCCCATCATTAGACTCCTTTAGCTTCTTCCCACTCCAAAGTGTGATAGCATTACACTATTCTTTGCCCTCTTTTCTCAGATTCTTCTCGGTATCACTCGATAGATAACCTTGAGGTCGAGAGCTCAATAAAGATGCAATCTATCCAATCTTAATTTCTAAATTTCTCATGAATGTTTCACCACATATCTATATTACTTTTCTATATCTCATTCTTTTTAATGTACTTCGTTATGAGTTACTCTAAATCTATTTTCTTTTCTTGTTGTGTGGGTGTTTGTTAACGAGCCTAAAATTCAGGTGGTGGTACTTATCGTGGTGCTTTAGTGTCAGCTTGATTGTCTCTCCATGACAAATTTGGGTGATTCCTCCACCCTGAATTATAAGTGTTTGAATGAGCACCAAACTAATGTTGTTGACCATAATTCCCCACAAACTGTACTGCCTCAGTACACAGCTCATCTAAGACCCCAACTTTTTTGTGAATAAAGATTTAATTTTCTCTAAATATTATTTTGAATAATAAGGTGTTGATTTGATATAATGCTATAATTATGGGTGATATGTGCAAATTTTGAAAAGTAAACAAGTTGTCATAAAATATTCGTTTTGTTGGGGAATATTCTTCTTGTTGGGAAATATTCGTACGACGGCGCAATCATTGGTGGACCACATAATGGAATAACTGTCAGATATAGAAAGCGACAGAAATAACCTTTTCATAAAAAATAATGGCAAAACTTTTATCGTTAACTGTTGAAATACCCGGTGATAAAAGTACAGTAATACGTGTGGTTGTACAGTAGCACACGGTATTGCACAGTATCTCTGATTATTGATTCTTACGTAAGAAGTCACTCAATATTCAATAATTGTCACAGTAGTTGCTGCATAGTATCTCATATCATTGATTCAATAATTGTTACAATAACATCTGAACAATATTTTATATTATTTAAATAATATTATTAGTTAACATTATTGGCAATGTCTAGAAAGTTCTGTCGAGGAACGGGGTTAAGTTATATAATTGCGAGCCAATAAGTATAAATCCTTATCGGAAGGCCCCATCTTTCCTATAAATGATCTAGTTGTTAATATTGTGAGCTTATAATATTAATTGTGAATAATTATTATGTGGTGGATTATTATGACATATAAAAATCAAGAGATGAACTCATATAGAGTTTAAGTGATGAATTGGTGAGATTTACTTAAAGAATAAATATTGGAGTATAATATCTTGTTATAACAAAGATGTTTATTGGGGAGTTCTAATTAAGTTATTGAACTTGATTGTAGGATGTCAAGCGAAGAAGAAATTAGAGATATTTATGTGGTGAGTGAAGAAT
This sequence comes from Panax quinquefolius, assembly GCA_020205615.1. NCBI lineage: Eukaryota > Viridiplantae > Streptophyta > Magnoliopsida > Apiales > Araliaceae > Panax > Panax quinquefolius. The sequence goes on along the minus strand of CM035170.1, from coordinate 75,782,593 downwards.
TAATAGTTGCACCCGAGCTAGTCGCAGAGGTTGCAGCTAAGAGTGAGGAAGAAGAGAACCCAGAGGACGATTTATTAGGAGAAATTTTTGATCGAAATATAGAACTGCAAGATCATATTCGTGACTTAGAAGAGCATGCTGAAGAACGGCAGGCGGTCGTGGAGCAAAGGGATGCAACAATTTAAGATTTTGCTACCCGATATGCGAAGCTTGAATAGAAGCTCTCTTTGGTAGAGTATATGATAATAAAGCTGGAATATGAGAAAGCAAATGTTAAGGATCAGCTGAAAGAAGAAATAACTGAACGAATGAGAATGGAGGATGCATGGGTAAAAGTCGCACGACGCGTTGATATTGTAGAAAGAGACGTCTGATCCAAAAAAAAATCCAAAATAGATCATATGGATCTCGCTTTTTGGAAAGCAATTGGGAAAACCCAACATCGAGTTTGGAATTACCCTATATAGAGTGGTCAACCCAATTCTATATGGATCAAAGATTAATGATTCAGATCATGGATCGAGAGTCTGGCAAAGCGATTGAGGTGGAATGTGCCTATATGAAGTTAAGTCCAATTTGGGACGGTGACACCAAAGGCTGTCCCAGGCAAGTCAAAGTTGGTGTTTCAACGGAGAACATTTGTCATGACTTCCCAAAAAGAGAGGAACCTGAACGAAGTTATCACGGGTAAGCGAATCATAAACTCTTGCGAAGTCTATACCTTATTAGATATCGGTTTTACCCATTCTTTTATTTCACCTGCTTGTGCTCAACATTTGAACTTGACTCCTGAGAAATTAGACTTTGACTTATCTGTTGAAACTCTGTTGGGAGAAACCATCATTACATCTACCATTTATAAATCTTGTTTGATTCAAATTGGCACCCTCACATTACCTGTTGATCTCATCTCTTTAAAAATACTTGCATTTGATGTGATTTTAGGAATTGATTGGTTAACTACTCATCATGCTAAAATTGATTGTTTTCGTAAGGTTGTTAGTTTTCATATTCCTAACCAACCTATTATACGAATTCATGCAACCAAATCACTAAATTCAATCATTGTTATATCAAGCTATAAATCTATTCATTTATTAAAAAACGGATGTCAAGCTTTCTTAGCCTATGTCACGGATTTAAACAAAAATACGTCAGATTTGAATGATATTTCTATTGTTAATAAATTTCCTGACAAATTTCCCGAAGAACTTCCTGGCCTACCCCCAGAGCGTGAAATTGAATTTTGTATTGACCTTGAACCCGGTATAAAACCCATTTCCAAAAACCCATATCGAATGACTCATATTGAACTTCAGAAGTTAAAAACCCAACTATAGGAACTGTTAGATATTGGTTTCATTCGTCCTAGTACATCTTCTTGGGGTGCTCCTATTTTATTTGTAAAGAAGAAAGATGGGAGTATGCGACTTTGCATTGACTATTGGGAGTTAAACCCTGTCACCGTCAAAAATAGGTACCCGTTACCTCGCATTGATGACCTGTTTTACCAATTAAAGGTGCGAAATTCTTCTCAAAGATCGATCTTTATTTCGGATATCATCTGTTAAAGATTAAAACTGATGACATTCCAAATACTTCTTTCAGAACTCGGTACGGACATTACGAATTCTTAGTCATGTCTTTTGGATTAACCAATGCCTATGTTGCCTACATGAGCAAGATGAACCGAATATTCAAGGAATATTTGGATCATTTCGTGGTTGTCTTTATTGATGACATCCTAATATACTCCAAAACCCTCAAATATTTCTTCACCCAAAATGAATTCAACATGCGACAACGACGTTGACTCGAGCTGTTGAAAGATTACGAACATACCATTCAATACCATCCTGGAAAAGCGAACGTGGTAGCTGACGCGTTGAGTAGAAGATCGTATGCGAGTAAGAGTGCGATATTATCAACACAAATGCCAATTTTGTATGATTTACAAAGGATGTAGATCGAGTTAAAGACTTCAAAGACCCACATGATGATGTCAAATATACGAGTAGAACCGACCTTAATCGATAAAGTTAAAAATGCTCAAGCTACAGACCCAGAGCTAATAAATATGAAGAAGAATGTGTTATTCAAGAAGCAAGAATCGACGAAGAAAGGAAATCTCAACCCTTGATTTATTGGTCCATTTGAAATCCTCGATCGAGTAGGAACTGTGGCTTATAGGCTGGCCTTACCGCCAAGTATGTCTCGTGTTCATAACGTTTTTCACATATCTATGTTACGTAAATACGTGAAAGACCCAAACCATATTATTGAATTAGAACCAGATGAGATAATAGAAGATTTAACGTATGAGGATGTACCTGTCAAGATCTTGGATAAGGAGGAGCAGATTCTACGCTCAAAGGTTATACCTCAAGTCAAATTTTTATGGAGAAACCATGATATTGAGAAAAAGACCTGAGAGTTAGAATCTGAAATGAAAACAAGGTATCTTCATCTCTTCGACATACTAGGTACGTACATCAATTTCGATGAAGAAATTTCATAAGGAGGGAAGGTTGTAAGACCCAAACTTTTTATGAATAAAGATTTAATTTTCTCTAAATATTATTTTGAATAATAAGGTATTGATTTGATATAATGCTATAATTATGGGTGATATGTGCAAATTTTGCAAAGTAAATAAGTTGTAATAAAATATTCATTTTATCAGAGAATATTCTTTTTGTCGGGGAATATTCGTACGATGGCGCAATCATTAGTGGACCACATAACGGAATAACTGTCGGATATAGAAAGCGACAGAAATAACCTTTTTATAAAAAATAACGGTAAAACTTTTACTGTTAATTGTACAACGTGATAAAAGTACAGTTATATGCGCGGTTGCACAGTAGCACACGGTATTGCACAGTATCTCTGATTATTGATTCTTACGTAAGAAGTCACTCGATATTCAATAATTATCATAGTAGTTGCTGCATAGTATCTCATATCATTGATTCAATAATTATTACAGTAACATCTGAACAATATTTTATATTATTTGAATAATATTATTAGTTAGCATTATTGACAATGTCTAGAAAGTTCTGTCGAGGAAAGGGGTTAGGTTATATAATTGCGCGCCAATGAGGATAAATCCTTACCGAAAAGCCCCCTTCTTTTCTAGGAATGATCTGATTGTTAATATTGTGAGCTTATAATATTAATTGTTAATAATTATTATGTGGTGGATATTCGTTCAATTTTAATATAAATGAAGGAATTTAGCATGAGATAATTGTTAAAAGTTTGGCATATTTTTCTATGGAATCACAATTATTTCCTCCGATAAAATATTCATTCAAATATATTATAATTGTTTAAATAATAATAATATATACATGTGATTAAAGGGACAGAGGTGAGCAAATTGTATTTGAATGCATTGTTCAAAAGTAGTATAGTCTTATCCTTTTTTTCCTAAGTTGGTTGATGAGAAATTCTCCTGCAAACTATGTTTTCCAAAGTGTGGGCCTTCAACCAATTAAAAGAAAGAGAAAGTTAGGCATATGTAGAGAAGAAAAAATGAGAAAGGTTTGGCAAAGTTAGGCACTCTGTTTATTTTTCCTCCAAAGTTGCACTATAAAAGGGAGGTTACCTGTAAGACCCCAACTTTTTAAAAATAAAATTGAATTTTCTCTATTTATTATTGTGAATAATAATGTGTTAATTCTATATAATGCTTTGGTTATGGGTGAAATGTGCAAATTTTGCAAAATAAGCAAGTGGTTATAAAATATTCATTGTTGTCGGGGAATATTCGTTTGGTCGTGGAATATTCTTGCTGTCGGGGAATATTCGTACGATGGCGCAACCATTTGTGGGCCCCATAACGGAAAATGGTCGGATGAAAAAAATGACAAGTTTGAGTTTTTATAAATAACGGTGTAGTTGTTACCATTAACACTGTTGGAATACCCGGTGGTTAAAATACAATAATACGCGTGGTTGCATAGTAGCACACGATATTGCACAGTATTTTTGAATTATTGATTCTAACGTAAGAAGACAATACTCAATAATTGTTACAGTAACTACTGTTCAATATTTTATTTTATTGATTCAATAATTGCTGCGTTGATATTTTATATAATTATTGTTTCAATAATTGTCACTGCACAGTATTTCCCATTATCAGATCAATAATTCATATTATTTGAATAATATTATTAGATAGCATTATTGGCAATGTCTAAGGAAGTTCTGTCTAGAAAAGGGGTTTGGTCACCTAATTGGACGCTAGTAAGGAGAAATCCTTATTGGAAAGCCCCCTTCTTTCCTGGGAACGACCTGGTTGTCATAATTGTGATTCTGTAATATTATTTGTGAATAATTAATATTGATTTATATGACAAGGATATATTTATTTTATGTGGAAATAAATGAAGGATATATTTAGTTTATGTGGATATAAATGAAGGAATTAATGTTGAGGTGTTTTATCAGTATTTTGTTGGAATAGAGGTATTAAAAATCGTCTGTATGTGGATTTCGATCATTTTTTATGAATTATTTAAATTTTGGAAATAAATGTTTTTATTAAAACATGGGAGGGCCCACTTTTGTTTTATTTTTTATGGAAAATGCTGAAATGGTAGGCTGCAAATTCAAAGTTGTATGCTGAAAAATCAAAGTGGCATGCTTGAAATGATTTTAGAATATTAATATTTTATTATTTAGTCTGCTTTGGTGTTCTAGCATTTTCCTATAAATAGGTGTTTAGGTTAGAATTGAAAATCACACCAGAAACAAGTTCTCTTTCTATATTATCGAGCGTATTTTGTCACTATATAGATACGTTGAGAGTTGCTATTCGATGTAATTTCCTTCAACATTACATCCGATATTCCAGTCAGAATTACTGTTCTTTTGAGGTAAGGGATATTATTTTCTTCATAAATGATATTATTTTCTTCAATATCATTATGCCGAAATATTGATATAAATTTTATTGTGGAATTTCTACCTTTTTGTGTTGGGGTTACTATTCACGTATACGGCACTATTCACGTATACGACACTATTCACGAATACGGTACTATTCATAGAAAAATGAAATTTTCTCTTCTATGTCCAAGATGTCTATTATGGTTACTATCTTTGATTGTATCCATGTTTTGATCTTCATTTTTGAATTTTACTCCACTATGGTTATTATGGAGCATTTTTGTGGAGCGTTTTTGAACTTGGATTATCTAAAGTACGAATCCCTAATATTTTTTGTTTTATCTCACTGGATTCGTTTCTTTAAAATATTTTTCATCATCCTCATTCCTAAATGATGATATTACTGAATATCTTTGGCCTGTAGTGCAAAGATGAATGATTAACTGATGAATATATTTGGCCCGTAGTGCAAAGATGAACAGGTGTTGAGATGAACATGACCAACTGGTGATACAAATGAATATCTTTGGAATTTAGTGCAAAGATGAATATTTGATTCAAGATGTATATTGATTGATGTTACAGGAATAAAATATTGATGATGGACTTTTAAATCTTAGAAGATAGTAGAATTCATTCTCTACTTGACTCTTCTATTGGATTGTTATTTCCGCTGCAGTTGTTGATCTAAAACTTGTTGTCTATTATATTCTATCAGATTTTTCCCTATTGAAGACTAATGATAATTTTTTGTATATTATCTTAGTCATAATATTCTTTACTGGGCTAGTTGAGCTCACCCTTTTCCTTTTTGTTCCATTTTTCTTCTCAGGATGTGAGAATTTAGCAAGAACTAACCAGGGTATGGAGTGATGATTCAAGATAGTTGTTTTAGTAGTCCTCACTATTTTATAAAATAGTGTGATAATAATTATAATGAGGACTCCTTTTGAGTTTGAATATTGTCTATTAGACAATATTTGTATTTAAACTCACAGTATATGTGTTGTCGTATTTTGCACAACAATTATATTAATGAAGTTGTATTTGTTTATGTATCATGTATTTGGTGACTCAGAATGGGTGATGTATACCTATTTTGGGTGCGTCACAGTTAGTATCATTGCTTAGGGATATGGTCTCTGGCGAAGATCGGGGAATAGAACTAGGAGGGGAGAGACGAGTAATCCTTCGCTAGTGTGTCACATCTAAGCTTATTTGGTTGGTCAGTTGGAGCATATGGTTAATGTGATATGTTAATTTGTTAATTAACCCTTGTTTTGTGGCAGTATTTGAGAATGGCAGCTAGAAATATTAACAATGGAGTGAATGAGACCGTGGAGACACCTTTAATCACCACCCAGAGGAACGTGCAACAGGAAGGCAATATTCCTCCCATAAACAACACTTTACCAAACAAATGATGAATGATGGGATGTTTAGAAGCTTTTTGCGCTTCATGCAAAATCGATTTGAGGAGACTCGTGTACAAAATATGGGTGGAAATGATAGCAATGCGCGGCTTGTCATGGCCAAGCAGTTCAAAGAGTTGGGACCACTAGAATTTGTGGGAAAGCCGGATCCAATCAAGGCAGAAACGTGGGTTAAGCAAATTACCAAGATATTTGATGTCTTGGGATGCAAGGAGGAACAGAAGGTTCCATTCTCCACCTTTATGTTCCGTGGTGAGGCAGATTACTAGTGGGAATCTGTGAAGCGTACCCAGCCTGTCGCACTCAACATATCTTGGGAAACGTTTCAGAAACTGTTTAATGTCAAGTACTTTCCTGAAAGTATAGTCATATGAAGGAGGTAGAGTTTATCAGACTGAAACAAAACAACATGACTGTGTCTCAGTACGAGGCTAAGTTCATAGAGTTATCCAGGTTTGATCCTCATTTGGTAGAGGATGAGGAATGAATGGCGCGGATGTTTCTCAGAGGTCTAAAACCCAAGATTCGGCAATATCTTATTTCTCATAAATTTTCTCTATATTCAGATATTGTAAATAGGGCTCAATTATTAGAGTGAGATAATGAGTATGTACAACCAAGGGACCACAACTAGGGTCATACCGGTGGCAGCAGTCATCGGAGCAATGACAACCAGCGGGGAGTAAAACATTCGGACAAAAGAGGTAACCACTCTGGTGGTAATCGTGGCCATGATGGTAGAAGAAGCGAGTCGGGGGGAGATTTCAAAAAGAGAAGGTACAACAATGATAACGTGAAGACGTCAGCACAAACATCAGCTGTTTCTAGGGGAGGAGAACGAGCATCGATCGTTTGTTAAAAATGCGGGAAAGAGGGACACATCAGCCCAAACTGTCCACAACAATCCAAGGTATGTTATAACTGTGGAAAGGAAGGTCATATAGCTAGAGATTGTCTTGTTGCGAAACCAAGTTCAACGGGGATGGTGACTCCAAAGGCTGTCCTGGACAAGTCAAAGTCGGTGGTTTCTGGAAGAGCGTTTGTCGTAACTGCCCAAAACGCGAAAAACCCGAACATGGGTCTCGGAGAGGGTATAGTATTAAAATTTTTCCTTCTTGATCGAAGATCACGGGTAAGCTAATCATAAACTCTTGTGAAGTTTATACCTTATTAGATACCAGTTCTACCCATTCTTTTATTTCTCCTGCTTGTGCTCAACGTTTGAACTTAACTCCGAAGAAATTAGACTTTGACTTATCTGTTGAAACTTCGTTAGGAAAAACTTTCGTTACATCACTATTTATAAATCTTGCTTGATCCAAGTTCATACCATCACATTACCTGTCGATCTTATTTCTTTGAAAATACTTGTATTTGATGTGATTTTAGGGATTGATTGGTTAACCACTCATCATGCTAAAATTGATTGTTTTTGTAAGGTTGTTAGTTTTCATATTCCTAACTAACCTGTTATGCGAATTCAAGCAACCAAACCACTAAAGTCAATCATTGTCATATCAAGCCATAAAGCTATTCGTTTATTGAAAAACGGATGTCAAAATTTCTTAACCCATATCACGGACTTAAACAAAAACACGTCAAATTTGAATAATATTTCTGTTGTTAGTGAATTTCCTGACGTATTGCCTAAAGAACTTCCCGGTCTACCCCCAGAACATGAAGTTGAATTCTTTATTAACCTTGAACCTGGTACAAAGCCCATTTCTAAAACCCCATATCGAATGGCTCCTATTGAACTTCAAGATTTAAAGGTCCAACTACAGGAGTTGTTAGACATCGGTTTCATTCATCCTAGTACATCTCCTTGGGGTGCTCCTGTTTTATTCGTAAAGAAGAAAGATGGGAGTATGCAACTTTGTATTGACTACCGTGAATTGAATCATGTCACCATCAAGAATAGGTATCCGCTACCTCGCATTGATGACCTGTTCGACCAGTTGCAAGGAGCACAATTCTTTTCAAAGATCGATCTTCGTTCCGGATATCATCAGCTAAAGATTAAAATTGAGGATATTCCAAAGACTGCCTTCAGAACTCGGTACGAGCATTATGAATTCTTAGGCATATCTTTTGGATTGACTAATGCTCATGTTGCTTTCATGGATATGATGAACCGTGTGTTCAAAGAATATTTGGATCAGTTCGTTGTCGTCTTTATTGATGACATCCTCATCTCTTCCAAAAGTCGTGAAGATCATGAGCACAATTTGAAGCTGGTCCTTCAAAGGCTTCGTGATAACAAGCTATATGCCAAGCTGAAGAAATGTAAGTTCTGGCTTGAGGAAGTAGTATTCATTGGGCATATGGTGTCAAAACATGGAGTATCTGTTGACCCAGCAAAGATTGAAGCAATACAAAGTTGGGAGCAACCGAAGTCAGTGACTGAAGTATGTAGCTTTCTGGGCTTAGCTGGTTATTATCGAAGATTCGTGGAAGGATTTTCTAGAATCGCTACTCCGTTAACTCAGCTGACTCGGAAAGATACAAAATTTGTATGGAGCGAAGGATGCGAAAAGGGTTTCCAAGAGCTCAAGAGGAGACTTATTTCGGCACCTGTTTTGACAATACCATCTGGTTTGGATGGATTTGTTATCTACAGCGATGCTTCAGGCAAAGGGTTAGGATGTGTTCTCATGCAACATGGGAAAGTCATAGCCTATGCCTCGTGACAACTCAAAGAATATGAGAGGAATTATCCTACCCATGATCTGGAGTTAGCAACAGTCATTTTCGCGTTAAAAATTAGGAGACACTACCTGTATGGGGAGAAAGTGGAGATCTATACAGATCATAAAAACCTCAAATATTTCTTCACCCAAAAGGAACTCAACATGCGGCAATGACGTTGGATCAAGCTGTTGAAAGATTACAATCATACCATCCAATATCATCCTGGAAAAGCAAACGTGGTAGCTGACGCATGGATTAGAAGATCATATGCGGGTATGAGTGCGATATTGTTAACACAAAGTCCCATCTTGTATGACTTGCAAAGGATGAAGATAGAGGTAAAGGCTCCAAGTACCCACGTGATGTTATCAAATATACGAGTAGAACTGACTTTAATCGATAAAGTTTAAGATGCTCAAGCTACGGACATGGAGCTGATGCGTATGAAGAAGAAAGTGCAAGAAGGTGATGTTCCAGAAGCAAGAATCGATGAAGAAGGAATACTTCGAGTCAACTCCAGACTTTGTGTTCCTAACGATTCTGACTTGAAGCATAGAATCATGATGGAGGCGCACAACACACCATTTGCAATCCATCCTGGGAGTACCAAAATGTATCATGTTCTTCGACATACATTTTGGTGGAGCAATATGAAGAGAGAGATCGCGGAGTTTATCTCGAGGTGTTTAACTTGTCAACGTGTAAAGGCGGAGCATCAAGTGCCAAAGGGTCCATTGCAACAACTTTAGATTCCGAAATGGAAGTGGGAACACATTACCATGGATTTCGTTACAGGTCTTCCCAAGGTTTCTCAAGACATAGATGCGATTTGGGTCATTGTTGATAGATTAACCAAGTCTGCCAATTTCTTGCCTATACGGGAGACTTATTCCCTTGAACGTCTTGCTAGTATGTACGTAAATGAGATTGTGAGATTGCAAGGCATGCCAGTATCCATAGTTTTTTTATCATGATCCAAGATTCACTTCACGATTTTGGGTTAGCTTGTAGAAAGCTATGGGCACGGATTTATGATTCAGTTCAGCATATCATCCTCAAACGGACGGGAAATCATAGAGGACTATTCAAACTCTTGAAGATCTATTAAGACTCTGTGTCCTAGATTTCAAAGGGAGTTGGGATAAGTACCTATCATTGGTGGAATTCTCCTACAACAATAGTTATTAGGCAAGTATAGGTGTGGCTCCATTCGAGGTGTTGTATGGACGACAGTGTCGCTCTCCAGTATGTTGGGATGAGGTGGTAGAAGCAACGTTGTTGGGATCAGAGTTGGTAAGCATAACTACAAAGAAGATCCAAATGATCCGACAACGTATACAAACGGCACAGGATCAACAAAAGCGTTATGCGGATCTTCATCGAAAGGACGTGGAATTTAATATTGGGAACATGTATTGTTACGTGTTGCACCATGGAAGGGAGTTACAAGATTTGGGAAGAGAGGAAAGCTCAATCCAAGATTTGTTGGTCCATTTGAGATTCTTGATCGAATAGGAAATGTGGCCTATAGGCTCGCATTACCTCCAAACATATCTCGTGTTCATAATGTTTTTCACATATCTATGCTTTGTAAATATGTGAAAGACCCGAATCACATTATTGAGTTAGAACCAGACAAGATAACCGAAGATTTAACGTATGAGGAGGTACCTGTTAAGATCTTAGATAGGAAAGAGCATGTCCTACGCACCAAGGTTATACCACAAGTTAAGGTTTTGTGGAGGAACCATGCTATTGAAGAAATGACCTTGGAGTTGGAATCAAAAATGAAAATGAGGTATCCTCACCTTTTCGAAACACCAGGTACGTACGTCAATTTCGAGGATAAAATTTCATAAGAAGGGAAGGTTGTAAGACCCCAATTTTTTATAAATAAAATCGAATTTCCTGTAATTATTATTGTGAATAATAAGGTGTTAATTTGATATAATGCTTTGGCTATGGGTGAAATGTGAAAATTTTGCAAAATAAGTAAATGGTTATAAAATATTCATTGTTGTCGGGGAATATTCGTTTGGTCGTGGAATATTCTTCTTGTTGGGAATATTCGTGCGGCCAATGCCCCATTTGTGGGCTCCATAACGAAAAATGGTCGGATGAAGAAAACGATAAGTTTGAGTTTTATAAATAACGACGTAGTTATTCTGAATTAACACTTGTTGGAATACCCGGTGGTTAAAATACAGTAATACTCGTGGTTGCACAGTAGCACACGGTATTGCACAGTATTTTTGAATTATTGATTCTTACGTAAGAAGACAATATTCAATAATTGTTACAATAATTACTATTCAATATTTTATTTTATTGATTCAATAATTGTTGTATTGATATTTTATATTATTGTTGTTTCAATAATTGTCACTGCACAGTATTTCCCATTATCAGATTAATAATTCATATTATTTGAATAATATTATTAGATAGCATTATTGGCAATGTCTAAGGAAGTTCTGTCTAGTAAGAAGAAATCCTTATCGAAAAGCCCCCTTCTTTCCTGGGAACGACCTGGTTGTCATAATTGTAATTCTGTAATATTATTTATGAATAACTAATTATTGATTTATATGATAAGGATATATTTATTTTATGTGGATATAAATGAAGGATATATTTAGTTTATGTGGACATAAATTAAGGAATTAATGTTGAGGTATTTCATCAGTATTTTGTCGGAATAGAGGTATTAAAAAATTTTCATATGTGGATTTCGGTCATTTTTTATGAATTATTGAAATTTTAGAAATAAATGTTTTTATTAAAACATGGGAGGGCCCACTTTTGTTTTTTTTATGGAAAATGCTGAAATGGTAGGCTGTAAATTCAAATTTGTATGCTGAAAAATCAAAGTGGCGTGCTTGAAATGATTTTAGAATATTAATATTTTATTATTTAGTCTGCTTTGGCGTTCTAGCATTTTCCTATAAATAGGTGCTTAGGTTAGAATTGAAAATCACACCAGAAATAAGTTTTTTCTCTCTCTCTATATTATCGAGCGTATTTTATGAGTATATAGATACGTTGAGAGTTGTTATTCAGTACAAGGTTCCTTCAGCATTACATCCGATATTCCAGTCAGAAGTACTGTTCTTTTGAGGTAAGAGATGTTATTTTCTTCGTAAATGATATTATTTTCTTCTATATCATTATGCCAAAATATTGATATAAATTTTATTGTGGAATTTTTACCTTTTTGTGTCGGGGTTACTATTCACGTATACGGCGCTATTCACGTATACGACACTATTCACGAATACGACACTATTCACAAAAAAATAAAATTTTCTCTTCTTTGTCCAAGATGTCTATTATGGTTACTATCTTTGATTGTATCCATGTTTTGATCTTCATTTTTGAATTTTACTCCACTATGGTTATTATGGAGCATTTTTGAACTTGAATTATCTAAAGTATGAATCCCTAATATTTGTCTTTTTATCTCACTAGATTCGTTTTCTTTAAAATATTTTTCATCATCCTCAGTCCTAAATGATGATATTACTGAATATCTTTGGCCTGTAGTGCAAAGATGAATGATTAACTGATGAATATATTTGGCCCGTAGTGCAAAGATGAACAGGTGTTGAGATGAACATGACCAACTGGTGATACAAATGAATATCTTTGACATGTAGTACAAAGATGAATATTTGATTCAAGATGTATATTGATTGATGTTACAGGTATAAAATATTGATGATGGACTTTTAAATCTTAGAAGATAGTAGAAGTCATTCTCTACTTGACTCTTCTAATGGATTGTTGTTTCCACTGCAGTTGTTGATCTAAAACTTGTTGTCTATTATATTCTATCAGATGTTTCCCTGTTGAAGACTAATGATAATTTTTTGTATATTATCTTAGTCATAATATTCTTTACTGGGCTAGTTGAGCTCACCCTTTTCCTTTTTATTCCATTTTTCTTCTCAGGAGGTGAGAATTTAGTAGGAACTAGCCGGGGTATGCAGTGATGATTCAAGATAGTTGTTTTAGTAGTCCTCACTATTTTATAAAATAGTGTGATAATAATTGTAATGAGGACTCATTTTGAGTTTGAATACTGTCTATTAGACAATATTTGTGTTTAAACTCACAGTATATGTGTTGTCGTATTTTGCACGATAATTGTATTAATGAAGTTGTATTTGTTTCTGTACCATGTATTTGGCGACTCAGAATGGGTGATGTATACCTATTTTGGGGGCGTCACATTACCCCTCCTTCCTAAACACACCAAAAAATTTAAGCATTCCTACTGCAATATTATGAGTATTTCTTTTGAGTATAAGAATACTTTATGTGTAGCTTTTAGTGCAAGATTTTCTCGAGATAATATCCGATATTCCAGTTAAATCTAGTTTCCTACCAAAGTAAATGATATTAATTTTTTCTCGTAAAGGATATTATTTTATTTCAATACTCATAAGAAATATTATTTTCTTTCATACTCCATATTATGTAAGTGATATTATTTCATTTCATATTCCTAAATTTAAACTTACGATGGTAAGTACTATTAATTCTATAATTGCTTAAATGATTAGAAATTCCTTAAGGTTTGCGCTTCATCTAATATCATTTCACTGGAATATTGGTCTGAACTCTTTTATTAAATTTTAATCATTTCATGTCAAAGTACTATTCATACGATACTATTCATGAGTGTGACGCCCCCAAAATAGGTCCATTCCATCCAACCCATTCTGAGTCGCCAAATACATGGTACAGAAACAACTACAACTTTATTATCACAACAATAAAACTGTGAGTTTAAATACAAATATTATCTTCTAGACAATATTTATACTCAAATAAATCCTCATCACATTTATTGATACATTATTTTACAATAATGGTGAGGACTACTAAACAACTCTCTCTAGAACCTTCATTCCATACCCCGACTAGTACTCGCTACATTCTCGCCTCCTGAGAAGAAAAATGGAACAACAAGGAAAAGGGTGAGCTCAACTAGCCCAAGAAAGAATGTTATGACTAAGATAATATACAACAAATTATCGTTAGTCTCCAACGAGGAAAAAATCGATAGAATACAATAGACAACAAGTTTCAGATCAATATTCGCAGCTGAAATAATAATTCATAGAAGAGTTACGTAGAGAATGAAATCTACTATAATCTATGAATTTAACAAATCCATCATCAATATTTTATCCTCCGTAACATCAATCAATATTCATCTCAAATCAAATATTCATCTTTACTACAGCCAAAGATATTCATCGATCGGTCATGTTCATTTAAACACTGTTCATCTTTGCACTAAAGGCCAAAGATATTCTTCATCGGTAATGTTCATTTAAACACTGCTCATCTTTGCACTACAAAAGCAAAGATATTCTTCAGAAATCATTCATCTTTGCACTACGGGCCAAAGATATTCTTGAGAAATCATTCATCTTTTGCACTACGGTGCAAAGATATTCAATTCTATCATCATTTAAGACCGAGGATGATGAAAATACTTTTAAAGAAACGAATCCAAAGTGAAACAAAATGACAAGGATTAAGGATTCGTACTTGGTTTTATCCACGTCCAAAAATACCTCAAAAATAATCACGGTGGTGTAAAATTCAAGAATGATCAAAACATGGATACAATCAAAGCTAGTATCCGAATAGATATTTTAAGACGAAAAGAAAAATTTTCATTTTAAATGAATAGTGCAGATCAGATTCGTGAATAGTCTTGTGTATCGTGAATAGTAACTCAAACACCAAAAGATGGAAATTCCATAAAAAACATCTTCACGCTTCATGAATAGTACTCGTGAATAGTAACTCGTGAATAGTAACTCATGAATAGTAACTTTCGTGAATAGTAACTCATGAATAGTAACCCCACATAAAAGTTCCAAATTTGATAAAAGTACCAACCAATATTTCAAAGATAATGATATTGAAGAATTAATATCATTTGAGAAGAAAATAACATCCCTTACCTCAAAGAATCGAGATTTCGGAAGGAAAGGTCAAGTGATCTTTGAATGAAACTTATCTTTGAATAAAGAACTCTCAAAGTATCTAAATACTCACAAAATACGCTCAATAATATAGAGAGAGAAGAGAGAAATCTTTGTTTACGTGTGATTTTCAATTCTAACTTAGCCCTCTATTTATAGGAAAATGTTAGCCCTACCAAAGCGACTTGACTTTCTTGCTGATGGCTTTACTCGCTACTATTGCCACCCACCACATTTGAAATAAAATTCAGCACATTTCTTCACCAACCACAAGTGGGGCCCACTCAATTCTAGAATTTTCCACCAAAATCAATTATAACCCTAATTTCCTAATCAAACACCTCTTAAAATTTATAACAAATCATTCGTTCATTTTAACGGTTCAAAATTTGTGGACATATACTCAACTTATATATGTATAACATATCCAAAATTACAATGATCCAACGGTCGGATTAAATATTATAACTCACACAATAAAGCTATAATAACACCGATTTGATCTTTTAATACCTCCAATCCGACAAAAATACAAATAAAACATCTCAAAGATTAATTCCTTCATTAATAACCACATAAATAAATCCATCATTTATATTCATATAAAATAAATATTTCCTTATCATATGAATCAATAATTAATTATTCACAAATAATATTACGAGAATCACATTTATGATAACCAGTCGTTCCCAGGAAGAGGGGCTTTCAATAAGGATCTCTCTCTTCTTGGCGCCGCAATTAGGTGACCAAACCTCTCCTTAGATGTAACTTTCTAGACATTGCCAATAATGTTATCTAATAATATTATTCAAATAATATGAATTATTGATCCGATAATGGGAAATATCATGCGTTGACAATTATTGAACAACAATAATATAAAATATCAACGCAGTGAAATTATCGAATCAATAAAATAAAATATTGAGCAAGAATTCATGTGAAAATTATTGAGTAGTGCCATCTTACGTAAGGATCAATAATTCAACAATCTTTGCGCAATACTGGTAAAGCTCTTAAAACTACCACACGACATCGTATTTTAACCACCGGGTATTCCAACAAATCTTAATTAGAATAACTACACGCCGTTATTTTTAACCAACTTATATTTGTCGCTTTCCTCATCCAATCGCTTTCCATTATGGGGCCCACACATGGTTTGCATGCAGTTGTCACGAATATTCTCGACAAAGCGATCGTAATATTCCACGACCAAACGAATATTCCCAACAAAAATGAATATTTTATAACCACTTGCTTATTTTAAAATATTTGCGTATTTAACCCTTAACTATCCACATTAATCAAATCAACCCTTACTATTTCAAAATAATAAATAAAGGAAATTCCTTTTATTTTAAAAAATTCGGGTCTTACAACCTCCCTCCTTATGAAATTTCGTCCTCTCGAAATTGACGTATATACCGGTGTGTTTCGAAAAGGTGAGGATACCTCGCTTTCATTTCATTTCCAATTCCTGTGTCATTTCCTCTATAGCATGATTCCTCCACAAAACTTTAACTTGTGGTATGACCTTTCTTGGCGTAGGACATGCTCCTTCCTATCCAAGATCTTGACAGTACCTCCTCATCGTTAAGTCTTCTATATCTCGTCCGGTTCTAACTCAATAACGTGGTTCGGTCTTTCACATATTTACGAAATGTACGAGATATGAAAACACATTATGAACACGAGACATACTCGAGGTAACGCAAGTCTATAGGCTACATTTCCTACTCGGTCAAGAATTTGAAATGGACCAATAAATCGTGGATTGAGTTTTCCTCTCTTCCCAAATCTTGTAACTCCTTCCATGGAGCAACTCGCAACAATACATGATCCCCACATTAAATTCCACATCCTTTCGATGAAGATCCGCATAACTCTTTTGTCGATCTTGTGCCGCTTTGTATCGTTGTCGAATCATTTGGATCTTTTCGGTGAGTCATACGTATTTAACTTTCGGGTCCCAACAATGTTGCTTCACCCACCTCATCCCAACATATTGGAGAACGACATTTTCGTCCATATAATGCTTCGAATGGAACCACACCTATACTTGCCTGATAACTGTTGTTGTAGGAGAATTCTACCAATGGTAAATACTTATCCCAACTACCCTTGAAGTCTAGGACACAGAGTCTTAATATATCTTCAAGAGTTTGAGTAGTCCTCTCTGATTGCCCATCCGTTTGAGGATGGTATGCCAAACTGAATCGTAAATTCGTGCCCATAGCTTTCTAACCCAAAATCATGAAGTGAATCTTGGGTCACTATCCGAAACTATGGATACAGGCATGCCATGCAATCTCACAATCTCATTTACGTACATACGAGAAAGACGTTCAAGGGAATAAGTCTCTCGTATCGGTAAGAAATGAGTAGATTTGGTTAATCTATCAACAATAACCCAAATAGCATTGATGCCTTGAGAAACCGTAGGAAGACCCGTATCGAAATCCATGGTAATGTGTTCCCACTTCCATTCTGGAATCTCAAGTGGTTGCAACGGACCCTTAGGTACTAGATGCTCCGCCTTTACACGTTGACAAGTTAAACACATTGAGATAAACTTTGCAATCTCTCTTTCATATTGTTCCACCAAAATGTATGTCAAGATCACGATACATTTTAGTACTTCCGTGATGGATTGCAAATGGTGTATTGTGTGCCTCCATCATAATCTTGTACTTCAAATCGAGTCGTTAGGAACACAAAGTCTAGAGTGGACTCAAGTATTCCTTCTTCATCAATTCTCGCTTGGAATAGCTCCTTCTTGTACTTTCTTCTTCATACGCGCATCGACTCCGGGTCATTGGCTTGAGCAACCTTAACTTTTTCTATTAAAGTTGGCTCTCTATGCGTATATTTGACATCATCGCACTCGCTCCCGCGATATGATCTTCTACTCAACGCGTCACCTACCACGTTCGCTTTTCCAAGATGGTATGGTTAGAATATGTGCGAAATGAGTCGCCTCTTGAGCTCTTGGAAAATCTTCTCGCATTCCTCGCTCCATACGAATTTTGTATCTTTTCGAGTCACTAAGTTAATTAGCGAGTAGCGATTCAAGAAAATCCTTCCACGAATCTCCGATAATAACCAACTAAGCCTAGAAAACTACGTATTTCGATTCTCGACTTAGGTTGCTCTCAACCGTGACTCATATCCCAATCTTGGATAAAGACGTCACAATGACACCTATCGCTTTACTATCGCATCGAATATGACGTCCCTACTACAGAGAGTTCAGCTTAGGTGAATTCCACAAAGGAAGTCACAAGATAAAGGCTCAGTACCAAATTCTATAGTTGAATTTTAACTCACGAAGTTCAATAGAGCCATTCGATATGAGATTTTAGAAATGAGTTTTGTCTGGGTTCAAAGTCGATACAAAATTTAATATCGAAGCTTTGGGAGTAAGCCAAGAAATTCTTCAGAAATACATCGAAAAAATCAATAACAACGAATATTATTCAAATCGACGTGTCTTTATTCAAATCCATAACATGGACTAAGAAAACTTGACATCCGTAATAAACGAATGACTTCATGGCTTGATATGAAAATGTTTGATTACAATGGTTTGATTGCTTGAATTGAATAACGAGTTGCTTAGGAATATGAAAACTAACAACCTTACAAAAGCAATCAATTTGGCGTGATGAGTAGTTAACCTTAAAATCACATCAAAAGCAAATATCTCTATAGAAATAAGGTTAACGGTAATGTGATAGTGCCAACCTCGAATCAAACAAGATTTCTAAACAACAGATGTAATGAAAGTTTCTCCTAATGGAGTCTCCATAAATAAGTCAAAGTCTAATTTCTCCGTAGTCAAGTTCAAACGTTGAGCGCAAAACAAAGAGAGATAAAAGAATGGGTAGAACCAGATATCTAGTAAGGTATAAACTTCGCAAGAATTTATAATTAACTAACCTGCGTAAACTTCGTTCGGGTTCCTCGCATTTTAACCCATCACGACAAACGCTCTTCCGTGAATCGTTGACTTTGACTTTTTGGACATCCTTTTGAGTCACCATTCCATTGGATCTGGTTTCGATATCGTCTAATCTCGGCGATATGTCCTTCCTTTCCATAATTATTGCATACCTTAAACCTGTTGTGGACGGTTTGGACCGATATGTCCTCTTTCCGCATTTATAACATATGACCGGTGGTCGTTCTCTCTCCCTTAGAACCAATTCTTTGCCGGTCTTTGCTCGTCTTCACATAATCGTTGTTAAATCTCCTCTTTTAAAATCTCCTCCCGATTCGCTTCTTCTATTTTCATGGCTACGATTACCACCGAGTGGTTACCGCCTTTGTCCATATTCTTCTTTCTCCGCGTGGTTATCGTTATTCGATGATCGCTATCTTCTTGATGATGATCCTCGGTTATGGTCCCTCGGTTGAACGTACTCGTTATCTCGCTTCTAACAACCGAGCCTCGCTTGACAACATCCCGAATAGAGAAAATTTATGAGAAATGAGATCTTGGACGTATGTCGGGTTTCAAACCTCTCGAAACATCCGCGTCATACGTTCCTCATTCTCCACCAAATGAGGTGAAAACTGGATAACTCCGCGAACTTCGCCTCGTCTTTGGGACAATTCGCCATGTTATTCTCGCTTCTAGTCTAATAAACTCCACTTCCTTCATATAGCGAATACTTTCGGGGAAGTACTTGTCATTGAATCTGCTTCTGAAACGTCTCCCACGACATCTTTGAAAAGTGCAAATTGGATGGAGTACGCTTCACATTCCCACCAATGTCACTTCGCCACGGAACATAAAGGTGGCGAATGGAACCTTCTGTTCCTCCGTGCATCCCAAGACATCGAATATCTTGGTAATTTGCTTGACCCATGTTTCCGCCATAATCGGATCTGGCTTTCCCTTAAATTCTGGTGGTCCCAACTCTTTGAACTGCTTGGCTGTGACCACCCGTGAATTGCTATCATTTCCTCCTATATTTTGAACACGAGTCTCCTCGTCTGATTTTGCATGAACTGCAAAAAACTTCTAAACATTCCCTCGTTCATCATCTCGCTTTCAAATGGTGTTGTTCACAGGAGGAACATTGCCCGACTGTTGCCGCTCTCCTCCTCGTTGGTGAGTAAAGCGTCTCCACGTTCTCATTTCCATTGTTAATATTCTCGATCGACATTCTCAAATCTTGCCATAAAACAAGGGTTAACTAAGGAAATCAATATATCACATAATATCCCTTATATACTGACCAACTAACAAATAAGCTTAGGTAGGACACACTAGCGAAGGATTTACTCGTCTCTCCCCTCCTAGTTCTATTCCCCGATCTCCGCCAGAGATCATATCCCTAAGCTCGATACCAACCGTGGCGCCCCAAAATAGGTCCATTCCATCCAACCCATTCTCGAGTCGCCAAATACATGGTACGTAAAACAACTACAACTTTATTATCACAACAATAAAATCTGTGAGTTTAAATACAAATATTATCTTCTAGACAATATTTATACTCAAATAAATCCTCATCACATTTATTGATACATTATTTTACAATAATGGTGAGGACTACTAAACAACTCTATCTAGAACCTTCATTCCATACCCAGACTAGTACTTCATTACATTCTCGCCTCCCGAGAAGAAAATGGAACAACAAGGAAAAGGATGAGCTCAACTAGCCCAAAAGAATGTTATGACTAAGATAATATACAACAAATTATCGTTAGTCTCCAACGGGAAAAAATCGATAGAATACAATAGACAACAAGTTTCGAGATCAATATTCGCAATGAAATAATAATTCATAGAAGAGTTACGTAGAGAATGAAATCTACTATAATCTATGAATTTAATACAGTTCATCATCAATATTTTATCCTCGTAACATCAATCAATATTCATCTCAAATCAAATATTCATCTTTGCACTACAGCCAAAGATATTCATCGATCAATCATGTTCATTTAAACACTGTTCATCTTTGCACTAAAGGCCAAAGATATTCTTCATCGGTCATGTTCATTTAAACACTGCTCATCTTTGCACTACAAAGCCAAAGATATTCTTCAAATCATTCATCTTTGCACTACTGTGCCAAAGATATTCTTCAAAATCATTCATCTTTGCACTACGGGCCAAAGATATTCAATACTATCATCATTTAAGACCGAGGATGATGAAAATACTTTTAAAGAAACGAATCCAAAGTGAAACAAAATGACAAGGATTAAGGATTCGTACTTGGTTTTATCCACGTCCCAAAATACCTCAAAAAAAATCACGATTGGTGTAAAATTCAAGAATGATCAAAACATGGATACAATCAAAGCTAGTATCCGAATAGATATTTTAGACGAAAAGAAAAATTTTCATTTTCTTTGAATAGTCTGTCAGATTCGTGAATAGTCTTTAGTATAATGCGTGAATAAGAATCCAGACACCAAAAGATGGAAATTCCACAAAAAAAAACATCTTCACGCTTCATGAATAGTACTTTCGTGAATAGTAACTCGTGAATAGTAACTCATGAATAGTAACTCGTGAATAGTAACTCATGAATAGTAACCCAGACATAAAAAGTTCCAAATTTGATAAAAAGTACCAACCAATATTTCAAAGATAATGATATTGAAGAATTAATATCATTTGAGAAGAAAATAACATCCCTTACCTCAAAGAATCGATTTCTAAGGAAAGGCTCAAGTGATCTTTGAATGAAACTTGTTATCTTGAACAAAGAAACTCTCAAAGTATCTAAATACTCACAAAATACGCTCAATAATATAGAGAGAAAGAGAAAATCTTTGTTTACGTGTGATTTTCAATTCTAACTTAGCCCTCTATTTATAGGAAAATGTTAGCCGTAAAGCGGACTTGACTTTGCTTTACTGATGGCTTTACTCGCTACTATTGCCACCCACCACATTTGAAATAAAATTCAGCACATTTCTTCACCAACCACAAGTGGGGCCCACTCAATTCTAGAATTTTCCACCAAAATCAATTATAACCCTAATTTCCTAATCAAACACCTCTTAAAATTTATAACAAATCATTCGCTTCATTTTTAACGGTTCAAAATTTGTGGACATATACTCAACTTATATATGTATAACATATCCAAAAATTACAACGATCCAACTATCGGATTAAATATTATAACTCACACAATAAAGCTATAATAACACCGATTTGATCTTTTAATACCTCCAATCCGACAAAAATACAAATAAAACATCTCAAATTAATTCCTTCATTAATAACCACATAAATAAATCCATCATTTATATTCATATAAAATAAATATTTCCTTATCATATGAATCAATAATTAATTATTCACAAATAATATTACGAATCACATTTATGACAACCAAACATTCCTCAGAAAGAGGGGCTTTCCAATAAGGATCTCTCCTCATCTGGCGCAAGCAATTAGGTGACCAAACCTCTCCTTAGACGTAACTTTCTAGACATTGCCAATAATGTTATCTAATAATATTATTCAAATAATATGAATTATTGATCCGATAATGGGAAATATCATGAAGTGACAATTATTGAACAACAATAATATAAAATATCAACGCAAATTATTTATCGAATCAATAAAATAAAATATTGAGCGGAACTCACATGAAAATTATTGAGTAGTGCCATCTTACGTAAGGATCAATAATTCAACAATATCAGTAATACCGTCTGGTAATACTCTTGTGCAACCACACGTATTCTTCGTATTTTAACCACCGGTATTCCAACAGATCTTAATTGATGAATAACTACGCCGTTATTTTTAACCAACTTATATTTGTCGCTTTCCTCATCCAATCGCTTTAGTTATGGGGCCCACACATGGTCAAGGCTTGCAGTTATGCGAATATTCCCCGACGATGATTTAATATTCCACGACCAAACGAATATTCCCCGACAAAAATGAATATTTTATAACCACTTGCTTATTTTGAAATATTTGCGTATTTAACCCTTAACTATCCACATTAATCAAATCAACCCTTACTATTTCAAAATAATAAATAAAGGAAATTCCTTTTTATTTTAAAAAAATTCGGGGTCTTACAATGAGTACTATTCATAACAGAATTTAATTTCTTCTATGTCCAAATTATTTATGATACATGAATATCATTCTTGAATTTTTACTCCACAATTAGTTATCATTTTAATAATTTGGACATTTTGAACTCTGGATAAATTGGATTATAAATCTCTAATATTTATCCTTGATCTCACTTGATTGATTCATTATATCATTGTCATCATCCTCATGCTTATATTGTGGTGAAAATTATCTTTGGCCCGTAGTGCAAAGATGGGATGTTGATTGATATGATTATGACCAATAATTGTGTATTGGTATAATCATAACCTTTAATATTACAAATAAAGTTTTGTTGTGAAAGTCCTCTTTGGCTCGTAGTGCATAGATGGACAGATGTATGACATGATCATGACCACTGGTGATACAAACGAATATCATTGGTCCGTAGTGCATGGATACTTTGTTGATTTGAAACATTTATTGATTGGTGTTACAGGGATAAAATATTGATTATGGACTTTTAAATCATAGAAGATAGTAGACATCATGCTCTACTTGACTCTTCTAATGAATTGTTATTTTCGCTACAGTTGTTGATCTAAAACTTGTTGTCTATTGTATTCTATCATATTTTTCCCCGTTGAGGACTAAGGACAATTTTTCTTCCTTATCTTAGTCATAATATTCTTTACTGGGCTAGTTGAGTTCACCCTTTTCCTTTTGGTTCCATTGTTCTTCTCAGGAGGCGAGAATGTAGTTGAGACTAGTCAGAAAGTGGAGTAATGGTCCAAGATGGTTATTATAGTAGTTCTCACTATTTTTTTAAATAATGTGACAATAATTGTAATGAGAACTTTATTTGAGTTTAGATATTGTCTACGATACAATATTTGTATTAAAACTCACAGCTTATGTGTTGTTGTATTTTGCACGATAATTGTATTAATGAAGTTTGTATTTGAAATCTGTATCATGTATTTGGCGACTCATAATGGATTGTGTGGACTTATTTTGGGGGTGTCACAGCTCACATATTACCTCCACTTTTCTGAACATTTTGAACTACAAGCAAATCTATTTTCTTAGAAAGTGCTGATATTTGAGCTACAAGGGATATGACTGCATCAACCTTCAAAATACATAACAAATCTATCTGAACCAGATGGTATTGTCGTGAAGCAAGAAGATCCATCATCTGAGGGGGAGCAACTAGAGGCTTCACATAGATCCCCCTTAAAATACATAGGGATATGAGCAGAGTGAAAGAGTGAATGAGCGTAGTGTTCATGGGTGAGGATCTATACGATTGTAATTTAGGATTAGAAATAGACAGAAGGACTAGTATTTATGATAATGATAGTGACCAATTGTTATATTTCTTTCTTGTCATGCCCTTGTGCGAGCAATAGTGCATGGAGATATGAGCTTCATCACATTGAACTCCTCAAAATATCCAAATGTCAAGCTCTAATCACAAAATTTTTCAAGGGTTCTCTCCTATGCCTCTAAAATAATATGTTATATGATTCTTCCTCTTAAGATATATATAATAAAGTCACCTTCATCTCTGATTCTATATTCCTTTTAACAATTCCTTCTCCTCGCAATGATGCAACCGTAGAGTCCAATCCTATGATTCCTGAGTAATCATCCCTAATCGTGGAGTCTCAAAACCCCACGATCGTTATACAAAATAATAACTCCCCGGTCGTAGGGTCTCAAAACCCTAAAATTGATGTACAAAATACTAATTCTCTGATCGTAGAGTCTCAAAACCCTACGATCGATGTACATAACACTATGTCTCCTATACACATTTCTTCTACACATAACTCTCTTGTACAAATAGATAGAAACTTTACGTCTCCTCCATCCTTCTAATCATATAATCTTAAAACCTTACGATTGAAACCCATACTCCTGTAAATACTATACATATAGATATACCTTCTATAACACATACTTATATAAATATACCTTCCTCCTCAATTCGTTATCTGATTCTTTCTCATTCGTTATATTGGAGAAAATCTTGGAAAGATTCTCAGTTGTGCCGTCAAAAGCTCAGATGAAAAGAATGTTGGATATTATTATTGATGAGTGCACAAAAGACATTCGGGAAACAACCACTTGGATTCAAAAAGGACTAGCTCACATTGCAGAGAGCGCATCTAAAGTCCATGGAGAAATGTCAAAAGGGTTTGGTAAGAAGATGAAATAAATATTTCACAGTATTGGTGAAAATCTCCAAAAGAAGAACAAAATCTTCTTCAAACAAATTGCAGACCACAAAGTTGCAGTACTCTCTCTTCAGTCAACAAATGCAGAATCCATCAAATTTCTCTGAAAAAATATTCTCCTTAAGCTCATCTCTATCATAATTCAAAGGCATGATAATGCATTCAATGGAACAAATAGGCAATGTCATGGCTCTTGTGCATCATCAAATAATCTAGTTGATGCTAGACAGCAAGAAGCGAGAGATGCCATTACCATGTCCAGGAACCAAATGCAGGAATTTGTCACCTCTGTCAAGCAGCTCTTGGAAGAAGTCAATGTCTTACACAATGAACGAGATGCTGACAAAAAGGGGGAGAAAGAAAATAAAGGAGAGATCAAATGGGATAGGAGACGACCTTAACGATATTCATCAATTCATCTTTCTCATCCCTTTAAAATTTTGGTGCCTCAAACAATCTCTCTAGGCTAAAATCGTGGACAGTCTTCCTCTTCAAGGCCAAGATTGTCGAGTACAGTAACTCCCGCTGGCTCGCGACTCCCACGGGTGACCCCATCTTCTTAAAAAGAAATCTTCAAGAGGTTCACATTGAAGAGGAATAAATGATTGCCATTTCTGAGCTTAGACCAAGATAACCACTTGGATTCAAAAAGGGGAGATTAATCATCAATTCATCCTTCTCATCCCTTTAAAATTTTGGTGCCTCAAACAATCTCTTTAGGCTAAAATCGTGGGCGGACTTCTCTTGAGCGCCAAGATCGTCCGAAAAGACTCCCCACTGGATTGCGACTCCCACCGGTGACCCCATTTTCTTAAAAAGAAATCTTTAAGAGGTTCACATTGATAATGAAGAAAGGATTGGCATTCCTGATCTTAGACCAAGATAATTTATAGAAGAAATTCAAAAGAGCTAGAGAAGCTGAAGCAAGAGAAAGTTACATGAGGCGGCATGAAGCTGAAAGAAGAGATCTTCCAAAGAGTAAGAAGGGGAGAAGGTATAGAAAATGAAAAGGTATATGTTGTAAAAAATCTTTTGTAAATTTTCATACTTTGTAAATTTCTTTGATTCAATCAATAAATTCATTCTTTTCCTCTAGAAATATAGTTACTCACTATATCTTAGTCATATCTACATTTAAAGTGTTTTGCATCGTAGAATTGATGAATGCTCTGAAACTATTAGTTTTGTCATCATCAAATATGGGGAGATTGTTAGAACAACTGCACATTTTGATTTGATGATGATGAGATAATGTACAAATAACCAGCAAGTTTTGTGAAGCTCTTAAGAGTATAATTGATGTAAAAAGACTTAAACTAGAAGATCAAATTTGTTAGGTTGATCTATTGAAAGAATTGAATATATAGATGATAAGAAATGAAACGATCATAGAGGGTAATTGAACGATCGTAAAGCTGTTCTGAGCAATTGTAAAGTTTATTTGAAGATCGTAGAGTCAGCCAATTAATCATTGAGCATTCAGTTCAAGATCGCAGAGTTTGCCAAGAAATCGTTAAGCTAAATCAAGACCAATATAGTCTGCAGAAGAATCGTAGAGTCTGCTAAAGGATAGTAAAGCTTATTGAAGATCGTAAGGCAAGACAAAGATCGTAGAACATATCAAAAATCATAGAACATATCAAAAATCGTAGAGCTTTTAATAATCGTATAGTCAGTTTAGCCAGACAGTACTCTACGATCACTATAGAAGTCTACGAACAGACAAATCATAGAACATGTCAGGTCTGACATTGGATTGATATTGGTAAGACTTGCAGAATGAAGATTTCGATAAGGTTGTCGATCAATCGAGTTGTATCTAACAGTTGGCGATGTGACAACACCCATGTGGTTATTGCTGCAGTAGTCTGATGTGATGTATCAGAGCTGAAAGTAAACTGACACATTCACTTTGAAAGTTAACATCAAAGATCTTCTAAGATTGGAACATTTAATGAAGCAACGACAACATCAAAGATCTTATATTTTTTTTTACATAATTTTTATTTAATTATAAAGTAACTATAAATAAAGAAATATCCTTTCCGTTTAATTTTATTTGTCCTAATTTATTTTTTATGGTCAAATTAACTATATTTAGAATCCAAATTTATTCTTAAGTTTATTAGAATTTATTCTTAAATTTATTAGATATATGTAAAAAAATATAATCATGAAAAGAAAGTATATCAAATATACTATCAAAGTCAATCTATTTGATTTTTAAATTTTTAATACATTTATTTAATTATTAATTTAAAAATTAATCAATCTAACTATAAAAAGTGAATTAAGATAAATAAAAGTGAACAGAAAAAATAAAAATTACAAATAAATAATCTGACAGCATAAATGAACTTCGAGGTTTCCCATTTCTATCTCTTAATCTTCTTTTAACCTGCAAATGCTGTATCACTACTCCGCGCAAATGCCATATCGCTACTCTACGTACAAATACAATGAACCCTACCGGCCTTAGTACTAGTGCCTTGTTAGAGTTGTCACAAGAAGTCCATGAATAATAATTCTCCTCTTGACATTAATACACCTTTCATTACTGAAAGAAAAAAAAAACCAAAAAAACAAATCATAGTACTAACTTGTTATTATATAATTGACCACTATATGCTAGTAGAGAATATTTAGACTAGTGGGCATTAACTAAGTTAACGAAAAGTAATAGTCTTAATAACAAGGTCTCTTTTCATTGCATTCCGTACATCATTTGATTAAGTTTATTCTAAATATAATCGACACAAGTTCTTTCAGCTACCCGTTATGCTACGTTTAGATGAAAAGAATACAATAAAAAGTGGAACCAAAAACAATTTTTATTTTTAATTTCATAAAAATGAGTCATTTTATTTTCACATTTATTTTTTCAATCCAAACATAGTATTAATGTTTTTCCAAACTTTTTTCCCAATCATTGATGGCTCAAAGTGTTTCTAAAACTTATAAGATTGTAATGTAATAGTTCAGGTTCCTCAAAATAAATCAATAAATATTTTATATATAAATATCCGTAGTTTATCTCTTAGTATGGTTGTAGAGATCTCATATTTGACTTTTGATTTTGACACTCGCTCACTTATTACATTATTAAGGATATAAAAATCTATTACACGACTATTAGGGTTTATCCACTTGGCAATCACGGCTAGACAAGCTTCACTTCCAAAACCCTACCGAACCTCTTCCGACCAAAATGCCAAGATTGGTACATATAGATTTTTCGGGCCCACACAAATATTGTTATTAAAGTTGACAAGCAAGCTGGCCTGACAAATTTTACAGACTCGACCAACTATGGGGCCATCATGACTGATCTAGTCTTTTCACTTATACAACGGCCCCCCAGTATGGCTCAGCTCTGTCTTGAGCACTTGAGGAGGGCCTATTCAAATGCTATCGTACATTCGGAAGTGGTTAGTATGAAGTTTATTTTAGAATAAATTAATTAATTGATCGATAAAATACTGACACGCATATAAAATTATATATATATATATATATATATCAATATTCTATTGACCAACTTACCAACAAAATAACTTCATGCTAACCTGATATCTTGGTTGCCGGTAACTTTTCCACCTGTATTTTAAATCAAATAATTTCTGTTTTTCACAGTAAAAGTAAATAATCTATAAAAAAAAATTAAAAAAATTAAAATCTAATTATCATTACTGAAAACCTTCATATCAGTCTCATTGCAATTAAACTTCTCAATGAAGAATTGCTTCAAGGCCCAACGTTTGTCTGTTTGTAAAAATAATGGGAGAAAGATTATTTGAACTAATTTATTATTATTTAATTCACAAACTATTTATTACTTATTATTTTTAAAGTCATTTGATATATCAAAAAGAAATTTATATAATACCATCTTCTACTTAAAATTATATTCCATCTTCAAATTGTCTTAGAAATTAAAAAATATAGTTTAACATACTATAATAATAGGATAAATAGTCTAAAGTGGTAATAAAATAATACGAAGTCCTATTTCACTTATTATTTTTGCAAACAAGCATAATCTTAACCATAAAACCTTGCTGCTAGAAATAAGAATGAATGTGCATATATAACAACAATCATAAACCTTTAATTAATTTCGTCACTCTGCCCGCCCAACAGTATCAAAATATCACACAAAATATTCGACGACAACTACTGAGTTTCACTGATACCCCAATCCAACCCAACTCAACCCAAGACAAATCAACAAAGCAGGAGGAGCTGCTATTGCACAGCAACCCTCGGAAATCACATGATATTTTATCTACACCACAACGTGTTCATGACATTGTGTAATTTTTATGACAGCGCTCATGTCGTAGTTTACAAAGCTAGCCCCATGCCCATGAACCAAAATTCGATCACCTGGATGTATTTTACAGCTTAATTTTCTTGTACAAGGATTTACTGCTTTCAGCTGATATATGGGAACAACCACGTAATTGCAAATTGGAAGGTAAAAGAAAGCATTAGCCACTGAAATGAAACTTAGCAGATGATAATTGATTACTGGTAAAGCGTCAAATAAAAAAAGGAACTGTAAGCTGGAAGTTCGACCAGCTTACTGAGGTCGCACTTCACTCGACGTCGACACAGACAAGGCCAACACTGAATTATTGAAAACTGTCTTTATTGATATTCACAAGGGTGAAACAACTATTTGAGTTTCCATAGAGCATATCAGCTATTCGATTCAAGATATCTCATTATTATTAGTGAACTATGAAAGGAAAGACACGTCAGATGCATGGATACAGCATACCTTTATGCAAGAAGAGAACAAGCTACTTGTTTTACAGACCAAGACTAAAAGTAATATTATTGCAATTGAACCAACAAAATAACTAGAAAAGACGTTGACCCATATCCCAGCAAAATACTGGATTTCAATGAGGTGAATTAAGCATTGGGGAGCAGGCCAGAGCAAAGAAATTTTATTCAACTTTTAACCTGTTAAGTCCTACCATACCCATCTCCAACACTTGCAAAGCATACATATTGTATATTTTACAATCCTTTCTCAATAATAATCACAGGTAGAGTATTTTTTAGGGCAATCTGCTGCTGGAATTGTATTGAACGGATGCCATTTGGACCATGTAACGTCCTCAAAATCAGGATTATCTCTCTCCCGATCTTGTGCGTTAATATTATCATGTTCTAGCTTTAACACATTATTTAACGTTAAAATAGCTAAAAATGCGGAATAATTTTTTTTCCCTATCATTCATTCCCTAAATCGCAACCTTTACGATTCTTCTTTATACAAAATCATATTTATTATATGATTTGTATAATCTGAGTAAACATATTACAAACTTAAGTCTCAATACTTAATATCTTTTCTTTTCTATCAATAATTCATTTATTTCAGAATTATATTTATTCTCATTCAGAATAAACATTCTTTATTCATCCAACATTTCAAACTATACATAACTGCCAATTACATTTAACAAAACTATCAATCATAGATTTATATCATTTCTAATTCAAGGACATGTATTCATTCTGCACATCGTTCAATCTCATCATCCGTATAGCAAGTAATATTGATTAACATCATTAAGCAGCAAAATATTTGTGTTTGCAAGATTGAACTCGACAGCCCAGCAAATTTAACAGTCTATCATATTTCACATAGCACACAATTTCATATGCACTATATTTCCTTTGCTATGCATATCTGCATGCAACGTATATTCTTTACAATGCATATCCTACATTCATCAATGATTCCTTACAAAGCATACAATCATGCATTATACATTTCTAATTTATCGAGTTACTTCATACAACATGTGTTATCACATATCACATATAAATTGAGTTCCATAACTCAATTAACTTAGTCATATTTTGATTTTAACCATTCATAAAGCATGATATGTAGCTCACCACATAATCACATTTAATCCACAAACATAATAAAACTAAAAAACTTGCCTTAATTGAGGATTACCGTTATAATTTACTTTAACTTCTCCTCGCAAATCCTACACAATCGTGTTCACATACACGCATATTAAATAACCAATTATCACATGACCTGTGCATATTAAATAATCATATAAGTCATGATCATTAGTTACCATAACCTATAATCTTTTATTCTTGTCTTTTAACCATTCTCGGTTTCTTTAGAAACTATGTTCGTTTTAACCTTTTTATGCATAATAAGGTTCTCACATGACTATGTATAAATACTAACATAAACCACTTGTATCCTATTTTAAGAATATTCCTCTCTTTTATAGTAAACTCGGAACCATATGGTTTATGAATAGTTTTTTTTTAATGCACAAACATGGCTTACTACATCATTTCTTTAATTTCGGTAATGTTCATACCTTTTTGATAGTTCATGTGTTAAATCACGTTATTGCCACGTACGCAAATGTTTCGCTTTATTTGTAGCTTAGCTTCGCATTTATTCCCGCAAATAACTTTCATTTTCGCTTCGCTTATACTTTAAATTCATACATATATCATTATGTAATTTTGTGTTCAAAATCTCCGTTTTGAACTTCGGACACCTTCGTTTTAACACTTTTATACCCGTTTTGCATATTATTTTTTGGCTTACATTTGCGTAAACATGTAAACTTATGTTTACATTACATGTTTTATTGTTTTCCTTACGCTCAAGATAAGTTTTCATGGCATAAAGTTGTTATATTACATTTTTACTTCCATTCAGGTGTCTTGCTACATGTCAAATCATTAAAGCGAACAAAAATCGCATCATGAAACTAATCGCCAAATGTTCCTAACGTCATAGCTAGCGATTAGGCCTCACATGGCTCAACCGGGTTTGGCGTTGGCTGGTCAGTCCCCTTGCTTTGACACTCGTTTCGTGATGTTAAATCTTTTAAACCACTCGTTCATATGCTTTGAATTTTGGATATGTTTTAGGTAGTATATCCATCTAATTATAAAAATTATAATCCAAGCATTACAAGAAACCCAAATTGCCAAAACCACGAGCCAAAACCAGTTAGGTAATCATACCTTGTGACAAATACGGGACGGCGTCTTGACGCTTGGTGGTGCAATGCATGCTCAAATTGAAACACGCCCCCTTATAACGAAATGCCTAGTTTGCACATTTTTAACTTTTCGCTCGTAGTTCGGATTGCAACCAATTTTTGATATGATATAAATACCATAGTAAACTATTTTTTAAAAAATACAAACCACCCATTCGGACCTCATAAGCAGCCTAAAAGAAGCCCCAAAATGTCCGCCATAATACTTGCTTTTCAAAATTTTTTCCAACTTGACCTGTTATTACTTAAAACAACCATCATAACTTTTTCGTTTCAAAACATTTTAAGCGATTCTTGAGCCACGCAAAACTAACTTCCGGGACTACAACTTTTATTCTTTGACCATTTTCAAATTATAAACACAGAATTCCAGAAAATTCGTGTAGTGCTGCTTCGAATCTGTTTTCCAGATTTTTGGCAGATTCGACGCGACTACTTTGAACTGTCATAACTCCTTGCTCCGAAGTCGGAATTAGTCCGTTCTGGAGTCTATCGAAAGCTTATTAAGTGTACTATAATATCCGAAAAGCCCAGAATTTTCTGGAAACATATACTAGACCCGAAATTGGCCTCAAGGTCAGCGGTCATACTAGTTTATCACTTTTCATTTTGATTTCCAAATGCTTTTCGCTTCCATAATAACTAGCTTCGGATGTTGGTTCACATGCATTTAAGTTAGCCCCAGCCCACAGAAACTCGTGCATGCAATCTGAGTGACCATGGTAGGCACAAACATAAACAAATGATGAACCAAAGCCCTCTCTCATCCTAGAACTGACATTAGCTAATTATCATATTTTTCACATAACCCAAATTAAACCAAGATCTTTAAATCACATTTAGCATTTGATTTGATACATCTAAATAGCCTAAATTATCCCCCAACTCGTGTATATATACCACATTGTTCAGAATACTAGTAAATTCTCAAGTTTTAACCATACAGTCCCTTTGAAACATTTTATCGAACACGTAAACGTAACATGCATAGTATAAAAATCAAATTTTACATAGTATTTGAATATGCAATCATGTCAATTTCCTTAAAAAATTCTTCTTATGACTCCCGAATCCATCTGATTCCTCCGTGTAGACAACCTCCCACAACCAAACATGGCATCAACAGGGCATAATTAACTAAATTTTCATGAAGTACTTGGAAAAGTATTTGTTGGGCCATAATCCTTTTCTTTATTGGGCCGAAATTATTGGGCTCCTCCCTTGGATCATGTTATGCTAAATCATGGTTGGATCTGGTCACTTGGGTCATTCTTATTATTTGGGCTTAGTCATTATATTGGCCCATTATATAAATTATCACTTAATCCCAATTTTGACCAAGTAATCATTATGCTTGAAATGACGTTTGACAATTGTATACGCTACTTTCTTTGCATGGCATTAATGAGGATGGGACTCGAATGGCCGTGATAACAAAAAATGATGAGAGGGGATGAAAGTAGATGGTATTTCTTTTAATTTGAAGTAATGGGAAGTAAGGGAAAAAAGGTGTCGGGGAGGTGGTGGGTGGCACGATGGCCTGGATAGTGGAGCATCGTGAAATTAAGATCACATAAGAGGGTAAGTAACACAGACATTTATTTGATTCATTAGAATTCTTATTCTATTTCTCTGAGATACTAGACAATATTTTTCTCTCCATTGTTGACCTTGTGATCGCCTGTACTGACTCTCACGCCGGAGCTATCCCTCGACGGTCAGGCCGTCAAGCTTTTGGTGTTGACTTGTTGAACTGTGCAGGATATTGAACGCGTCTTGGTGATTGGGACGTGGAGAAAGATCCTGGCGTTAACATTGGCGCTAGAAGGAGGGCTGAGTTCTAGTGTCCTGAATATTTTTCAATCACAAACTGTGTTTGTTCTGCGTCGATATTCATGGTGAAGAGTAGAACACCTACACACGAAGAAGGCGTAGAGGGCTGCCAGTGAATCGACACCCCGTGTATCTGTTAAGGATCGTTTGGGGCCGTGATAAGTGTTCATGCAAGCCACGGCGTCAAGCGATCCCCGAAGATTTTCAATTGAAGAAGATGGGTAAGGTTAAGCGTGGGTTAGTCTACCCTCGATAAAGCATGTCACTGCAGTCGGGAAGCGAGTAGAAGGCACTTCGCTTAGAACTCGATCTGAGAAGACCAAGATGAAAAAGCTGCATGACTAGCCAAGATGGCTGATGAAGCAGATAGAGCTATGGAAGTACTTGTGAAGCAACGACAGGATATAGATGAACAGATGGCCCGAATGACAAAGTTGAGAGATAAAGAACTCGATTCTGATCGGTCAAGAGAGCGAGGACACCGAAGCGGAAAAGAACCTGTTCATTCAGGACGAGAGTCTCGAGGTCAAAATCGAGAAAGAAGAAGATCCCGAAGCCTTACTCCTCAAAGATCGAGAAGGGTACATCACCCTGTCGATTCTAAGGAGCAGGATCGGAGGAGCGAAGAGGTCGGTCCAAGGATCGTAATTACGAAACCACAAAGAGAGCCCTTGTTGTTGCACATTCTCGCCTCGGTGCTCGAAGCACAAGGAATGAAGCATATCTAGAGATTGTACTCCAGAGAGTTTACTTGAGGGTACACCGCCTATAGATACTAAATCGTGAAGAAGTCCTTCTAGAGTTGAAGATTACATTGTAAAGCCACCTCTACTCATGGGAGAAAAGGAGTCATCGGAAAAGGAAGCATCGTCTCGACCGTAAGGTAGATTATTTGGTTAAAGAGTTAAAAGAACTTGAAGCAACTTGCTTAGAAATGAAAAAACGAAGGACACTTGGGAAAGAAGGAATCCCCTTTTTCCGCTGCGGAGATTCTTAGAAAAAAAAGACCCCACCAAGAAGGCGCCCCATATGGAGAGTTATGATGGATCGGGGATCCCTATGACCCACGATCGAGTGATTCGGATCGATTGATGGATTATTATGATTTTAGCGATGCTGCTAAGTGTCATACTTTTGTCACAACACTTAGAAAGGATGCCCGACAGTGGATGGGGACTTTGCCCTCAAATTCAATTTCATCTTGGGTAGACGTATGCGATAAATTTCATGCTCGCTTTAAGCGACAAACAAAAGAAGGGAAAACCAATTGGTTCATTGGCTCAAGTTCGACGGTTTTCGAATGAGTCTTTGGGCCAATATGTGAAGAGATTCCGTGAAGCAGTAGGCCAGGTGACAGACTTGAATGATCTACAAGCCGTTGGATTGTTTCAAAATGGGTTAGATCTGTTCAAATCAGAAAAGTTAGTAAAGAAATTGATGTTTCATCACCCGAAGAGTCTTGCTGAAGCCTTTGACAAAGCTGAAGGTTATATCGTGGTAGAGGAAGCAATGGATGTACCTTAAACGTCACCTTGAATGAAACTGAGAGACGGATCGGGACCGAATGCGATAAAGATCAGAAAAAGAATGAGGGTAATAAAGACCGTTATGAGGGCGGATCGAAAAAGTTTAATAATTGGAGATAGGGGGGGAGGGCGTTAAATCGCTCCAAGGCCTGAACGAGTGAATAGAACGTACACAACACTTAATACTGAAGAGGAACATTATCTTGGATCAAATTAAGAATCAACCTATTTTGAACCACCTCGAGATAACATTAAACACCGGAAAAGGAAATTCTCGTAAGTATTGTGATTATCATCAAGCTTGAATTAATAATACAAACGATTGTGCTAGTTTGAAAGACTTTATTGAAAGGAAGGAAGGTACAATGAGCGGAGCTTTGATTGATATGTGGTTGCCAGAACCAATCAACAACGGAGACGGAGGGCTGTTCGTTCCGTAGCTCAACCAGATTCAACAAGTGTTACCCGCTCCCGAGCGACTGCAAGACATGTGATAGATATCATCACTTGGGGTACCACAGC
This sequence comes from Panax quinquefolius, assembly GCA_020205615.1. Classification (NCBI taxonomy): domain Eukaryota; kingdom Viridiplantae; phylum Streptophyta; class Magnoliopsida; order Apiales; family Araliaceae; genus Panax; species Panax quinquefolius. The sequence continues at coordinate 75,746,309 of CM035170.1, read as the reverse complement.
AAACTTGTTGGACAAAAAGCGCTTAAAGCTATTTAGATTCGGTAGCGATGGCGGGTACCCTCCCGAAGATCGACAGACCTTATCCGAGTTCGGTAATCTCTTTTCTTGATGAAGATTACCCTTCGAAATTATCGAACCTTACGAGGATCAATGGTGTTGATTGCACAAGTGGGTTGGTGAGATATGAAACGGATGATGGTGGATAATGGGTCTTCAGTAGATATTACAGTATGCCCACGCTTATCGAGAGAATGCACCTAGATGGTAGAAAGATGGAGTTGGGACGAGAAGCTCCTTTATATGGTTTTAGTAATGACCCGTTAAGGTGGTTTGGAACTATAGAATCGCCGATTATCTTGAACGGCCCCAACGGTAGAAATTATTTGCAAATTTTATGTTGTAAATGTAGATTCTGCTTATAATGCTATTTTGGGAAGGCCTGCTTTAATTGCTTTGCAAGCTGTGACCTCTATTCCTCATTTCAAAATTAAATTTCCTACGGCTCATGGGGTCGGCGAGGTGAAGGGGGATTTGGATCTGGCCAGAAGATGTTATAGAAATGCTGTGATCACTTCGGGAGTGGGAATATCAAAGCAGAAGCATGCTATGGCAATAGAGATCGAACCTTTCACAGAAAGTAGTTCTGAACCATTGGTCATGCCAGCTGAAGAAACGGAGGAGATAGAGCTCATCCCGGGCAAAGCAAACAAAACGGTGAAAATAGGTTCGCATCTGCCGGAACCTCTCGGACCGAATTTTATAGAACTCTTGCAAAAGCTATGTTGATATTTTTACTTTGGGAGCCTCGGGATATCTTTGGGGTAAACAGGGGATATTCTTGAGCATCAATTTGGATGTAGACCCGTCGAAGAAGCCGGTCAAGCGAGAAGAGGAGGATTTTCGCTTTTTGAGCGTCGTGAATAATTGATGAAGAGATTGCAAAAGCTATTAGCGGCAGATTTCATCTTGAGATTGACTACCCGCGATGGATGGCAAATGTGGTGCTTTGGTGCGAAGCAAAATGGTAAATGGCGAGTCTGCATCGACTATCTTGATTTAAATAAGGCTTGTCAGAAGGATTTCTACCCTTTACCCCACATTGACCAACTAATCGATGCCACTTGGGTATGCTTTATTAAGTTTCATGGATGCATTCTCTGGTTACCATCAAATTTCCATGTGTAAAGAAGATATCTGAAAGACGGCGTTCATTACGCATCGTTCGGTATATGCTTATAAGAAAAAAATGACCTTGACCTCATTAATCTTAGAGCCACATATCGAAGGATGATGAACCATGTTTTTCGAGGTCGGTTAGGCGGGAATATGGAGGTGTCGTGAGGCGATATGATTGTCAAAAGTATGTTGGTACATAAACATCTGGATGATTTAGAAGAATGTTTTCGAGACAATTAAATCGACCTGATTTGAGATTGAATCCCACTAAGTGCACCTTGATGCAGAAGGCGGCAAATTTACGGGATATCTTGTCGATCGAGAGAATCGAAGCCAATCACGAAGATTCAAGCGATCCTGAACATGAAGACTCTCGGTCATTTAAAGATGTTCAACGTCATTTGGAAGGATTGCGACTTTAAGGAGGTTCATGTCTAAGTCGGTGGAAAGATGTCTACTGGTTCTTTGATACCTTTGAAAGGGTCGAAGAGAATGCAAAGACGCGTTTCAATGGACTTGGTGTGAGGGGCGCTTTTGAGCATCAAGTCCTATTTATCTTGGCACCTTTGTTGGTGAAGCTTGGTTCTCTTGAACCTTTATATTTGTACTTAGCAATTTAGTTCATTGGCGATAGGAAGCGGTTTTGGTGCGTGAAGTTGGGGTAAGCGACACCGGTTTATTATGTAAGCCATGTCCTTGGGATCTTTGAAACAAGGTACCCGAATATTGAAAAGTTTGCTTTTGCTTTAATAAGCGCTAATGAAAGCTTAGGCAATACTTCGAGGTAGATTGGTTATAGTATATCTGAATCGACCTTTAAAGAAAGATTATGGGCAAGCACGAGGTGTCGGGAAGATTAGGCTGCATGGACGATGGAGTTGTCACAATTTTTCATTGAATATCATCCCGAACCGCCATCAAAGGGCAAGCCTTGGCTGATTTTGTTGTTGAATGCTCGTTTTACGAAAGGTGATGACGTTGTGGCGGTGAAGGATCGAACGAAGCGATTCACGAGTTCTTGAATGACGAGTTCTTGACGCCATTTGTATGCGGATGGGTCTTCTACCACAGATATCGATGGAGCGAGGATTATTCAGCGAGTCGGAGGGATTCAAAGTATCAATGAGCCATCGATTTCGGTTTAAGCGACAAATAACGAAAATTGAATATGAAGCGGTCCTTGCGCAGGATTACGATTGCAAAGAGTCTTGAAGTGCAAAGGATAATCATCTTGATGATTCTCGATTAATCGTTAAGCAACTTTCAAGGAATATGAAGCTCGGGGCGAAAATGATCAAATATCTAACGAGTTCAAGGTCCAACTTGATATTTCCAATCCTATGACTTTCAAGGAATCGGCGTAATAATAATTCAATTCTTGATGCACTTGCTAAATTAGCCACTACGGATGTTTAACATCTTTGATGGGTCGATTTATTTAGAAACTTTGCAACATCCTAGTGTCCATTATGAATCGATAATGTGCATTGACCAAGACGATTCTTTGGTTGACTCCATACATAGAATATCGGCGAGATGGCGTCTTGCCTTGGATCGGATGCTTTCATGAAAAAATTAAGTATAAAAGTGCTAATTTTGTTACGATTGATGGAGATCTATTCCAAGGGCTTTTTCATCTCCATTATTAAAATGCTTGACTCCATCGAAAGTGAATATGCTCTTGAGAAGTACATGAAGGTATCTGTGGCGACCATATAGGCGGCTAAGTCATTAGCCTTTAAAGTACTTCATGAGGGTATTATTGGCCTACTATCTTCAAAAAGCAAGCCCGAGTATGTCGAGAAGTGCGAGAAATGTCGACAATAGTCCGATCCCACATCGACCACGGAAGAGCTATATTCGATCTTATCTCCTATACCCTTTTCTTTATGGGGGTTGATATCTTTGGGTCCATTACCGAAAGCTAAAGGTCGAGTCGACTTAAATCATAGTTTCTTTATTGATTATATGACTAAGTGGGTGGAGGCAAAACCACTTGATCGATAACGAACAGAGTGCCTAAAGTTTATAAAGGAGTGCATGGTGTTTCGCTTTGGATTCCTAAGGTGTTGGTATCGGACAACGGACGCCAGATTTAGGGATCAAAATTTGAGGCATTCTTGAAAGAACTGGGATTCAACATAGAAAGACCTCGGTGGCTCATCCACGATCAAATGGACAAGTTGAAGTGACCAATGAGAACTTTGTTGAATGGAATCAGCGTAGATTAAATGAAGCCAAGGCGGATGGCGGAGGAGCTACTTAGTGTGTTGTGGGCTTATCGAACTACTCCAAGGACTACAACGGAGATTCACCCTTTAGATTGGCTTATAATGCGATGCCTTAGTTCCAGTTGAAATTGGATCTCCAGGTCTTGGTCGACCAATTCGAGAGAAATTTACAATGAGGAAGGGCTTAAGGCCAATCTTGATTTACTTGAAGAAGTAAGAGAAATAGCCCTAATCAGGTTGGCAGCTTATCAGCGAAGAGTGGCTAAGCATTATAATAAGGGAGTAAAATGTCGAAGGTTCGAAGTGGGAGATTTTGTCCTCAGAGAAGCCGAAGCATCTACACCTCAGAATATAGGAAAGCTAATGCCAAACTGGGAAGGACCGTATGAAATAATTGAAGTCAAGCCGGAACTTATCGATTGAAAGCATTAGATGGGTCGATGATTAAGAATACTTGTACGTTTGGCGGGCTTAGAAAGTACTTTCGATAAAAATGATGTATGTACATGGGAAGGTCAGAAATATTTGTGTCATCATCAATAAAAGTTCCCTTTTTCTCGAACAAATTTTGTCTTCATTCTTTGATCGGATCATTGGTGTTAGGAGGTTCGAATGGACTCACCGGCCATTCGATGGCGACCTCTTTGGCGGTGGTCCTTATGAGTTTGTCGAGCCCTTAAATGGTAGGCAAGCGTCATTGGTGTTAGGAGGTTCGGTGGACTCCACGGCCATTCGATGGCGACCTCTTTGGCGGTGGTCCTTATGAGTTTGTCGGGGCCCCTTCGTGGTAAGGCAAATGTCATTGGTGTTAGGAGGTTCGGGTGGACTCGGCGGCCATTCGATGGCGACCTTTTTGGCGGTGGTCCTTATGAGTTTGTCGGGCCCTTACGTGGTAGGCAAACGTCATTGGTGTTAGGAGGTTCGGGTGGACTCATTTGGCCATTCGATGGCGACCTCTTGGCGGTGGTCACTTAGACCTTGTCGAGCCCTTCGTGGTAGGCAAGTGTCATCTTTAAGACGTTATCGAGGCCCTACGTGGTAGGCAATTGTCGACACTTAGACCTTGTCGGAATACTTGGGGTAGACAAGTGTCATCCTTCGAACTTTATCGGGGCCCTTGGGGTAAGCAAATGTCATCTTTTAGTTTTATTAGGCCTTTAGGGGTAAACAAATTCTGACAAAGCGAGATATGTCTCACACTTGATAACTAATAAGTATCCCTTTACTTTATTACCTAAAATTTTTCAAAGTGTTGAGTTCAGAAAGCTTCATTCTTACACTTCATCTTATCTGTTATATGGCATATTTAGTTGTTACCTAACAGTTCGGGTTCAACCCATGAAGGGATTGATACATCTTTTCACTTAAATAAATATTGAATTATTGATGAAAAAAATAAATATCTAGAAGTCATAAGGAATGAAGCCATTTTCATTAAATATTTAATTTAATTACACTATTGACAATTTTTACGGATGTTGTAAATTAAAGATAAAAAAAATATAAGCAATGAAACATTAGCTTCGGACTCCATCTTCGATCGAAAGAATCGAGTAAGAGATGGATCCAGTTGGGCTGCAGACGACTTCTCCTTGCCACGACTTGGCCAAAGCTCATAACTCTCGAGTATATCTTCATTATTTCTCCATTAATCTCGTCAGGAGTTCGGTACTCTTAGCATATTTGTTTGCGAAGGTGGTTGTTTGATTAATGGAGGCCCAAGGTCTCGAAGAGCCTTGAGCTCTCGGATTTCCTCCTCAAGTTTGAGCCGCCTACTCATGTGACGATTTTCTGCTGCCTCCAACTTATGGATGGTCTTGGTCAAGATCTTTGCATCAGCCTTTAGCTCCTCGATCTTTTCCATCCTTATCTCGCTCCTCTGAACCAAGTCAACGTTCATTTTCACGATTTCCTCGTGCTGAGCTTTGGTTGACTTTAATTCTTCCTTGGAGGCCTTCACATCTCCTTTGGCTTGGGCTAACTCTCTTTGAAGACCTTCGTTTGTATGAAGAAGGCATTCATGTTGAGTTTTCTCCTTCGCCAAGGCAGACTTCAGCATGGCATTCTCCTTCCTCAAGATTTCTTCTTCTGCTTCAGCTTCGAGAGATCTTGGTCGAAGACGTCCGAATACTGCACTGGCCTGTGTATTTCCAATATCATTTGATTAGTTTTCAGATATATAAACATGCAGATAAATTCAGAAATAAAAAAGATACTCGTTTACCTTCGCCAAGTAGCTCATGCCTTCACTAAGTAGATCTCCATTCGAACTATTCCCGAACCGATGATCGTCGGTTTCACGAACAAATGTGTTGAACAGTTGGAATGGAAAATGAGCATTGAGTCGGGGCCACATTGTTGGAGAGGCCATGACTTCCCGATCAATCTCGGTGGTTTGTTCTCTTGGTGGGGAAGGTGGAGGTTCTTCAGAAGAGGTGAGGGTCTATGTATGCGGTTTTCGAGGAGAAGGAGATCGAGTAGGCGTGCGTTCGAGGAGTTGGTGAGGAGCAGGAGATGCACCGGGATGAATGTCGATGGTTTGTTTTCTTTTTTTTAGGGAAGGCGTGTGGTTTGGTTCGGTTGGTTCATTATCGAGGCGGGGGTTTACGTGGATATGATTAGAGGAGTGACTACAGAGAAGTAGGGACTCGAAGCTCTTGGCGATCGAAAGGAGTTATTTTAGTTCTTATTTTCTTTACACGAAAGGATCTTAGCCCGATCGTGCAAAGGAATATCGAAGACTTCTCCTAACGAGGATAGGTTCGGAGGTTGGGGATTGGGATTAGTTGAGGTTGTTTGGGGGGTTGCTTCGGGAATTGTTTCAGGATCACTGTCAGGGTTTGTTTCTGGTTGGGTGGTTTTGGTTCGTTTGGCGGATCTTTTTCTTCGGCGAGGTCGAAGGTTTTCTTCGGGAATATTAGGTTCGTCGTTATGAGGTTCGTCGGTTTGAAGGGAAGAAGTTGGAGGATCGACGGTGGGAGGTTAACTTTGGGAAGATCCTTTGGTAGGGTGCTCTTCACTTGCATCAGCTTTTTCCCCTGCCAAAAAATCTTCCAGGTCTTTCACCTCCAGAGGAGTTGGTTTAATCAAAGATACTGCAAAAAACCACACATCAGAATATGTATCACCTATATAGCTCAGAAATTATATTGCAGAATTAATCAAAACTTACATTTGTGATTATATAACCAAGCTTGTTTGGTCGAAGTGTAAAACTCCATTCCTTTGGAGGAATTTTCCTCAAAAGTCCGCCATCTCCTCACCCGTTCTTGGATATATCACCAAAGTCGTGAGAGACTTAGTCGGAGGTGGTCCGGTCTGGAAGGAAGAAATCTCGAGCCCGTGATGAAAAACCACTTCTCATGCCAACCTTTATTCTTTGGAAGGAGTGTTCATTAAAGGTCTCCTTTCGAACCTAGTGTTAGGTCGAGGAGATTGCTTACTCAATACTTTGAAGCCCCTTTCTGGGACCTACCAAAGCAGAAAAGAGGGGTGAAGAAGATGTCAGCAGAGGAGTAATCCCAAGTTAAGTGGCGAGAAGCAATGAATGCCAAGATGTGGATGTAGGAGTTGGGCACTGGTTGGGCGAAGCCCACTCCTATAAACCCTAAAAGGGTAATAATGAAAACATGAAGAGGAGTGAACCCCTTCTCCGGAAGAATGCTTAGGCGTGGCGACCCAACCGTCAGTCTCTCAGTACATCGCTCTTCTTGAGCAGGGGCCCTTATTGCATACATGTCGGGAATCGATAACGACTCTGAGCATGCATATTTCTGATTCGATGTGAGAGGAGCGAATGTTGGCATTAGGAAATTGTTCCCGTCTTTGAAGAAATCGAGTAGAAGAGAGGTCGGAAGAAGGTTTCCCCATGGTGGATGATTAAGGGTTAGAGCTTGAACCCTCTTGATTAGGGTTTGGATTGGGAGAAAGCGATCTTGATGGGAGTTGCACGAAGAGGAGAGTTACGGCTAAAGGTTTGATCACCATTGTTTTCGATTTTGTGAAGCGAGAGAAAGAAATTTGCGAGAGAAAGAAGAAAGCTCTAAGGTTCAAATTTTGAATTAGCGAGTAAAACCGCGTCGAATTTGGTAAAGTTTACCTTTTATCTTGTGATTGCCGCACGTAATTAAAATGGGCGGCACATTTAATTCAACGCAATGATGATGAATGGGAAGGGTTTAAATCTGTTTTAGACCTAAATATCTTCACTTTCGTGGGCTTGCATCTATTGGGTTTCTCACTTTTGTATCTGATGACAATTTGGGTTTTGGCAAGTATCACTCTGGTTCTCTTATGATTTTTTACAGATGGTTACATCCTGGGCCTATATTGTTTATAGTCTTTCATTAAACATCCTGTTTAATATAAGACTAGGGGGTAATGTTGGGCCATAATCCTTTTCTTTATTGGTATTGGTAAAATTATTGGGCTCCTCCTTGGATCGTGTTATGCTAAATCATGGTTGGATCTGGTCACTTGGGTCATTCTTATTATTTGGGCTTAGTCATTATATTGGCCCATTATATAAATTATCACTTAATCCCAATTTTGACCAGTAATCATTATGCCAAATGACGTTTGACAATTGTGTATACGCTACTTTCTTTGCATGGCATTAATGAGGATGGGACTCAAATGATGGTGAGAATAAACAAGAACAGAGGGATGAAAGTAGACTGCTTACTTTTAATTTGAAGTGAATAGGAAGTAAGGGAAAAAAAGTGTCGGGAAGGTGGTGGGTGGCACGAAGAACCGGATAGTGGAGCATGTATAATTTAAGATCACATAAGAGGGTAAGTAACACAGACATTTATTTGATTCATTAGAATTCTTATTCTATTTCTCTGAGATACTAGACAATATTTTTCTCTTCATTGTTGACCTTGTGATCGCTTTGTCTTGACTCTCGCGGAAGCTATCCCTCGACAGATCGGTAGTCAAGCTTTTTGGTGTTGACTTGTTGAACTGTGCAGGATATTGGACGCGTCTCGGTGATTGGGACGTGGAGAAAGATCTTGGCGTTAACAGTATTCATACCTTTTAATATAATGAAATTTTCAACTTGGTGAGGGCTGATTATTGTGATTCTTGCTGCAATTGGTGTTTAATCCGCCCCCAATACAATTATTCAAATTCTTCTAATACTCATGCTATTAGTTTGAGAGTGGAAACTTGTTTTGGGACGGATGGAAGGGACCAATTTTTTTTTTTGAACGAATGAACATGAAATTGGTCAAGGAACTGTTTCCTTTTCTTTGATTTGGGTCGGATGAAAGGTAGGGAATGGAGAAGGAGCAGGGCTTCAACTCTTCTTTGGTTTATTCTTAATACAATAAAACCTCTACTTAAGAATAGACTTGGTATCAAATTATTATTTGTATTCTAATTGAGAGATTATTATTAAATAGAGGTATTGATACAAAATATTTTTCAAAAACTAAAAAATATCCACTTTAACAAAAATATCAATAAGAATTCCCTAATAATTATTATCAAAAAATATTTATGCAAAGTAGTCTTTTATAGGAAAATGTGGTCTTTTATAAGAAATGTAATCTTTTATAGAAAAATGTAGTCCTTTATAGGAAATGTATTCTTTTATATAAAATGTAGTTCTTTATAGGAAATATAGTCTTTTAAAATTAATATTGTCGCTCTCTCATATATATATATGAAATTATTACTATATAGATGTATAGTTTATTAAGGGACTTAAAAAATATATAACATATTATAATTTAGAGGTTATTCCTATTTATAATTGGCCCAAATTGGGACCAATTTTTTTTATAATATTATAGAAATTATTCTTATATAGAGTATTTCTAAATAGAATTTTACTGTACCGGCTAATGCTTTGATTTGCCTAGTGTCCCAATGTTACAGCTCCTGCTTCAACAAATGACTCAGCTTATTTTTTTTATTATTTTTTTAACTCCCAATCTCAGTTATTCATTTATTCATCTTGGGCAATACTCAATTAAATCCCAGCACATGCCTTTAATGTATATACATATTTATATATTACACTCATTTTATAAACCATCCGTACTAATCGCGAAATATGATATTAAAATGTACCATTCCATAAATCTTTTCCATAAAAATGGAGATTATACATTAAATAAAAATAATTTATTTAATTAAAATAATTTAATACATTCTTTTCAACGCATACAAAATAGTTTGTATATTTAAATTTAATATACTTTATCCACCATATTAAAATAATTATATAAATTATTTTAATATGTACTCATAAATTGTTTTCACAACTTATCTTTGATCAAAATAAATATATAATAATATACTCGCTAAATTTCTTTTCATTCCTTATAAATTGTTTTCAACAATTTATTTACACAATAATAATATATTTATTATCATCACATCGCATAGCACAATTTCATTTATAAAATCAAATATATACAGTCCAATATCAATAATATCATATAATAAAAATTTTATTTAATTAAATTTTTATTTTAATAATTTTCAAAATCTGAGTTATCAGACACCATCCACATGTGGTACCCATGCCTAGAATATCTATCATAAAGCATTGGCAATAAATTCTAAATTCTAAACCGTCTGCAAGTTCTTGGTCATTCTGTTTTACACTTGCTATGATCTGCTATTAAGGGGTGTGTAGAAATATTTCAACAGTACATTGTAAAAATATTTACATTTCAACAGTACAGTTTGTAAATTTTTTTGTCAAGATGTAGAAACTTCAAAAAGTAGAGCTTTGGGGTGTTAGTTTAAATAATAAAGCTGTAAACTTCTCACACCTGTAAGATAACTAAAGACACAATTGGCCATATAATATCACATGGCATATACATCTATTACTGATGAGTGGGTTTTATACCCATTAATTGAGTGCATTTGAGCTTAATTTTTTAAAAGTTTTTAAGGGTTTGTGTCTATTCATGCATGTTTTATTTTGTTTTATAGGAATTGGGACAAAAGTTACTTGGATCGACGTTTGGAGTTGCTAGATTTGTATTTTCGATTTGCCATTTACATAACAGTCACTTCAGAACCAATTTCAACATTGCTCCAGCTCTTATTTCGAAAAACTCAAAGAATAAAAGCTATAGATCTACGTCTCCTCTTTTCGGAACATCTTGAATCATCGAAATCGGAGTTCAGACGAATAAGCTATGGCTATTTTTCCAAAGAACGTCAGAGCAGAAAATTTCCAAAAAAAGACCCCCGTCGGAGCGGAAATTATACACACAAAACCCCCGCCTCGGCGGGGGTACTGAAGCAAAAACAGAAACACCCCTCGCCAGGGTGGGCCTAGTTAGTAAAAAAAAACCCTGTCGGGGCAGGGGTGTTGGAAAGAAAAAGGAGTTTTTCAGAATTTGAGTGCAAGAAGGATTGGTTCGAGCTGATAGATCAAGGACACTTCAAGGAGGATTAAAAGACATATGAAGAGGCATATAAAATGAGGAGAATCAACAGGATTAGCAGAATAGGATTCCATTAAATTAGATTAGAGTAGATTATGATCAAAACCTTAGTTCTTATTAGTTTGGGAGATTGATGCAACTTGGAGACCATTGAAAATCAAGAACAAGAGCTTGAGGAAGATGGAGATTTGCTGACAACAGATTTATTCTTCACTTTACTCTTATTTTTGTCTTTCAATGATTATTCAATTGTGGATTCTTAGTTTTAATTCAATAATCATGAACTAAATCTTTTGTTTAATATTACAATGGAGCTTATTGCATAGTTTATTTTTAGTATGCTTCTCTATTAATTATTGTGATTATTCTTGGATTGTCTATTATGATTTGTGATGAATTATTTAATTGCCTAACTAACAATTACCGTGATAATCTATATGAATTCGAGAGATGAAGTGTAGATTTAGATCTGATCATAATAGCATGTGATTGTGTTTTCTTTATGGCGTTGGAATTCATAATTTATGTCTAGGACAAAGATATATCTAACATCGCATGTAATCTGAAAAAGAACGTGAGCTTAAAATCCTCTTTAATTGTAATTCACATAGTGATATAGTGAATTGGTTAATTAGGGTGTTCTTCTTAATTCTATCATATGTGGATTTAAGTTGATTTGAGTATGATGCATTGAGAGATGGTCATATTTATTTTTGTGTTCTTGATTAACAATTCAGATAGTGAGCTTAATTGATAAGAAGTGTATTAATTTAAATGATGCAATAAGTGAAGTTGTGATCTTAAATCTCCATAATCTGATTTTTAATTAGTGGTAATTAGAATTAGTGTAATTAAATGTGACGCCCCCAAAATTAGGTATACATCACCCATCTTGAGTCGTCAGATACAAGGTACTGAATACAAATACAACTTAATTATACAACAAATGTAAGTGTGAAATACGACAAAACATAAAGCTATGAGTTTTAATACAAATATTGTCAAATAGCCAAAATCAACACTCAATGGAGTCCTCATTACATTTATTATCACACTTTTTCACGAATAGTGAGGACTACTAATGAACCATCTAGGACCATCACTGCTGTTCCGACTAGTCCCGTCCCATTACGTTCTCATTTCACAAGAGAAGCAAAGAAAGAAAGGGTGAGCTCAACTAGCCCAAAGAAGAAATATTATGACTAAGATAATGCGAATAAATTATCAATAGCCTTCAACAAAGATAACAACCGATGAATATAATAGATAACAAGTTTTAGATCAAAAAAGCGCAATGTATCAAGCAATCCATTAGAAGAGTCAAGTAAAGTATAAAATCTCATCGTCTTCTATGATTTAAAAGTTTTTCATCAACTTTATCACGAGACTCGACAATAAATAAAATCAAATCATCCCTGCTCCACGGCCAAGGATATTCATATAATCATCAATGGTCATGACTATACCTAATAATCTCTGGTCATAATCATACCAACAACTATCCACCAATGAACTACATGCCAATGAGGACTTTTACCACATCATTCGTCACATTACGGTCATGATTATACCGAATAATCCCTGGTCATAATCATACCAAGTCCATCTATGCACGTAAGCCAAAGATGACTTTCAACATAATATAAGCATGAGAATGATGACAATTCAATAAAACAGGTTCAAAAATAAATTTTAAAGATTTATAAGTTAATTTATCCTGAACTCAATAACGTCCAAATTGTCAACATGATCTTTGCTTTTATGCAATAAAATTCAAGAATGCTCAGAAAAATATTTCTATGAAAAGATACTGGATGAAGCGCAAATATCAAGGATATTCCACTAATTTCATGGAGTATAGAAGCCAAAGCTTTAACCAAAAGGATTGTAAAACCCCAACTTTTTGAATAAAGATGAATTTTCTATAAATATTATTTTTGAATATTATGGAGTGAAATTGATATAATGTTATAGTTGTGGGTAATATTTATAAATTTTGCATAGTATGCAAGTTGTTATATTATATTCGATTGGTTGGGGAATATTCGTTTTAGCAGGGAATATTCGTACAACGGCGCAATCATTGGTGGGCCCCACAACAGAATTATTGTCGGATTTGAGAAAATGACAAAAATATTTTTATGAAAATAACGGCAGAAGTTTTACCATTGATACTGTTGAACTACTTGGTAGTAAAAGTACAGTAATACGCGTGGTTGCATAATAGCACACGGTATTGATTATTGATGCTTACGTGAGAAGTCATTCAGTTTTGTTCAATTATTGCTATAGTAATCGTTGCATAGTATCTCACGTTATTTGATTCAATTATTGTCGATATTTATTATATTGTTAAAATCAATAATTGAGACGACAAAATTATTAATATTATTATTTGCAATATTAACGATGTCTAGAAGTTCTGTCAAGGAGAGGTTTGGTCACCTAATTGCGCGCCAATAGGGAGAAATCCTTATTGGAAAGCCCCCTCTTTCCTGGGAACAACCTGGTCGATTAATATTGTGAATTTTAATAAAGATGATAAATGTTGTTAAAATTATTAAGGTGATTTTTATGAAGTTTTCTTATTTTATGGATTCCTATATACCCATTTTTCAAAATAATCGGTAAAAAATTATTTAAAGGTGGGGCCCACATGTGGGGGCCACATGTGGGGCCCATATGTGTTGGAAAAATGATTTTGGAAATGGAAGAGTAAACGTATGGAAGTATATGTATGTATTGAGTATATGGTGGGAGAAAGTGATATGTGAAAGTGATAGGTGTGTGATGTGTGTGTGAGTGGAAAATGGTGGAAAAGTGGTAGTGTGATAGTGATGTGTAAGAGTTGATTTTGGCGTGGGTGGGGGATTGATGTTGGGTATGGGGGAGAAAAATTAAGTGGTAGATATATATTATATATATATATATATATATATATATTTAGCATGTGTTTATATATATATGTCTTATATTTTAATTTTGCTTGAATCCTATTGGTTGGTGGATTGAATTTTTGCATTAGTGTGATATCAAAATATTGATACGTATATCTGCAGAATTATTTCATCCATGAACAGTGCCATTCCATTCTCCTATAAATAGAAGCTCATTCCTTCATTATTTCTTACGAATTCACTGAAACTCCAGAGAGAAAAATTATAAAGAAACTATAGAAAAGTATTCTGCTACTTCCCTGCTCTTATATTCAGCTTTTTTACTACGTAAGGGTGTTATTCTTTCTTATTCATGAAGAGAAATGTTGTTATTCTATTTCTTATTATTACATTGGAATAACATGTATACGCTGTGATCTACCCTATACTAGGTGACATTCTTCTATTATTCATCTTTATTATTCATTAGAATATCACAGATGTGCGTTTTCTGGGGACTTTGATTCGCCTCTTTATTATTACATTAGAATATCCTATCTCAGTGTATTTTACGCCGGACCGATTCCGCCTTTATTATTATGTTGGAATATCCTGTTTGTGCGTTTTACTGCGGGACTGATTCCGCCTTTTATTATATTACGTTGGAATATCACATCTCGTGCGTTTTACGTCGGACTGATTTAATTCTTTATTATTCTATTGGAACATCCTGCTTGGTGCAAATTTACTTTGACACGGTTCCGTTATTTAGTATTCTGTTAGAATAACCTGTCTATGCGAAGTATCGCATGCATGGTGATTTCTTTTGTTATTCCATTCTTTATTATACTCAGTTGGTTAAAACTTTGACTTCTATACTCCATGAAATTTGTGGAATATCCTTGATATTTGTGCTTCATCGATATCTTTTCATGGAAATATTCTTCCGAGCATTCTTGAATTTTACTCTGAAAGCGATGATCATGTTGACAATTCGGACGTTATCAGTTCCTAGATAAATTAATTCTTGAACTTGTTTTATTGAATTTTTATATCATTGTCATCATCCTCATGTTTATATTTTGTTGAAAGTTATCTGTGGCCTGTAGTGCATAGATGGACTTGGTATGATTATGACCAGGGATTATTCCGTGTAATCATTACCGTAATGTTACAAATGATGTGGTAAAAGTCCTCATTGGCCCGTAGTGCATTGATGGACAGTTGTTGGCTTGATCATGACTATTAATGAATACACAAATATTCTTGGCCCGTTGTGCATGGATAATTGTGGTCGTGATACTAAAGAATATCCTTGGCCATAGTGCAGGGGTGATTCGATGATGTTGAATATTTATTAAGCTGAGTCTCAGCGATAACAGTGATGAAAAACCTTTTAAATCTTAAAAGATAGTAGATTTTATTTTCTACTTGAGCCTTTTAATGGATTGTTTGTTCTGCTGCAATTAAACTTGGTGTCTATTATATTTTATCAGTTTAACATTGTTGGAGACTAATGATAATTTATTCTGCATTATCTTAGTCATAATATTTCTTACTGGGCTAGTTGAGCTCACCCTTTCTTTCACCGTTTCTCTTGAAAAATGAGAATATAAATTTGGGACAAGTCGGGGAACGGAGTGATGGTCCAGAGGATAGCATTAGTAGTCCTCACTATTATGTAAAATAGTGTGATAATAATTGTAATGAGGACTCCTTTTGAGTTTGTATACTCTCTAGTAGACAATATTTGTATTCAAACTCACAGTTTATGTTTTGTCGTATTGTACACGATAGTTGTATTAGTAAGTTGTATTTGAATTCTGTACTATGTATCTGGCGACCCAAGATGGGTGATGTATACCTAATTTTGGGGGCGTCGCAGTTGGTATCAAAGCTTTGGGATATGATCCCTGGCTAAGATGTGAGACTAGAACTAGGAGGGAGAGACGGGAATTCCTTCACTAGTATGACCTACCTAAGTTTATTTGGTATTTAATTGGTCAATCAAAGTATATGGATAATATGTTATAGGTTAATTAACCTTTGATTTGTGGCGATGATCTCGAAAATGACATCCGAGAATGTTGAAAATAGCAATGGAGCACAAGAGACCGTTGAGTCTCCACATATCAATAATCAGGAGAATGTGTATCAGGAAGGCGACAATCCTCATGTAAACAACAACACTGACCAAATGATGAATGATGGATTGTTTAGAGGCTTTATGCAATTCATGCAACATCAGGCGAGAGCTGCTCCTGTCCAAAATGTAGGTGGAAACACTGGAAACTCTCTGACCACGTCACTACTAAATGGGATTCAAGGAGCTCGGACCACCGGAGTTTATAGGAGAGCCAAAACCACTTAAGGCGGAAGCATGGATAAAGCAGATCACCAAGATATTTGATGTCTTGGGATGCTCCGAGGAGTAAAAGGTTCCCTTTGCCACCTTCATGTTGGGTGAAGAGGCGATTCATTATCGGTGGGAATCTATAAAATGTACCCGACAGACGCTTTTTCAAGATGTCTTGGGAGAAGTTCCAATGACTATTCAACGACAAGTACTTTCCCGAGAGTATTCGTCACATGAAAGAAGTGGAGTTTATCAAATTGGAACAAAACAATATGACCGTGTCGCAATACGAGGCTAAATTTGCGGAGTTATCCCGGTTTGCATCCCATTTGGTCGATAATGAGGAGCGAATGACGCTGAATGTTTTAAGAGGTTTGAAACCGGAGATACGTCAATATCTTATTTCTCATAAACCGTGTTTTGTACTCGGATGTTGTAAATAGGGCTCGCTTATTGGAGCGCTGATAACGAGCAACAACGAACTAGAAAGCGTGCGGTAATGACATGAAAATACCAAAGATATCGGTCATCAAAACAGCGATGACGACAAACGTGGAGGGAATCAACATGCCAGAAATGGTAACCACTTCGGTGGTAATCATGGCCAAGACAGTAAAAATGGACATTTCAAGAAGAGGAGATTCAACAATGATGGAAAGACATCAGCACCAGCACCCATTGTTAAGGAAGGAGAACGACCACCTATCATATGCTTCAAATGCGGATGAGAGGGACACATCAGTACAAACTGTGCGATGCCGTCCAAAGCATGTTATAATTGTGGAAGAGAAGGTCACCTAGCCCGATTTTGTCGTTCATCGAAGACAAGTTCAGCTAGGATGGAGGCACCAAAGGCCGTCCCAAAAAAGTCAAAGCCAGTAGTGCAAGGGAGAGCGTTTGTAGTGACCTCCCAAAAAGCAAGGAACTCGAATGAGGTCATCACGGGTAAGCTTATCATAAACTCTAGCGAAGTCTATACCTTATTTGATACCGGTTCTACCCATTCTTTTATTTCTCCTACTTGCGCTCAATGATTAAATTTGACTCCGGAGAAATTAGACTTTGACTTATCTGTGGAAACTCCGTTGGGAGAAACCTTCATTACATCCACGGTTTATAAGTCTTGTTTGGTTCAATTTAGCACCCACACATTACCTGTCGATCTTATTTCATTAAAAATACTTGCATTTGATGTAATTCTAGGGATTGATTGGTTAACTACTCATCATGCAAAAATTAATTATTTTCGTAAGGTTGTTAGCTTTCATATTCCTAATCGACCTATTATGCGAATTTAAGCAACCAAACCATTAAAATCAATCACTGTCATCTCAAGCCATAAGGCTATTCGTTTATTGAAAAATGGATGTCAAGCTTTTTTAGCTCATGTCACAGATCTAAACAAAAATACGTCAGTTTTGAATAATATTTCTATTGTTAATGAATTTCCTGACGTATTCCCTGAAGAACTTCCTGGCCTACCCCCAGAGCGTGAAATTGAATTTTGTATCGACTTTGAACCCGGTACAAAACCCATTTCTAAAGCCCCATATCGAATGGCTCCTATTGAACTTCAGGAGTTAAAGACTTAACTGCAGGAATTGTTAGGCATTGGCTTTATTCGTCCTAGTACTTCTCCTTGGGGTGCTCCTGTTCTATTCGTGAAGAAGAAATATGGGAGTATGCGACTTTGTATTGATTATCGGGAGTTGAATCATATCACCATCAAAAATAGGTACCCATTGCCACGTATTGATGACCTATTTGACCAGTTTCAAGGAGCCAAATTCTTTTCAAAGATTGATCTTCGTTCTGGATATCACCAATTGAAGATTAGAACCAGATGACATTCCAAAGACGACTTTCGAACTTGAATGCGGGCATTATGAATTCCTAGTCATGTCCTTTGGATTGACTAATGCTCCTACTGCCTTCATGGATATGATGAACCGAGTATTCAAGGAATATTTGGATCACTTTGTGGTCGTCTTTATTGATGACATCCTTATTTATTCCAAAAGCCGTGAAGATCATGTGCAACACTTGAGGCTGATACTCCAAAAGCTTCGTGAATATAAGCTTTATGCCAAGTTTAAGAAATGCGAGTTCTGGCTTAAGGAAGTAGCATTCCTTGGGCACGTGGTATCAAGTCATGGAATATCTGTTGACCCAGCAAAGATTGAAGCTATTCAAAGTGGGAGCAACCTAAATCGATGACCAAAGTCACGTAGCTTTCTCGGCTTAGTGGGTTATTATCGAGAGATTCGTAGAAGGGTTTTCTCGAATCGCTACTCCACTAACTTAGCTGATTCGGAAAGATACAAAGTTCGGTTGGAGCGAGGAATGTGAGAAGAGTTTTCAAGAACTCAAGAGGAGACTCATTTCAAAGACTGCTCGACAATACCATCCGTTTGGAGGATTTGTCATCTACTGATGATGCTTCTAGCAAAGGGTTAGGATGTGTTCTCATGCAACATGGGAAAGTCATAGCCTCTGCCTCACGACAACTCAAAGAATATGAGAGGAATTATCCTACTCATGACCTAGAGTTAGCAGCTGTGGTCTTCGCACTTAAAATTTGGAGGCATTACTTGTATAGGGAAAAGGTGGAGATCTTTACGGATCATAAAAGCCTCAAATATTTCTTCACTCAAAAGGAACTCAACATGCGACAACGATGTTGGCTTGAACTATTAAAAGATTATGATCATACCATCCAATACCATCCTGGAAAAGCGAACGTGGTAGCTGACGCATTGAGTAGAAGATCATATGCAAGTACGAGTACTATATTGTCAACACAAAGGCCCATTTTGTGTGACTTGCAAAGGACGGAGATAGAGTTAAAGACTCCAGGGACCCATGTGATGATGGCGAATATACGAATAGAACCATTTAATTGATAAAGTTAAAGTCGCTTTCAGCTACGGACACGGAGTCGATGCGTATGAGGAAGAAAGTGCAAGAAGGTGCTATGCCGGAAGCAAAAATCGATGAAGAAGGAATACTTAGACCCTGATTTAAAGTATAAAATCATGATGGAGGCGCACAACACACCATTTGCAATCCATCCTGGGAGTACCAAAATATATCATGATCTTCGACATACATTTTAGTGGGGCAATATGAAGAGAAAGATAGCGCTTTTTATCTCAAGGTGTCTAACGTGTCAACGAGTCAAGGCGGAGCATCAAGTACTAGAAGGTCCATTGCAACCACTTGAAATTCTAGAATGGAAGTGGGAGCACATTACCATGGATTTCGTTACCGGTCTTCCTAAGGTTTCTCAAGGTATAGATGCGATTTGGGTCATTGTTGATAGATTGACCAAGTCTGCTAATTTCTTACCGATACGAGAAACTTATACACTTGAACGTCTTGCTCGTATATACATAAACGAGATTGTAAGACTGCATGGTATGCCAATATCCATAGTTTCTTATCGAGACCCAAGATTCACTTCACGATTTTGGGTTAGTTTGTAGAAAGCTATGGGCACAAATTTACGATTTAGCTCGGCATATCATCCTCAGACAGACGGACAGTCGAAGAGGACTATTCAAACTCTTGAAGATCTATAAAAACTCTGTGTCCTTGATTTCAAGGGAAGTTGGGACAAGTTCTTACCATTGGTGGAGTTTTCCTACAAAAACAATTATCAAGCAAGTATTGGCATGGCTCCATTCGAAGCGTTGTTTGGAAGAAAATGTCGTTCTCCAGTATGCTGGGATGAGGTGGGTGAAGCAACATTGTTGGGACCGGAGTTTGTACGTATGACTACGAAAAAGATTCAAAAGATCCGGCAACGTATAAAAACCTCACAAGATCGACAAAAGAGTTATGTTGATCTTCATCTAAAGGACGTTGAATTCGATATAGGAGATCATGTGTTGTTACGTGTTGCTCCATGGAAAGGAGTTACGAGATTTGGAAAGAGAGGAAAGCTCAATCCTCGATTCATCGGCCCATTTTTAATCCTTGATCGAGTAGGAACGTGGCCTATAGACTCGCTTTACCGCCAAGTATGTCTCGTGTTCATAACGTTTTTCACATATCCATGTTACGTAAATATGTGGAAGACCCGAACCACATTATTGAGTTAGAATCGGATGAAATAGCGAAAGATTTGACGTATGAAGAGGTTCCTGTTCAAATCTTGGATAAGAAGGAACATATTCTACGCACCAAGTTTATACCTCAAGTCAAAGTTTTGTGGAGAAACCACGATGTTGAGGAAATGACTTGGGAGTTAGAATCTGAAATGAAATCAAGGTATCCTTACCTCTTCGACATACTAGGTACGTACCCTAATTTCGAGGGCGAAATTTCATAAGAAGGGGAGATTGTAAACCCCAACTTTTTGAATAAAGATGAATTTTCTATAAATATTATTTTTGAATATTATGGAGTGAAATTGATATAATGTTATAGTTGTGGGTAATATTTATAAATTTTTCATAGTATGCAAGTTGTTATATTATATTCGATTGGTTAGGGAATATTCATTTTAGCAGGGAATATTCGTACAACGGCGCAATCATTGGTGGACCCCACAACAGATTTATTGTCAGATTAGAGAAAACGACAAAAATATTTTTATGAAAATAATGGCAGAAGTTTTACCATTGATCTTCGTTGAACTACTTTTCAGTAGTAAAAGTACAAAATGCAATGTCTGGCGTGGTTGCATAGTAGCACACAGTATTGATTATTGATACTTACGTGAGAAGTCATTCAGTTTTGTTCAATTATTGCTATAGTAATTGTTGCATAGTATCTCACGTTATTTGATTCAATTATTGTCGATATTTATTATATTGTTAAAATCAATAATTGAGACGACAAAATTATTAATATTATTATTTGCAATATTAACGATGTCTAGAAGTTCTGTCAAGGAGAGGTTTGGTCACCTAATTGCGCGCCAATAGGGAGAAATCCTTATTGGAAAGCCCCTTCTTTCCTGGGAACGACCTAGTCGATTAATATTATGAATTGTAATAAAGATGATAAATGTTGTTAAAATTATTAAGGTGATTTTTGTGAAGTTTGCTTATTTTATGGATTCCTATTTACCCATTTTTCAAAATAATCGGTAGAAAATTATTTAAAGATGGGGCCCACATATGGGGGCCACATGTGGGGCCCATATATGTTGGAAAAATAATTTTGGAAATGGAAGAGTATACGTATGGAAGTATATGTATGTATTGAGTATATGGTGGGAGAAAGTGATATGTGAAAGTGATAGGTGTGTGATGTGTGTGTGAGTGGAAAATGGTGGAAAAGTGGTAGTGTGATAGTGATGTGTAAGAGTGTAGTGAAATTGTGTTTTGGGTGGGTGGGGGATTGATGTTGGGTATGGGGGAGAAAAATTAAGTGGTAGATATATATTATATATATATATATATTTATTTAGCATGTGTTTATATATATATGTCTTATATTTTAATTTTGCTTGCATCCTATTGGTTGGTGGATTGAATTTTTGCATTAGTGTGATATCAAAACATTGATACGTATATCTGCAGAATTATTTCATCCATGAACAGTGCCCTTCCATTCTCCTATAAATAGAAGCTCATTCCTTCATTATTTCTTACGAATTCACTAAAACTCTAGAGAGAAAAATTATAGAGAAACTATAGAAAAGTATTCTGCTACTTCCTTACTCTTATATTCAGTTTCTTTTACGGTAAGGGGTGTTATTCTTTCTTATTCATGAAGAGAACTGTTGTTATTCTATTTCTTATTATTCTGTTGGAATAACATGTATACGCTGTGATACCCCTATACTTGGTGACATTCTTCTATTATTCCGTTTTTATTATTCATTGGAATATCACATCTATGTGTTTTACGCCGCATACGATTCCGCCTTTTATTATTACATTGGAATATCCTATCATCATGCGTTTTACGTGGGACTGATTCATCTTTATTATTACATTTGGAACATCACATCTTGGCATGCGATTTTACGCTTAACTTTGTTCCGTTATTTAGTATTTTGTTGGAATAACTTTGTCTGTCTGATGTATCGCGTGCATGGTGATTTCTTTTGTTATTCCATTCTTTATTATACTCAGTTGGTTAAAACTTTGACTTCTATACTCCATGAAATTTGTGGAATATCCTTGATATTTGCGCTTCATCCAGTATCTTTTCATGGAAATATTCTTCTGATCATTCTTGAATTTTACTCTACCAAACAATATCATGTTGACAATTTGGATGTTATCAGTTCCTAGATAAATTAATTCTTGAACTTGTTTTATTGAATTTTTATATCATTGTCATCATCCTCATGTTTATATTTTGTTGAAAGTCATCTGTGGCCTGTTGTGCATAGATGGACTTGGTATGATTATGACAAGGGATTATTCAGTGTAATCATTACCGTAATATTACAAATGATGTGGTAAAAGTCTTCATTGGCCCGTAGTGCATTGATGGACAGTTGTTGGCGTGATCATGACCATTAATGAATACACAAATATTCTTGGCCCGTAGTGCATGGATAATTGTGGTCGTGATACTAAAGAATATCCTTGGCCGTAGTGCAGGGGTGATTCGATGATGTGGAATATTTATTAAGCTAAGTCTCAGCGATAACAGTGATGAAAAACCTTTTAAATCATAAAAGATAGTAGATTTTATTTTCTACTTGACTCTTTTAATGGATTGCTTATTTCGCTGCAGTTAAACTTGATGTCTATTATATTTTATCAGTTTAACATTGTTGGAGACTAATGATAATTTATTCTGCATTATCTTAGTCATAATATTTCTTACTGGGCTAGTTGAGCTCACCCTTTCTTTCACTGTTCTCTTCAGGAAATGAGAATATAGCTGGGACAAGTCGGGGAACGGAGTGATGGTCCAGAGGATAGCATTAGTAGTCCTCACTATTATGTGAAATAGTGTGATAATAATTGTAATGAGGACTCCTTTTGAGTTCGTATACTCTCTAGTAGACAATATTTGTATTCAAACTCACAGTTTATGTTTTGTCGTATTGTAGACGACAGTTGTATAAGTAAGTTATATTTGAATTCTGTACCATGTATCTGGCGACCCAAGATGGGTGATGTATACCTAATTTTGGGGGCGTCACATGGATTTTCACCCGTCATGCGGTAATCCACGTATACAGATCATTTCCACAATTTAACAAGGAATGAATACACAAGATCATTCACCATGCATGTGGTAATCCATATAGATAGGTTATCCCAACAGAGTAATAAAGAATGGAATAACAGAAGGATTCACAATGCGTGCGATAGACTTCACCGGCGGTTTATTCCCAATGAATAATAAATAATGGAACCGGTCCCAAAGAACGCGCAAAAGCAGGATATTCCGCGAATAATAATAAATAATGGAATCAGTCCGTGTAAACGCATGAGACAAGATATTCCGCGCGAATAATAAAGAACGAAATATTAGAAGAATTTCACCATGTATGCGGTGCTTGTGATAAGCAAAGTTATTCAACGAGAATAATAAGAATGGAATAACAGAAGAATTTCACCAAGTATAGGGTATCCCGCGTATACAGGTTATTCCAACAAAATAATAACGAATGGAATAACAGAAGTTCTCTTCATGAATAAGAAAGAAAGAATACCCCTTATGAGTACAATAAATAATATTCCCTACATTAGAAAAACTGAATACTGAAGTAATGAAGTAGCAGAATATTTTTCTTCTTTCTCTCTATAGTTTCTCTCTCAGAGTTTTCGGTGAATTAAATGAAGAAATAATGAAGTAATGAACTTCTATTTATAGGAGAATGGACTGAATAGTAACTAATTCATGAACGGTCCAGATTGATTTACTTTTAAACGGACGATCCATATTGGTTTACTATTAAAACTTAAAGCAACAGTCCATACTGATTTACTATTATATCTTCAACCAACGGTCTGAAAAATTAGCACATCTCCTTATGGAATAATATTGTACGCAAAAATGATTTGGACCGAACAGAAATATATCTTACGGGTGAATAGTACCCCGTGAATAGTTACTCGTGAATAGTAACTCGTGAATAGTAACTCGTGAATAGTAACTCGTGAATAGTAACTCGACACAAAAAGTGTCCCGAATACCCAATAGAATAATATAACCTCCAGACATCAATTATACTAACACAAATAAGTCCAACACAATGGGACTATAAAATAACCTCCACACCACAAACGCTCTCCCTTGAACTACCGATTTTGTCTTGTCTGGGATAGACTTTGATGCCTCCATCCCAGCTGGACTTGACTTCGATGCACGACAAAATCGGGCTAAGTGACCTTCTCTTCCACAATTGTAACATGATTTGGACTACTGTGTACAGTTTGGACTGATGTGTCCCTCCCCTCCGCATTTGTAACATACGACCGGCGGTCGTTCTCCTTCTTTAACAATAGGTGCTGGTGCTGACGTCCTTCCATTATTACTAAATCTCCTCTTCTTGAAACTCCCACTTTTATTGTCTTTGCCATGATTACACCGAAGTGGTTACCATTTCTGGCATGTTGATTCCCTCCACGTTTGTTGTCACCGCTTGATGGTATTACCCTTACTATTTTTTCATTCTCATTTTTGCTTTCTCTTGGTTGCATTGACCCATTATCGCGCTCTAATAACTGAGCCCTATTTACAATATCTGAATACAAACACAGTTTATGAGAAATAAGATATTGACGTATCTCCGGTTTCAAACCTCTTAAAAACATTCGCGTCATTCGCTCCTCATTATCAACCAAATGGGATGCATACCAGGATAACTCCATAAATTTAGCCTTGTATTGCGACATGGTCATATTGTTTTGCTCCAACTTGATAAACTTCACCTCCTTCATGTGACGAATATTTCCAGGAAAGTATTTGTCGTTGAACAGCTCTTGGAATTTCTCCCAAGACATCTTAAGTGCGTCAGGCTAGGTACTCTTTACAAATTTCCACCAGTAATCTGCCTCCCCTCGCAACATAAAGGTGGCAAAAGGAACCTTTTGCCCCTCGGAGCATCCCAAGACATCAAATATCTTGGTGATTTGCTTTATCCATGCATCCGCCTTAAGTGCTTTTGGCTCTCCAAATAAACTCTGGTGGTCCCAGCTCCTTGAACTGTTTAGCGGTGACCGTCCAAGAGTTTCCAGTGTTTTTACCTACATTTTGAACAGGAGTTTCTCTTGCTTGATGTTGTACGAATTGCAGAAAGCTCCTAAATATTCCGTCGTTCGCCATTTGGTCGGTGTTGTTGTTCACCTAAGGATTATTGTCTTCCTGTTGCACATTATCCTAAGTATTAATCTGTGGTGACTCCACGATCTCATGTGCTTCATTGATTATCTCAACATTTTCGGATGCCATTTTCCAAACTGTCACAAAACAAGGGTTAATTAATATATCACATATTATCCCTATACTCTGACCGACTAGTTAAATACCAAATAAACTTAGGTAGGTCATACTAGCGAAGGAATTCCCTATCTCTCCCCTCCTAGTTCTTGTCTCACATCTCAGCCAAGGATCATATCCCTAAGCTTTGATACCAACTATGACGCCCCCAAAATCAGGTATACATCTCCTATCTTGAGTCGCCAGATACAAGGTACTGAATACAAATACAACTTAATTATACAACAGTCGTGTGAAATACAACAAAACATAGGCTGTGAGTTTTAATACAAATATTGTCATCTAGACAATATCCACACTCAATAGAGTCCTCATTACATTTATTATCACACTATTTTACAGAATAGTGAGGACTACTAATGCACCATCTAGGACCATTACTCTGTTCCCCGACTAGTCCCAGCTACGTTCTCATTTTTTGAAGAGAACAATGAAAGAAAGGGTGAGCTCAACTAGCCTAGTAAGAAATATTATGACTAAGATAATGCAGAATAAATTATCAATAGCCTTCAACAGTATAACAACTGATAGAATATAATAGACAACAAGTTTTAGATCAAAAACTACAGCAGAATAAACAATCCATTAGAAGAGTCAAGTAAAGTATAAAATCTATTGTCTTCTATGATTTAAAAAGTTTTTCATCAACTTTATCGCTGAGACTCAGCTTAATAAATAAAATCGAATCATCCCTACTCCACGGCCAAGGATATTCATATAATCATCAATGGTCATGACTATACCGAATAATCCCTGGTCATAATTATACCAACAACTGTCCACCAATGAGCTACAGGCCAATGAGAATTTTTACCACATCATTCGTCACATTACGGTCATGATTATACCGAATAATCCCTGGTCATAATCATACCAAGTCCATCTATGCGCGTAAGCCAAAGATGACTTTCAACATAATATAAGCATGAGGATGATGACAATTCAATAAAACAGGTTCAAAAATAAATTTTAAAGATTTATAAGTTAATTTATCCTGAACTCAATAACGTCCAAATTGTCAACATGATACTGCTTTGTGCAGTAAAATTCAAGAATGCTCAGAAAAATATTTCCATGAAAAGATACAGGATGAAGCACAAATATCAAGGATATTCCACTAATTTCATGGAGTATAAAAGCCAAAGATTTAACCAACTGAGTATAATATAATATATGAAACTGCAAATGGATTTTCACCCATCATGCGGTAATCCACGTATACAGATCATTTCCACAATTTAATAAGGAATGAATACAGGATCATTCACCATGCATGTGGTAATCCACATGTATGTGTTATTCAAATGAATAATAAAGAATGAAATAATAGAAGGATTCACCATGCGTGCGATAGATTTGCACTTAAACGGTGTTATTCCCAACAGAATAATAAATAATGGAACCAGGTCCGGCGTAAACTCACAGACAGGATATTCCGACAGAATAATAAAGAACGGAATATTAAAAGAATTTTACCATGTATGCGGTACTTCGCATAAACAGGTTATTCCAACAGAATAATAAGAATGGAATAACAGAAGAATTTCACCAAGTATAGGGTATCCCGTGTATACAGGTTATTCCAACAGAATAATAAAGAATGGAATAACAAAAGTTCTCTTCATGAATAAGAAAGAAAGAATACCCCTTATGAGTATAACAATTAATATTCCCTACCTTAGAAAAACTGAATACTGAAGTAGTGAAGTAGCAGAATACTTTTCTTCTTTCTCTCTATAGTATCTCTCTCTAGAGTTTCAGTGAATTCGTAAGAAATAATGAAGTAATGAACTTCTATTTATAGGAGAATGGACTGAATAGTAACTAATTCATGAATGGTCCAGATTGATTTACTTTTAAACGGACGGTCTATATTGGTTTACTATTAAAACTTAAGCAACGGTCCATACTGATTTACTATTATATCTTCAACCAACAGTCTGAAAAATTAGCACATCTCCTCATGGAATAATATTGTACCCAAAAATGATTTGGACCAAACAGAAATATATCTTACGGGTGAATAGTACCCCGTGAATAGTAACTCGTGAATAGTAACTCATGAATAGTAACTCATAAATAGTAACTTGTGAATAGTAACTCGACACGAAAAGTGTCCTGAATACCCAATTGAACAATATAACCTCCAGACATCAATTATACTAACACAAATAAGTCCAACACAATGGGAGTATAATATTCATCTTTAATCAACACAAACATATTCATCATTAATATTATAATTCACAATATTTAACAACCAGGTCGTTCCCAGGAAAGAGGGGGCTTTCTGATAAGGATTTCTCCTTATTGGCGCGCAATTAGGTGACCAAACCTCTCCTTGACAGAACTTCTAGACATTGTCAATATTGCAAATAATAATATGAATACCTTTGCCGTCTCAATTATTGATTTATTAATATAACATATTATGCAGATGATACTGTAACAATAATTGAATCAATAATATGAGAGATATGATACAACAATTACTGTAATAATAATTGAGTATAACTGAGTGACTTCTCACGTAAGCATCAATAATCAATACCGTATGTTACTATGCAACCACGCGTATTACTGTACTTTTACTATCGGGTAGTTCAACAGTTTTAACGGTAACACCTCTGCCGTTATTTTTATAGAAAGATATTTTTGTCGTTTTCTAACTACGACAATACTTCCGTTGTGGGGTCCACCAATGATTGTGTCGTCGTACAAATATTTCCTATTAAAATGAATATTCTCCGACCAATCGAATATTATATAACCACTTGCTTACTTTGCAAAATTTGTAAATATTACCCACAACTATAATATTATATCAAATCCACACCATAATATTCAAAAATATATTTCGAGAAAATTATTCTTTATTCATAAAAGTTGGGGTCTTACATTAAATAATTTAATTCATAATCTTAAATTGATTGTTTAAATAAAATTAGTTTGGTTAAGAGTTAGTAGTTGGTAATTTGTATTAATAATTACTCATGGGAACGATACTCTACTTTCACTTTATTACTTGTTGACCACGTATACTTGCGTGTTGTGCGTAACTAGATTTTACCCAATAAGTTTTTGCCCGTTGCCGGGGAATTAGTTTCATATTTTTTGCCAATATTAGCTTCAATCAAATTAGTCTTAATTTAAATATTTTTTTTTTATTTTAATACCTTCCTATTTTTCTCTCTTTTCAGGTACCATGGTTGGATGTAATTATCAAAGGCTATATTCAAGTATGACTCAACCAAGAGACACAGGGATTGATGGACTCAATAGAATTTCTGCATTATCAACACAGCTAGAGATGCTTTAGAGGAGGTTGGACGTTGTTTCAGCCCAACGTATTCGAAGGATAGTGGTAGTTTGTAATTATTGTGATGGGAAACATCCGAGTAATCAATGCACCGGTAGTTTTGGGTCAGGATAACTTGGTGATGACTACCTCAACGATTATGCATATGCCAATTATCATCAATGTTGGGGTATCACCTGGGTTCTTCATGGAGCTACAATTATGAGGACCAATACTACGCTCGAAATTCAACATACATACCAGAATTCTTATGTCAACCTCCATTGCCACAAGAAGAAAAGTCAAATTTGGAGGAATTATTGTCGATGCTCATAGCAAATTAAGAGGAGAGGATGATGAGTCAAGAAATATTGAGCCATAATTTTCATAACCAGATGGAACAACTCATCATTACTTCAACCCATGGTCCTCAATACATGGATTCCAAATCTGAGACAGATAATTCAAGGTTGGAGGAATTGTTGTCCAAGTTCGTAGCATCAAATGAGGAGGGGAGGATTAATCAAGAGATATCAATTCAAAATCTACATAACCAGATTAATCAAATGCTCAAAGCCTTGAACAATTGTCCTAAAAATAATTGGTGTTATGACGAGGATTCTGAGATTGATGAAGCACCCGAACTAAATATACAACTGGATGAACCAGAAGATGTTGAAAAGGAGGAGACACGCGGGAATAATGAAAACAAGGTCGGTGAAGAACTAACTGTGAGTATCAACGATTATGAGCTAATGTTATTAGTGCCCCAAGTGCCTTCTTCGCCAAAGATCAAGGATCCAGTTAGATTTAAAAAACCATGCCCACTAGGTAGTCATGTTGTCGGCAATGTTCCTTGTGACTTTAAAGCGAGTACAACTTTGAAGACATAGTGCGATGAGCTGGAGAAGATAGAAGAAGAGACTGTTATGTTTGACAAGCTTCAATGCCCCAATGCGATCACAGACACAATGGAGAAAGCACCTAGATGTTAGACGTTCTTGAATGGGATCTTATGTAAACAAAGTATGATAGGTGACTTTAATTCGATAGCCATCACAAATGGGAACCTACCAAAAGCTATATTATTTCCGATGGATGGAGGTTTCCTCAATTATTAAAAAGGAATTGGATAGTGTTTACCAGAAAAAGTCGGGGTGAAAGACTGTAAATCAAGCGCTGATTGGGAGGCAACCCAGGAATTTTTATATTTATATATGTTACTAGTTTATTTAGTAGATAGGAATCAAGTTGTTATATTTCTAAACCATGTTGTCTCTCTTCATTACAGGTATTGGAGGTTCAATGGACAGAAAAAAAGATTATGGAAAGGGAAGCAAATGCACAGAAATCGAGGAAATTTTGTTATAACAGAGCATGCCCGCCCCAACGGGCCTTCACTGTGACACCCCCAAAATTAGGTATACGTCACCCATCTTGGGTCGCCACTTACATGGTACATAAATTCAAATACAAACTTAATTATACATCTGTCGTGTAACATACGACAATACATAAACTGAGAGTTCTAATAGGAATATTGTCATTTAGACAATATCCATACTCAAGGAGTCCTCATTACATTTATTGTCACACTATTTAACAGAATAGTGAGGACTACTAATGCTATCTTCGGGACCATCACTCTTTTTCCCGACTCGTCCCAGCTATATTCTCATTTCTGCGAGAGAAAAGGAAAGAAAGGGTGAGCTCAACTAGCCCAATGAAATATTATAACTAAGATAATGCGAGAATAAATTATCAATAGTCTTCAACAATGTTAAACCGATAAAATACAATAGACAACCGGTTTAACTATAGCGAATATCTGAATCCATTAAAAGAGTCAAGTAAAAATAAAGTCTACTATCTTTTAGGTTTTAAAAGGTTTTCATCAATTTTTATCACTAAGACTCAGTTTAATGAATAAACCACAATATCTAATCATCCATGTACCACGGTCAAGGATTTTCATCAAATTATCAATGGTCATGACTATACTTAGAATCACCCCCACGGTCATAATCATACCAAAAACTATCCATCACTGCATTACAAGCCATTTGAGGACTTTTGTCACATCATTTATATCAAGCCATGATTATACCGAATGATCCCTAGTCATAATCATACTAAGTTCATCTATGCACGTAAGCCAAAGATAACATAATATAACATGAGGATGATGACAATGACATAATAATTCAATAAAACAAGTTCACGAATTAATTTATTCAGGAACTAATAACGTCCAAATTGTCAACATGATCTGCTTTGTAGAGTAAAAAATTCAAGAATGCTCGAAAAATATTTTCATTAAAAATCTTTGGATGAAGCGCAAATATCAGGATATTCCACTAAATTCATGGAGTATAGAAGTCAAAATTTTAACCAACTGAGTATAATAGCGAATGAAATAACAAAAGAAATCACCATGCATGAGGTACTTCGCATAGACAGGTTATTCCAATAGAATAATAAATACAAAATAATAAAAAAGCGGAACCGGTCCTGTAAAACACACAGATGTGATATTCCAATAGAATAATAAAGACAGAATAATAAAAGATTTTAACCGTGTCCTAAGCGTAAAAAAACCTGAGCAGGATGTTCCAACGGAATAATAAAATAATAGAAGAATGTCACCAAGTATAGGGGATTCAGCATATATCTGAGTTATTCCAATGAGAATAAATAAGAATGGAATAATATAAGGATTTCACCAAGTATAGGGTATTCATTATATACAGTGTCATGTATAGGGTATGCCACTTTTACGTGTCATTCCAATGAATAATAAAGAATGGAATAATGAAGTTCTCTTCATGAATAAAAAAATAACACCCCTACGAGTACAACAAATAATATTCCCTACCTTAGAAGAAGAGCTGAATATTGGAAAAGTGAAGTAGCAAAATACTTTTCTTCTTTCTCTTATAGTTTCTCTCTCTAGAGTTTGATTGAATTAAATAAAAATAATGAAGGAATGAGCTTTCTATTTATAGAAAAAGCGAGGGTGGCTCTTGGTCTTAACGAAGAGGGTCAAAATGACTCTTGGTAATATTGAAGAGACAACTACTATTTGCATGAAGGGTAATTAACCCTTGGAACAATCAAGAGGCGATTAACTCTTGGTAATATTGAAGGGACAACTACTATTTGCGAATGGGTAATTACTATTGATTTAAGGTAATTACTATTGAAGAAGGTAATTACTATTGAAGAAGGTAATTACTATTGACGAAGTAAATACTATTGACGAAGGTAATCACTATTCACAAAGGTAATTACTATTCACAAAGGTAATTACTATTGGCGAAGGTAAATACTATTGACGAAGGTAATTACTATTCACAAAGGTAATTACTATCGATGAAAGGACTCTTAGATGATGACATATATGGGCCCCCATAAAATAATCAAACTTACCACAAACGTCTCATAATAGACTCTTTATATACATCAAGGATTGAATAAATATTACCACAAATCATTTTATTTTTAATCAACACATATTTAATCTTTCAACAATTATTAATCATTTATAACTTGTCGTCTCAATTAATAATTTAATACTATAACATATTATACGAGATGATCTGTGACAATAATTGAATCAATAATATAAGAGATATGATGCGATAATTCTCATAGCGAATAATTGAGCATAGTGAGTGACTTCTCACGTAAGCATCAATAATCAATATCGTGTGCTACTATACAACTGACTCTGGCGTATTCTTGTACTTTTACTACTAGGGTAGTTCAACGGTTTTAACGGTAACACCTCTGCGCCGCTTTTTTATAGAAAAATAATTTTGTCGCTTTTCTAACTACTGAAAATACTTCCGTTGTGGGGTCCACAATAATTGAAATCATCGTATTTGAATATTCCCAAACAAAAAGAATATTCCCGACCAAACGAATATTTTATAACAACTTGCTTACTTTTGCAAAATTTATAAATATTACCCACAACTATAACATTATATCAAATTTATTCCATAATATTCAAAAATAATTTTTATAAAAAAATTCATCTTTATTTATAAAAGTGAGGGTCTTACAACCTCCCTTCTTATGAAATTTAAGCCCTCGAAATTAGGGTGCGATACTGATATGATAAAGAGGTGAGGATACCTTGAATACCTTTATCGTTAAAAATATTAAATTCATCTTCGCAATCCTACCAAAGATATTCATTAACAATTCATCTTTTGCACTACTGAGGCCAAAGATATACAACTGTAAAAAACCAATAATCTTTGAGGACGCGACTTAATAGTATCACGACCACGAATTATCCATGCACTCTTGGCCAAGGATATTCGTGTTTTCAATCTGATCATGATTATACCGAATAATCCTTGGTCATAATCATACCAAGTCTATCAATGCACTTCTGACGAAGATGACTTTTACCACATCCATGAATTAATATTTCATTGCTAAGACTCACTTTCAATAATTAATCCATATCATCGAATCATCCCCGCACTACGTGCCAGGATATTCATTAGTATCACGACCACGAATTATCCATGCACTACTACCCAAAGATAATCGTGTATTCATTAAGTATCACGACCATAAATTATCCATGCACTACTACCGAAGATAATCGTGTATTCATTAGTATCACGACCACAAATTTACATGCACTACTACCAAAGATAATCATGTATTCATTAGTATCACGACCACAAATTATCCATGCACTACTACCAAAGATAATCGTGTATTCATTAGTATCACGACCACAAATTATCCATACACTACGACCAAAGATAATCGTGTATTCATTAGTATCACGACCACAAATTATCCATGCACTACTGACCAAAGATAATCGTGTTTTCAATTACGGTTATGATTATACCGAACAATCCTCAATCATAATCATACCAAGTCCATCTATTCACGTAAGCCACGATGACTTTCAACACAATATAAGCATGAGGATAATGATATAAAGAATCAATCAAATGAGATAAAGGATAAATATTAAACATTTATAATATAATTTATCCGAGATTCAAGAATATCCCCATGTTATCAATCACTTAATAATCTCATAATCTAATATCATTAATATTATAACAATATTTTAATCACTTCTTAAATTTATAAACAATTTATCTCAATTGTTTACGCTTTACCATATAATGCATTTAATCATTCAAAAGCGCCATACTCATAAGATATCATCACCAATTATCAAATCCTCATCAAAAAATATGCATATACTCTATATAGGATTCTCTAGCCATAAAATCCTATTTTCAACTTTGTTACTTCACATAACATATTTAACTCATATGTTCGTAACTAAACAATTTTCATGAAAAATACCAAATCAGTCCCAAAAATATTTTTTTTCTGGGATTTAGCATAATATAGTCCCATAATGAAAATATATTTTTCTCGGAATTTTTAAAATTCATTTACTATTTTTCAAAAATCAATTTCTAATTAATTCCTTAAGAAATTAGCTACCTCAAGTTTAACTCCAAAAATTCCCAAATCTTGGCAGGACCTTACACATGTTAATGTGAGCCTCCAGTTTAAATTTCATGATCATCGGAGTTATAGAACTTTAGTTATAGCATTTTTCGTCAAAAAAACCTAAATATTGAAATGGTCATAACTTGTTCATTTTAAGTCAGAATGAGCTCATTTTTGGACAGGAGGTACTTTATAACATATATTTTCATGTCCCAAAAGGCCAGAATTTTTCACATAAATTTAGTGGCCGAAACAGCCCTTTAAAGTTTCTGGGCATTAGCATTTTTGTAATTTACTGACTTTGGACTCTTTTGCTAAATTAAATTCATCCACACGAAAATCTACAAAGACCTTTTCCCTGTGATTCCACTTGGATAAGCTACAAAACTCATAGATCTAACTCTAGGACTTGACCACACTCAAAAATTCAAAATATAATAGGAGATATGGTCAATTGAATTTCATGTTACGCTTTTTACCAAAATCGATTTTTCAACCCTTTGTGATTTCTAAGAAACTTTCATGTTTTCACATAATAACCACATAACTCATCATAACACTTACTAATACTTCATATACCCATGATTTTCATTAGTCCAATGCTTTTATTATGACTTTCATCATAATCCTTGTAAATGAGATCCTTTTAGTTGAAGAAATATTTGAGGGTTTAAGAAATGGGTTTTTATCTTTGGGGTCAATACAAAATTCGATTTCACGCTCTAGGGTAGGCTAGAAATCTTCAAGAATACGTCAAGAAATTTATTAATGATAGAAATATCATTCAAAATCGCTACTCTTATCCAAGACTTGGATAATACGTTACATTGATACCAACCGTGACTTCATCCTTTAACCTAGATAAGCACCTCACAATGATACCTATCAACTTGTCATCGTCATTCACGACGTCGCCTACAGAAAGTCTGGCTTCGGTGCATTCCACACAAGGAAGTCAACAATGAAAGGATCGGGGCTCTTTACTTATGGCTTGATATAACAGTGATTAACTTTAGGGTTTGGTTACTTTGAATTCATATAACAGGTTGGTTAGGAATATGAAAGCTAACAACCTTACAAAAAGAATAATAAGTAGTTAATCAATCGTTTTCAAAATTACCTCAAAAGCAAGTATTTTCAAAGAGATAAGATCGTGAAAGTGTTTATTTGAAACAACAAGATTAATAAATAGTGGAGGTAACGGGTTTCTCCCAACGAAGTTTCAATAGATAAATCAAAGTCTAATTTTTCCTGAGTCAAATTTAAACATTGAACACAACTATGTAGAATAAAAGAGTGGGTAGAACTTGTATTGAATAAAGTATAGACTTTGCAATAATTTATAATTAATTTACCCGTAATAACTTCGTTTCGGGTTTTCGAAATAAACGCTCTCGCTTAAATTACCGAAGTTTGACTTTACTATAGGTACATTCCACCCTTAAGTGCTTCTTCACATTCTGATCCATGATTTGAATCATTATTCTCCGATCCATATCGAATTCGGGTTGACCGCTATGCATGTGGTAATTCCGAATTCGATGTTGGGTTCTCCCAATTCTTGTCCAAAAGCAAAGTCCATTTCATCTATTTTGCTTTATTGGATCGGACGTCTTTTCTATACTATCAACGCGTTGTGCGACTTTTACCCATGCATCGCCTATTCTCCTTCGTTCGATTGTTTCTTCTTTCACCTGATCTTTGATTTTTAAATTCTCGATTCTAACTTTAATATCTTACACCTGCTTAAGCGTGATTTTGTTCGAGCATCACATATCGGGTAACCCAATTTTGAATTGTTGTATCCCTTTGTTCCACGACCGTTTGCCGTTCTTTAACCTGTTCTTCTAGCTCACGAACACGATTTTGTAATTCTTAGTTTTGATAATAAACTTCTTCTAACCAATTCTCCTCAGGTTCCTCTTCTTCCTCTTCTTCCTCACTCTCAGCTGCTACCTCTGCAACTAGCTCGGGTGCAACAATTAGTTCTTCATTCACTACGTCGATATCTCTAATTTGTTCCTCGTCTGACACTGCATTAACCTGATTAGTGATTAAAGGTGTCACAACGGTCACATTCACTCAATTGTGAATATTTTCAGCTGCCATTTCCAAACACTGCCACAACACAAGGGTTAATTAATATATCAAATATTATCCCTATATCTCAATTGAGCCAATTAAATAACAAATAAACTTAGGTAGGTCATACTAGCGAAGGAATTCCCCGTCTCTCCCCTACTAGTTCTTATCACGTATCTTAGCCAGGGATCATAGCCCTAAGCTCTGATACCAACTGTGACGCCCCAAAAATTAGGTATACGTCACCCATCTTGGGTCGCCACTTACATGGTACATAAATTCAAATACAAACTTAATTATACATCTGTCGTGTAACATACGACAATAAATAAACTGAGAGTTCTAATAGGAATATTGTCATTTAGACAATATCCATACTCAAGGAGTCCTCATTATATTTATTGTCACACTATTTAACAGAATAGTGAGGACTACTAATGCTATCTTCGGGACCATCACTCTTTTTCCCGACTCGTCCTAGCTATATTCAAATTTTCTGAAGAGAACAGTGAAAGAAAGGGTGAGCTCAACTAGCCCAGTAAGAAATATTATAACTAAGATAATGCAGAATAAATTATCAATAGTCTTCAACAATGTTAAACTGATAAAATACAATAGACAACCGGTTTAATCTGCGATGAATATCGCAATCCATTAAAAGAGTCAAGTAGAAAATAAAGTCTACTATCTTTTAGGTTTTAAAATGTTTTCATCAATTTTATCACTAAGACTCGGTTTAATGAATAAACCACAATATCTAATCATCCCTGTATTACCACGGTCCAAGGATTTTCATCAAATTATCAATGGTCATGACTATACCGAATCACCCCGGTCATAATCATACCAAAAACTATCCATCACCGCATTACAAATACATTGAGGACTTTTGTCACATCATTTATATCAAGCCATGATTATACCGAATGATCCCTCAGTCATAATCATACTAAGTTCATCTATGCACGTAAGCCAAAGATAACATAATATAACATGAGGATGATGACAATGACATAATAATTCAATAAAACAAGTTCACAAATTAATTTATTCAGAACTAATAACGTCCAAATTGTCAACATAATACTTGCTTTGTAGAGTAAAATTCAAGAATGCTCGTAAAAATATTTTCATTAAAAATCTTTGGATGAAGCGCAAATATCAAGGATATTCCACTAAATTCATGGAGTATAGAAGTCAAAATTTTAACCAACCGAGTATAATAGCGAATGAAATAACAAAAGAAATCACCATGCATGAGGTACTTCAGATGAGACAAAGTTATTCCAATGAATAATAAATACTGAGAATAATAAAATCGGAACAAGGTCCTGTAAAACACATGATGGGATATTCCAATAGAATAATAAAGACAGAATAATAAAGATTTTACCCAGTCCTAAGTAAGTATGTATGAACAGGATGTTCCAACTAATAATAAAATAATAGAAGAATGTCACCAAGTATAGGGATTCCAGATATATACGAGTTATTCCAATGTAATAAATAAGAATGGAATAATATAAGGATTTCACCAAGTATAGGGTATTCCGCATATACAGAATGTCATGTATAGGGTATGCCACTTTTACGAGTCATTCCAATGTAATAATAAAGAATGGAATAATGTAAGTTCTCTTCATGAATAAAAAAATAACACCCCTTACGAGTACAACAAATAATATTCCCTACCTTAGAAGAGTGAATATTGGAAAAGTGAAGTAGCAAAATACTTTTCTTCTTTCTCTCTATAGTTTCTCTCTCTAGAGTTTCATTGAATTAAGTAAGAAATAATGAAGGAATGAGCTTTCTATTTATAGAAAAACTGAGGGTGGCTCTTGGTCTTAACGAAGGGTCAAAATGACTCTTGGTAATATTGAAGAGACAACTACTATTTGCGAAGGGGTAATTATATATATAAAATACGCGTCATATTAATGAACATGCGAAGCATGTTTGCATAATATATAATATATATAGTATAAGCATGCACATATAGAATACTATATTCTACCCGAATTGATTATGGACTTTTATTCTAGTTTGGTTCACTAGAGCCACCAAGTGAACCAAAAGGTCAAACCCTAGGGGTGCAAGAAATAATATTTAAATATAACTATTACATTTAAACCCGGGCTCCATTACAAACGGGTCTTCAAGCGCTCCTTGCTCCTTGATCTCTAATTCTTCTAAAATTAATTCTAACTATTCCTATCACAATACTATTTAAAATAAATAGAAACCTTGATCGTGATCGAGGGAAGTACATAGGAGAGAGATGAAATTTACATTAAGAAAAATTAGAGAAGACGAGGTCTGTGAGACCCCATTTAATAAAACTCATACATTCATGCATCCAACTAAAATAAAATCCAATCACATTGGTCAATAGTCCATAATCAATCCCATTTATTATCATACACATCACCATATGCATCAATAAATAACATTCATCTCATGAATAAATAAACATTTAATATATATATTGATATCATTTAATGGGCTAAATTTAGTTAGTATAAAATCTATTTTTGAATCAAAATAAACTCCTTTATTTTAATCCAAATTTAAATTAAAATAAAACTATTTTATTTTAATTTATCCAATTTTGAATAAAATAAACTATTTTATTTTAATCAAAATCTTTAATCAAAATAAACTCCTTTATTTTAATTAATTATGGAATCCAATTCCATATATATAAAAAAATCTTTAATTAAAATAAACTCTTTTATTTTAATTAATTATGAATCCAATTCCATAAAAAAATATATATATTAAAGGAAACACGGATTATCTTTCCTATTCACAAATAAACTCCTTTATTTTGAATAATATGAAATCTTATTTCATATTTAAATAAACTCCTTTATTTAAGGAAATTAGGATTCTCTTTCCTATTCACAAATAAACTCTTTTATTTTGAATAATATGAAATCTTATTTCATATCTAAACAAACTCCTTTATTTAAGGAAAGATGGATTTACTTCCCTATTCATAAATAAACTCCTTTATTTTAGGAAAAATGAAATCCAATTTCAACTCCAATTAGTTATCATGGAATCCAATTCCAACTCTAATTAGTTAGCATGAAATTCTAATTTTAAAATTAAAATAAACTTTATAATTTAATATTAAAATAAACCTTTTATTTTAAAATTAAAATTAACATTTTATTTTAATTATAAAATAATTAAAAATAATATATATATATATATATAGTATATATATATATAACTATTATATATATATAATATAATAATCAATATATATATATATATTATATGAAAAACCGTGCACTATATTTTCCAACAAAAAAAACCGTGACTGCCTTTGGTTTAATTAATCTGGTTGCCTTTTTTATCCATGAAATCCCTTTACTTGAAAACCGTGCCCCTTGAATCAAAAAATAAAAAATAAAAAACGGCAGCTTGTTCACGTTTTTTGCACTCGGCAACAGTAGTGGCTAACATGTATTCGGTAATTATAATAAAAATTGATTACCGAATTTTTTTTTTATTTTATTTTTTAAATTTTATACAACAAAATTATGCCCAATTAAATTGTTCTAAACACATATCAATATACATATCAAATTAAAACAATTAATAATTCGCATAAAGGTTTGGCTCTGATGCCACTGTTAGGTTTGTAATATTCATAACGCAATCAAAATTGCATAAAATTAGCGGAAGCGTGTAAAAATCAGAGTTTAAAAATTTACAAACCATATACCCGGATCATCCTTTATGCATAATTATTAATTAAACGAAAAGATAAAGAATAAAATCATACCCTTGAAGATCGAGCTTCCTCAGGTACAAGTTCACCTCCAAATCCTTTCGCGTTCAATCTTGAATCCACCGGGTTTGGTTCCTTCCTTTGATCAACGTTAGCCACCCAAATGTTTGGCCTCTAGAGGTGATCCACCAAGGAAGAAGAAAATTCAAGAAGATGGGTTGGTTGGCTAAACCCTAGTTTTTCTATCTCTATATGAAAAGGTGTACTCCCAACAACTTGGAATTATTACGTATGTTGAAAAATCAACAACCCATACCACCCATAATAAGACTCCTCTTATTTATAGATGTGGGCAACCCACCTTAACAATTAAGGAATTGAGTTTTAATTAATTAATTCTTTTAATTAATTAAGCTCCCTAATCTTATTAGGGATAATTAATTAAACTCCTTTAACTAATTTTCCCTCCTAATCCTATTAGGAATAAATGAGAGTACTTATATTAAATTAATTCCTAAACTCTTTTAGAAATTAAAATAATAATAATTGTAACAATATTAATAAGACTCCTCTTATTAATTTATATTTAATATTTCTAAAATATTAAATAATAAATATTAAGCTATTTAATTTATTCTATCACCATAGATTAAATTAAATATACTTAACATATTATTACGATTATGCCATTAACTTCTTAAATAATTATTCTTCCTTTTATGGTGTGACCCTTTAGGTTCTCCATATTAAACCTATTTGTGAATAAATCAATTAGAACAATTCTAATCTTATTTAAATAAATAAATTAAACAATTAATTTATTTAAATAATATTTATTCTACATATAGGGATAAGCCTCTCCTAATGATCAACGACTTTCCGGATAATATAGATTTCAACATTAATCATTAAAGAACCTTTGAGTAAATAGTTACTGCATAATTCAATCCTTCCACCATACAATGTCCCAATTAAATATAAGACATGGAATTACTCACAAGTCTTATTTTATTTAATTATATGTATTTCGATCCTTAAATGCATGAACTCCAAATAATGCAAATTAGAAACTCCTTTCTAATTTCATTCTGCCTTGGCCAAGGACTACTGGGTTGTCATTTATCGAATTACATAGGACATTTCTCTTCTTTTATTAGAAGTGGTAGATTCTTTATTGATCATACATTATCTCCATGTACAACTTATTATACCCAAGCATACCCTTTGATATACCCTAAGGGTCTTAAGGAATAAGTCAAAGTATAACTCATCATACACAAGATACTATGATGATCTCAAGTCCAAGGATCACTTGTCTTACTATCACTACAGAATTCCTATCGACAGCAAATAAAACTCCATTAGGTATTCCTTAGCGAGCCACGTTCGATTGAACTTATTCTCTAATAAGCACCTACATACTTGCTTTAGTGTCTCCACACAAATGATCATGAGATCAATCATCCTCATCCAATGAGCAAGCAACGTATGTACCAATCTATCCGGATTCACTAATCCCCAATTTAGTAATCCAACGATTGGGAACTATTTTAGTTTTAAGCTTTCTAAGAATTTAGATCTCATTAGAATGATCATCATCATTATTCTAAAAGCATTGCTTAAAACTATGGGTTTATCACATATTATAAAACAGCATCATGTAGATAATTTAAAAGCCTTTAATAAATTAATACTTTTTATTAATAAATGAATAAGATTGTTTACAAAGTATATGCTTTATCATCAAACATGATTGGCTTGTATGCATACTACTTTCAATCTCCCACTTGCACTAAAGCCAATCGTCATGGTATCTCATACTCTTCTTCTCTAAGTGACGATTATCCTGCTGTTGGATAAGCTTTAGTTAATGGATATGTAATGTTGTTCTTGAGAGTCCACTATCTCTATAGTGATTTCCCATCTTTCAATGATTCTAATAATCAAATGAAAGTGCCACAACACATGTTTAGATCCAAGATGAGACTTAGGAACTATTCCTAGTTCTGTAATGAACTTTTAATCCAAACAATCAACTTGCAGCTTCATTTATAGCTATATACTTTGTCTTTATCACTAAACCAAAGAACTCTTTCTTTGTTTGGAACCTTTCCATTCATCGCACCAATTGCTCAAGGTAACCCTTTACCTTAAAGTGGATTTTTCTGTCGTCTTGGTCTGTCTGAAAAACTTGAGTCTGTTAAGCCCTCTTAGTTTTAATTAAGACCCACCATGTTTGCTCACATCCTTAGTGCCGGTTAAGAACTTTAAGATATTTTTCACTGTCTTACAGTGATCTTCTCCAGAATATGACCGATCAACATCAGGTCTCGTATATTTCATTGCATACATGATTGTCACTCATGCGACCTCTCTTTTCAGGAGTCTGTGGGGACTATTAAGAGAGATACACTCCATAGCTCATCGACATGAGACATCTCTTGGAGTTTGCCATGCTAAACGACTTTAGCATCAAATGAATATACGTTCCTTGGGTTAAGTCGAGCATCCTCTTAAATCTATCTATATAGATTTATATCCCCAATTAAGATACTCTTCCAAATCATTCATGGAGGAATGTTTAGACAACTTTATCTTTACTGATTGTAGCATTGGTATGTAATTCCTCATCCGTAGTATATCAACATATAGTACTTGGAATGTCACGACGCTCTCACTAACCATTTTGTACACACTAGAAGTCTTACCTCATCGAATGTAACTCTGGATCATCATCTTCTATGATGCGTACCTCATCATCATCATCCATGATGAATCCATACCTCCTAGGTATCTTCTAAGTATTATTCCGTTTTACGATCTTGTGTGGTACAATAGGTATATCTATAGGTTCCTCTTATTTGATTTATAGTATTTTGTGGTTCTTGAACTTTTCAAGATCTATTATCCTCCCACTAGCCCCTTCAATGATAAACGCCTTTATCTTGTAGAAGCGTGTTTCGTAACAAACACCTTTTGCTAAGTAGAATTATAGAACATATACCCTAAACTTACTTTTAGGATGTCCCACAAATCAGATTTGTCAAATTTTATCCCAAGCTTATCTTTTGAAACCTTTTCACATAAGTTGGACAACCCCTTATCTTAACATACTTAAGATTAGGAATCTTCCCCCCATAACTTTTATGGAGTCTTGGGGCGGATTTTGAGGTTACCATTTTCGTAGATATGCGTACCATTTCTAGGACATGACCTGAGAAGGATACTTTGGAATGTCGGTAAAATCATTATGGATCGCACCATGTCCAACAAGGTACGATTTTTCATTCAGATACATCAATCAATTATTGCGTATCAAGATGTGTCCATTATGAGAAAACCATTTGAGATGATCTAGAAACTTATTGCACAAGTATTTCTTCCTTGATCTAATCAAAGAATCTTAATACTTTGCCAATTTGTTTCACTTTTGAATTCTTTGAACCTTACAAATAATTCACACTTGTATTTCAGCAAATACACACATTTAACTCTTTGAATGATCATCTCCCTTTCTTATACTAGTTTGTTCAATTTATAAAATTATTTTCACGTAAGTCAAGTATACTAAATCCATTAAGTAATATTTCAGTTCTATACAAAACATTATTATTATAAATAGAACAACAATTGTTCTTAATTATAATACCAAAGATTTCATTGTCCAACAATAAAATGGAAATAATATTTTAACAAGAACTGGAATACAATAACAACTTATCGACTTAATAGATTTGCCTTGTAGGCGGTGCTAAACTATAAGTTTCTATAGCTAATGCAAAGAACCTTTGCTTCATTTTCCACACATAGGATTACTTATCTTTGTTTAGCTTTCTACTTCGCTTGGTCCTTCATAAATCTATATTTATGATAACCAAAGTCGGTATCCAATACCCAAGTAGAACCTTGACTTATAGAAAAATTTATTTCAATCATGAACAAAAGCTGTATTGTGCCAAACTTCACTAAGCTTCTTTGGTTAGCCTCTCGCAAGATGTTTTTCGCAGCTTTCTTTCCAAAGTTGTCCAAAGCTTATAGCGGTGGGAAGCAAACTCCTTTGCTATCCATATCGCTTTTGTTCTTATTATCCTTTGTTTTTGCATTTCTATTTACCTTCTTAGAATCGTTCTTCTTTTCGGAAGATCCTTTGGCCCCTACCAAAGAAGACATGGTCTTTCTTGGTTGAAAAGTGACTCTCAATATTTTTCAACATGTTAAGCAAATCAAAAAGTGATATCTAGCTTGTTCATATGAAAAATTCACAACAATTAGATGAAAGGAGTCCCGGAGTGAGTGCAAGATCAAATCTTGGCTCAACTATCCATCCATGACAAAACTTGTTGTCCTAATTGATCAATCAAATTGATTATGTTAAGAACTTTTTATGCATCTTATAGTGTCATTGGCCATTCTAGATTGGAAGAGCTCCTTAGATATCTCGATATCT
The DNA here is from genome assembly GCA_020205615.1 of Panax quinquefolius. Lineage (NCBI taxonomy): Eukaryota > Viridiplantae > Streptophyta > Magnoliopsida > Apiales > Araliaceae > Panax > Panax quinquefolius. The sequence goes on along the minus strand of CM035170.1, from coordinate 75,701,755 downwards.
ATCGGTCCCATTTCCTCACCATCAACTACTTGATGTGCGGGAATATAAGAGGAGCATCCATAGTTTCATCTTGACGTGTTTGAAGCTCGTAACTTCATAGATGCGAGCATAATGCATTGAGCCAATCAGTACATCATCTTGCCACTTTCTAAAAGTAGCAATGTCTTCCTCAGAGGCATTATGCTGCAACCATTGCAGGGATAGGCGTATTAAGGACATAAGATAGCTTTTCAGCTATGAGAACTATTCTCAAATTCCTTAATCAATTCGTTTAATACGGTCTGATTAATTTAGCATCTAATATGTTTCGCAGTGATAGTAATTTTAGACATTGTAAAATTCTGTAAATGAATTTGTAATTAACAACATTTTAACATACATTCTTTTATTAATTACCAAAATAAATTAGGTCTTGTTTTAAATTGGTATCTCCCACTATCTTCTTCAAACTATATTACCCTCACTTATATAGTTCGGCAAAATCTAATTAAAGATTTGCTAGTGAGAATAAGGATCTCATTTCAAATGTATATAGCCTTGTGGTGACACAACAAACTATATATAAATAAATAGGTAGACAACTTTTATCAATTACATCAACTATGCAACTCCTTTTCTTTTGCCTCTTAGATTATTTTGATCAAGTGGTGGCACATCCGAATCAAAATTATCCAAGTTAAGTCCCACCTAGCACTCCATATATTCAAAAAGAAAAATATCATCCTTGTGGTGACACAACAAAACAATATTGTTCAATTTTCTTTATAAGCATCAAATGTGATAAATTAACATCTTAAATACTTAATACTTGCCTTGTGGTGACACAACAAACTCATATTAAATATTTAATACTCTATTAATTTTATCATGCTAGAAGGCGACGCTCGATATTCCAAATATCTTTGAACGCTTAGACTTAATATAAAAATTGAGGGTTTGTTATTAATTTGTCTCATCTTGTTTAGCGCATGCATATATTATATATATATAAAAATACGCGTCGTATTAATGAACATGCGAAGCATGTTTGCATAATATATAATATATATAGTATAAGCATGCACATATAGAATACTATATTCTACCCGAATTGATTATGGACTTTTATTCTAGTTTGGTTCACTAGAGCCACCAAGTGAACCAAAAGGTCAAACCCTAGGGGTGCAAGAAATAATATTTAAATATAACTATTACATTTAAACCCGGGCTCCATTACAAACGGGTCTTCAAGCGCTCCTTGCTCCTTGATCTCTAATTCTTCTAAAATTAATTCTAACTATTCCTATCACAATACTATTTAAAATAAATAGAAACCTTGATCAGCAGTCAAGGGGAAGTACATAGGAGAGAGATGGAATTTACATTAAGAAAAATTAGAGAAGACGAGGTACGCAGACCCCATTTAATAAAACTCATACATTCATGCATCCAACTAAAATAAAATCCAATCACATTGGTCAATAGTCCATAATCAATCCCATTTATTATCATACACATCACCATATGCATCAATAAATAACATTCATCTCATGAATAAATAAACATTTAATATATATATTGATATCATTTAATGGGCGAATTTAGTTAGTATAAAATCTATTTTTGAATCAAAATAAACTCCTTTATTTTAATCCAAATTTAAATTAAAATAAAACTATTTTATTTTAATTTATCCAATTTTGAATAAAATAAACTATTTTATTTTAATCAAAATCTTTAATCAAAATAAACTCCTTTATTTTAATTAATTATGGAATCCAATTCCATATATATAAAAAAATCTTTAATTAAAATAAACTCTTTTATTTTAATTAATTATGGAATCCAATTCCATAAAAAAATATATATATTAAAGGAAACACGGATTATCTTTCCTATTCACAAATAAACTCCTTTATTTTGAATAATATGAAATCTTATTTCATATTTAAATAAACTCCTTTATTTAAGGAAATTAGGATTCTCTTTCCTATTCACAAATAAACTCTTTTATTTTGAATAATATGAAATCTTATTTCATATCTAAACAAACTCCTTTATTTAAGGAAAGATGGATTTACTTCCCTATTCATAAATAAACTCCTTTATTTTAGGAAAAATGAAATCCAATTTCAACTCCAATTAGTTATCATGGAATCCAATTCCAACTCTAATTAGTTAGCATGAAATTCTAATTTTAAAATTAAAATAAACTTTATAATTTAATATTAAAATAAACCTTTTATTTTAAAATTAAAATTAACATTTTATTTTAAAATTAAAATTAACATTTTATTTTAATTATAAAATAATTAAAAATAATATATATATATATAGTATATATATATATATATAACTATTATATATATATAATATAATAATCAATATATATATATATATTATATGAAAAACAGTACTATATTTTTCCAACAAAAAAAACGTAGCGCGCTTTGGTTTAATTAATCTGCTTTGCCTTTTTATCCATGAAATCCCTTTACTTGAAAACTGCGTGCCCTTGAATCAAAAATAAAAAATAAAAAAAGCGGCACTTGTTCACGTTTTTTGCACTCAAATGATAAGATATAATACATGTATTCGGTAATTATAATAAAAATTGATTACTTAATTTTTTTTTTATTTTTATTTTTTTAAATTTTATACAACAAAATTATGCCCAATTAAATTGTTCTAAACACATATCAATATACATATCAAATTAAAACAATTAATAATTAGCATAAAGGTTTGGCTCGATGCCACCGTTAGGTTTGTAATATTCATAACGCAATCAAAATTGCATAAAATTAAGCTGAAGCGTGTAAAAATCGAGTTTAAAATTTACAAACCATATACCCTGATCATCCTTTATGCATAATTATTAATTAAACGAAAAGATAAAGAATAAAATCATACCCTTGAAGATCGAGCTTCCTCGTGTACAAGTTCACCTCCAAATCCTTTCGCGTTCAATCTTGAATCCACCGGTTTGGTTCCTTCCTTTGATCAACGTTAGCCACCCAAATGTTTGGCCTCTAGAGGTGTGATCTACCAAGGAAGAAGAAAATTCAAGAAGATGGGTTGGTTGGCTAAACCCTAGTTTTTCTATCTCTATGTAAAAAGGTGTACTCCCAACAACTTGGAATTATTACGTATGTTGAAAAATCAACAACCCATACCACCCATAATAAGACTCTCTTATTTATAGATGTGGGCAACCCACCTTAACAATTAAGGAATTGGGTTTTAATTAATTAATTTTTTTAATTAATTAAGCTCCCTAATCTTATTAGGGATAATTAATTAAACTCCTTTAACTAATTTTCCCTCCTAATCCTATTAGGAATAAATGAGAGTATTTATATTAAATTAATTCCTAAACTCTTTTAGAAATTAAAATAATAATAATTGTAAATAATATTAATAAGACTCCTCTTATTAATTTATATTTAATATTTCTAAAATATTAAATAATAATATTAAGCTATTTAATTTATTCTATCACCATAGATTAAATTAAATATACTTAACATATTATTACGATTATGCCATTAACTTCTTAAATAATTATTCTTCCTTTTATGGTGTGACCCTTTAGGTTCTCCATATTAAACCGGTTGTGAATAAATCAATTAGAACAATTCTAATCTTATTTAAATAAATAAATTAAACAATTAATTTATTTAAATAATATTTATTCTACAATAGGATAAGCCTCCTAGCGATCAACGACTTTCCAGATAATATAGATTTCAACATTAATCATTAAAGAACCTTTGAGTAAATAGTTACCGTACAATTCAATCCTTCCACCATACAATGTCCCAATTAAATATAAGACATGGAATTACTGTCAAGTCTTATTTTATTTAATTATATGTATTTTCGATCCTTAAATGCACAACTCCAAATAATGCAAATTAGAAACTCCTTTCTAATTTCATTCTGCCTTGGCCAAGGACTACTGGGTTGTCATTTATCGAATTACATAGGACATTTCTCTTCTTTATTAGAAGTGGTAGATTCTTTATTGATCATACATTATCTCCATGTACAACTTATTATACCCAAGCATACCCTTTGATATACCCTAAGGGTCTTAAGGAATAAGTCAAAGTATAACTCATCATACACAAGATACTATGATGATCTCAAGTCCAAGGATCACTTGTCTTACTATCACTACAGAATTCCTATTGACAGCAAATAAAAACTCCATTAGGTATTCCTTAGCGAGCCAATGCTTCGATGAACTTATTCTCTAATAAGCACCTACATACTTGCTTTAGTGTCTCCACACAAATGATCATGAGATCAATCATCCTCATCCAATGAGCAAGCAACATATGTACCAATCTATCCGGATTCACTAATCCCCAATTTAGTAATCCAACGATTGGAAACTATTTTAGTTTTAAGCTTTCTAAGAATTTAGATCTCATTAGAATGATCATCATCATTATTCTAAAAGCATTGCTTAAAACTATGGGTTTATCACATATTATAAAAACAAAGATCATGTAGATAATTTAAAAGCCTTTAATAAATTAATACTTTTTATTAATAAATGAATAAGATTGTTTACAAAGTATATGCTTTATCATCAAACATGATTGGCTTGTATGCATACTACTTTCAGAAACTTGTTAAGCTTAGCTCCTCCCATTCTCATCCATTCTCTTGACATTAGTTGTTCTCCACCTAATTCATTCAGTTCTACAGCCCACATGCATTCACACTTTCACACATCCTTTCTCGGTTGAACTCAATACACCAAAAATACCTTGTTCTCTATAAGCTCTCACTCCTATTCTCTTATCGGACAAAGCCGCACACATACGACATGCTCATATTCAAGAAGTGGTTGTCCAAGTAATTGAACGGATTTATCAAATTGGGTATATTGGGCAATAATTTTTCCATTAACTTCACGAATTGCATGGATTAGTCATTGACTCTAGATTAATTTGAACGAACCTTAGCCGTTGACGATTTATCCACCACCAGTCATTAATGATGCGGAGGTCGCGCACGATGCTTAATAAATCAGAGAAGTCCTTAACTCTTCAATTCTTTTTATTTAAACAATGAGGACATTGTTCACTTTGAGTTTGGGGGTGGATCATATTGTATTACATAATTGTTTAGTTCACATACATTGCATTGGTTAGTATGTTTATTTTTGCATATTGTAGGCATGTTTCAATTTAAAATAATAATATTTTCTTTTGTATTGAGTGTTTGCATATAGAATGTTTGCATGAATCTAGGTAATGGATTGGTTTGAATTTAATCATGAGGTTAATCTGGGTCTGTCTGAAACTTATGTAACCGGTTAGCACTTAAAGTTTAAATGTTTTAATCCACTTGGTTCAAGGGTTTCATAATTTTGTTTATGGGGAAAAATCTTGGTTAAAATTTAAGGAAATTAGTGAACTGGCAGTAAAGGTTAGAATGAAGTAAAAGCTTGAGTTTGGGGAAATCTATAGGGTATATATATTACAAAAAAAAATGAAGAAAAAAAATGAATAAACACCGTGGCATGCCTGTCTAGTTTTTGTGGCATTTGTTACTTGAGTAAGTAAGCTCGAAGGGATTGTCTTTACACCTAGTGCCCTAAGGTTTGAATGGCTTGAGAGCCTTTGGTCGAAAGCTCGTTAAAGTAGTACTGAAAAGCCTAAGGGAATAAGACATTGCATATCCATGAGAAAAATAAAAAAAAATGAATAAAACATGAGAAAGAGCAAAAATGCCCTCGTGATTGAATAAAAGTAGAAATAAATCTTGTATTTACCCTTAGACTTGGTAATTGCTTAGTTTTAACCGGAGTTGTCATGATCACAAAAGTAATTGAATTGGAACTGAAATTTTCCTTCTAAGAAGTTTATTATTTGATTATCTTGAACTGTGGTTGGTTAGAATGGTTAACAAGCACACACGCATAACACGGGTGATGACAGATTTGGATTGACTAACTGGTTAGAGTTATGGACTTTGACTTGATTGGATATATTGTTTGAGTATTATTGATATCTTTGAGGCATGTTGCTATATATCATACTGATTTATTTTTGGGTTTGTAGGTATATTAAGAATTAGATCATGCATATGCATTCATGTAGTTGAGTTAGGTTGTTTATTTTTAGTTCTTTTGTGTTTTTGCTTGAGGACAAACAAATGTTTAAGTTTGGGGGTATTTTATGAGTGGGTTTTATACCCATTAATTGAGTGTATTTGAGCTTAATCTTTTGGAAGTTTTTAAGGGTTTGTGTCTATTCATGCATGTATTATGTTGTTTTTTAGGAATTGGGAGAAAAGTTACTTGGATCGACGTTTGGGGTTGCTAGATTCGCATTTTCAGCTTGCCATTTACATAGCAGTCACTTCAGAGTCAATTTCAGCATTTCTCCAGCCCTTATTTCGAAAATCTCAAAGAATAAAAGTTGTAGATCTATGTCTGCTCTTTCCGGAACATCTTCAAACATCGAAATCGGATTCATAAGAAGAAGTTATTGCCATTTTCTCAAAGGACGCCAGAGCAGAAAATTTCCAAAAAAGGACCCCCGTCGGGGCGGGGGTACTGAGGCAAAAATAGAAACACCCCCTACCGGGGCGGGCCTAGTTATTAAAAAAAAAAACCCCCGCCGGGGTGGGGGTGTCGGAAAGAAAAAGGAGTTTTTTAGAATTTGAGTTCAAGAAGGATTGGTTCGAGCTGATTGATCAATGACACTTCCAGGAGGATTAAAAGACATATGAAGAGGCATATAAAAGAAGGAGAATCACCAGGATTAGCAAAAGAGGATTCTATTAAATTAGATTAGAGTAGATTATGACCAAAACCCTAGTTCTTATTAGTTTGGGAGATTGATGCAACTTGGAGACGAAGATCAAGAGCAAGAGCTTGAGGGAGATGAAGATTTGCTGACAATAGATTTATTCTTCACTCTACTCTTATTTTTGTCTTTCAATGATTATTCAATTGTGGATTCTTAGTTTTAATTCAATAATCATGAACTAAATTTTTTGTTTAAGACTACAATAGAGCTTATTGCATAGTTTATTTTTAGTATGCTTCTTTATTGATTATTGTGATTATTTTTGGATTGTCTATTATGATTTGTGATGAGTTGTTTAATTGCCTAGCTAACAATTACCGTAAGTATAGATTTAGATCTGATCATAATAGCATGTGATTGTGTTTTCTGCATGGCGTTGAAATTCATAATTTATGTCTAGGATAGAGATATACCTAACATCGCATGTAATCTAAAAAAGAACTTGTGTTTAAAATTCTCTTTAATTGTAATTCACATAGTGATATAGTGAATTAGTTAATTAGGGTGTTCTTCTTAATTTTATCATCTGTGAATTTAATTTTATTTGAGTATGATGCATTGAGAGATGGTCATATTTACTTGTGTTCTTGATTAACAATTCAGAATAGTGAGCTTAATTGATAAGAAGTGTATTAATTTAAATGAAGCAATAAGTGAAGTTGTGATCTTAAATATCCATAATCTAATTTTTAATTAGTGGTAATTAGAATTAGTGTAATTAAATAATTTAATTCATAATCTTAAATTGATTGTTTAATTAAAATAGTTTGGTTAAGAGTTAGTAGTTGGTAATTTGTATTAATAATTCCTCGTGGGAATGATACTCTACTTTCACTTTATTACTTATTGACCACGTATACTTGCGTATTGTGCGTAACTAGATTTTACTCAACAATGACCAGATAATTACACCCAATAAATTCATTGGATATTTGAGAGTAATAGTAATCAACATGATAAGCTATGCAACTATTATAGTTGTTGTATCTTTTGGAGTTTTATTTTTATGATTGTAAAAGGTTATACCGAGTGCAAAAGAATCCAACAAATAGCAAATAACAAATAAAACATTACCATATAGTTACTCGTAGATCATACTTTACTTTTGGTTTCAATATGATTAAGTTAACAAGTAAAGAGAAAAACATGAAATAATATATATTTTATTGTAAGAGGTACAAAAAAGTTTGACAGAAGTACATAAAATCGCAATGTCTAAGGTATTAAAACATATCAAGAAAAGCTTCTTGAAAATCAAGTTGAAACCTAAGGTCCTAAACGAATCAAGCAAAACTTCTTAAGATTGAAACAACCACCACAATTGTTTTCGCCATTACTTTCTTAATATTATTAGTTTCCAGACAAGGTATTAGCGAATTGGTTGTTGGGTCAATCTAGTCCTTTTCATCTCAAGAATTCCATTCATCTTATTTTGAGTTTATTAATATATATTACTCAAAATTTCCCATTTTAAGATGTTTCCGTTACAATATTTACTTGATCAATGAGGAGGTTTTTGAAATGCAACCAGCCTATAGACACCTACGATTTGATGAGGACATGCTTGGCTCAAGAATGGATGGAAATCATTGAGTGGATCTGGTGTAAGTGCCAATTGGTCCCGTTACAAGAACAAGAGCTAAAAGATTCAAGGAAGGGCTAAACGGTCTAGTCAAAGAAGTTTGGACGGATATGGATTCGAGTTCAAAGACATATGAGAAACATTCCAAGCTCTTGAATTTGATACAAGTGATTAAGCCAAGCCAAGAATATAAAACATCGAAGAGATTATCTATCAAATCGGCACTGCCGCGCCAGTGTGAGTGAAGGAGACATCGATGTCGCGCCATAGCAATAGAAATTCCCTGGTGGAATGGCGTTGTTGTGCCAGACATGTAACACATAATTCAGGGCACACATTTTAACGCGTTTTTGATCCGATATTTACCATATTTTTAATGGATTTTTTATATCTTTTATAGTTCTAATGTGATTCGGATGTTTATTATCTAGTTTTTGATTCCAAAGTAGTTGCTATTTAGTAATTCCATTCCTTATTGGATTCTAGAGTTTCTTAGCTAGTATAATGATGAGTGTATAATATCCATCTATTTCGATTTCCTGTAACAATCCAAGATTTTATTTGTAATTTAAAATATTTATTAAATGAAATAAATATTTTATTGATGAAGTTGTTATTTTGGAATTTAAAATATTTCTTAAAATAAATGAATATGTGATTTTTGTTAGTAAATATTTATAAATTATATTTATTAGAAAATATTCTAAATTAATTTAATTTATATTTATTATGTTGTAAGATAACATGAGATGTTATACTGTTGTTGTGATGCGATAAATTAAGATGGTATATTAATTTATTAAATGAAATTATAATGAGAATATAATTTTGTGATATGTGTTTAAGTGGAATATTTATTTAAAATATAGTATGTGTAATTAATTTAGTTGATGTAATTATGAATTAGTATCCAAATAAATAGTATGTGATTATGAATTATAAACCAAATTGTTTATTAAAATAAAATTAAAGTAGTTTAATTTAGTTTTGACCAAACAAGACTTAAATATATTAAGTTTTTATTTTAAAGACTTTTTGCCAAACAAAACCTTATGGCTTTTGAATTTCTTTTAATATTTGAATTATAAATAAAATAAATAAAATATATTAAATAATAAATAAAATATAATTATAATATATACGTTTATTAGTTGTAACTGATATATTTAGTATAGGGGTTATGGCCATATCAGTTTTTATGTTTTACGCATACTGGCTTGGGTTTTGTTAAGCATAAGATTACAGAGAGAGTTGGGAGAATTGAGAGAAAACCTAAGGATTACTAAGCAACTTCAGTGTTTAACAAGAATTAACAAGCCAATTGAAAGTATTTTCTTTAACCTAAATATTATGTATGTATATATGTTTATATATGGGTGTTTACGGCATAAAATTTCATGCTCTGTGATTTTAATTTATTGAATTATTGATATATAACTGGTAATTGTGAGTATATGTGTCGGTCATGGTTGAATTTATGTTTAAACAAAGAATTCATATGCTAATTACAGTTAAAAAGGAAGAAAAGTAAATTATAGTATATATTTGCATGTGGCTTGTAAAAGTACCAATTTTAGTGGTCAATTTGTATGATAATCTGTAAATTGAAGCTTGATTATGTTAGTTCATTAAGAAACGAGCATAACGTAATTTGAATGAAGTGATTTGGCCGAGTATTGAATTCACAATGATGATTTTTAGAATGAATATCAAAAATTGAGTTTTTGTATGAAAATATAAATTTTGAGAAATTAAAATAGTTTTAGTTGATGAAAAATTGTTTTAATTGGTTGAAAATGTTAACAAACATGTTTACAATGGTTTTGTATCAATTATACATGTTGATATTACTGTCTATTGGGTGAAATTTGTGTTTGTTGGTCTAAAGTCGGCTACTGTTCATTAGCCTTCTCTGCGTCTGTTCTGTCAACACCAAATAGCATTACATGACGAAGCTAAGGTAAAAAACGCTAAATGCACTGGCCCTCCCCAAGTTTTGTATTTGTTGGCAGAATCGCGCCATACCCCTGTTTGAGATGTCAAGTCTCACTTCTGCAGATTCTGTTTTACCCCTATACATGGACTAATGATGTGTTAGCATGTCAAACACATTACGACAATGTTAAAACAACATAGTGTTATGTGGTTAGTGATTCTAAAGTTATAAGAAGTTGGTAAACTATGAAAATGACATGTTGTGATTTATTGCGAATGAGGATTAGTAAATAAATATTATGAAGGTTAACACTTAAAATTTCTGATATTTATATAGTACCATTAGACTTGTACTAAATTAACAAGTTTAGCTATAAATGGGTGTTATTTTGGAAGTGGATGTTAACATGTCTAATAGATATTGTGATTGCACTAAAATGTATTAGTGAATTTCTGTTTTGTGTTATGTGGTTTATTTATATGGTTAGACCTTAAACTAAAGGTTATAACGTAACTAAGATGAGAAATGAATCTATGAGGTTAATGTGTATGTGTCTAATTGACGTGATGATCCTAATAGTATGTGTAGGATATTGGAGTACGTGAATTGTAATTGTATAGCTTACACAAGAGGCAAGTTCCCTAACCTTAGCTACTTTATTATTCAGCAAGGTTACTTTTCACTATTACGTTATACTTATGCAAATTCTCTAACTCTAATCTCTTGTTTAACGATTTATTGTCATGCGAATTCTTTAACTCTCATTTAATTGTTGAACAAGTTAGTTAATCTTTATTTCTTTATTTCAAACGAGATTACCTTGTTTATTCAAAGTTAGTAATGTTGTTTATTCAGTTACTAATAACTGTTTGATCTTCGTTCTTCAATATCATTGTACTATCTTACATTATTGTACCGATCTCTAAGTTGTCTAACGATTCTTTACCAATTCAACTAATCCTTAGTTGATGAATGTTCTAAACTCTAAATTTCCCTTGAAGTCAACCCAAACCAAACTTCCTCTGGTTTGCATATGTACTCACACAAATTTTGTAAGCATGTTGTCGATGATAATATTTGTTCAATTTAAAAATTGTTAATACTCTAGCTCTTACTGATTCATCGATATACCTTGTTCATGAAGATATTATAATCAACCTCTTGAATAGTCCATGGTCTTGTGACCTCAAAGGTATTCTTTGATGTTGATATCTATTGTTAACTTAACGCTCATTATTCCTTTGAACTTATAGTTGTTGAATTATAGTTTATTGTTCTGGTAAGAAAACTTTACCGTTGAAAGTTCAGTTATTGTCATTCATAAAATGTTATTGTATATTATTCTTCTTGTGAGCAATTGTTTGCTCACTCTTGCACCAAACAATGCAGATGAAGTTAAGAAGTTTGAAGAGCTTTTTTCAAACAAGGGCAAGGACAAAGTGCTTGATTAGACGACAACGTTTAATTTATCTTCTATTTATGAAGCTTATGTAATAGATTTAATTATGATCATGTTTTAATTTTCCACTGATGATTGTAATAAAGGTTAGATGACCTGGAATTTAATTTAGATTATGTAACCCTTTAATGGGAGATTGATTATTTAAAGTTTTGAGTTTAATTATATCCTTTGTTTATGGGTAGTTAGTTATGATTTTATTGGACAGTGAACACCAAATCTGTGGGATTGAGGTGCCTGGATTTGGGGGTGTCACAAGTTGGTATCAAAACTTTAGGTTATGAACCTTAGGTGGGGAAACCTTAGGTTATAACCTTCTAGGAGATCGAGAACATAGAGGTGATAAACTCTTATCGAGTTCTAAGGAATGAATTAAGGAAATTCATTGAAGATAAAATGATAAAAGACTTTATGTGCTTATGTGTTAATGACTTATGTGCTCGTGAGTACTTAGGAGTAGCATGTATTATACATATCAAGTTGTGGGGTTATTAAAACTTTGTTGTCAAAGAGATTGATGAAGGAAGATAGGGATTAGGAGCCCTGAGAAGTTATATAGTTTGAGTATGGTTGGTATTGGGAAAGCCATACCCGTGGATTTTTGTTGTAGAACTTGGGTATGAGCTTGAGTTTGATCCGGAAGATGAATTTTAGAAGGTTAATATGAAGTATGAGTAAGAAGAGTTAGGAAAGCCATAGAGCTAGCGTAAAAAGATGTCGTAACTCAAGACTTTACCACACGACTTGCAGATGTAGAGTAGAGATTATCTCAGTTAAAGTATTAAAGAGGATATTTATTGGTTATTAACGAGATTGCGCACGAATAGCTAGGGAAAGGAGTCAACAAAGTGGGCGAAAGCTGAAGACGTCAAACGCATAGATCGTGTTAAAGACAAGTTGAAGAAGGCCAAGCAAATGATGGAAGAGCGCAATGAAGCTGTACAACGCGGACTGTTCTTGTAGATTGCAAGGAAAACATTAAGATTATATAAATCACGATGAAAATTAATAAAATGTAAATCCTAACTTTTGACTTAAATAGTGGGATGTGATGAAGTAATCCTAGATTTTATTATTTTGGGATAAATAATATAAATAGCACCGAGGCTATTTTGTTATGTGTGGTATAATAAATGAATAATGTATTATCATTGTTTATTAAGATATATTATGTGTTGTCTATAAGTGGTTAAGATAAGTTTGAAATGTTAATGTATGGATGAACAATGATCTAATAGTTCAAGTTTTAATTAGTAAAATGCCTCCTAGAAGAAGACAACAACGTCAACAAAGCCCCAAGGAATATATATCCAATAGAAAGCTAATGCAAATCTAGTGCCACAATTGTGAATTTGTTTGGTGAGCACCGAAAATCAACTCAAATTTCGGTCAGATAATCAAATCTCGATGTTCCAACCAAATTTGTTTACAACAGGGTTGGAAAGAACGATTGATGTAGACGGGGAAGGTAATACGCTGACATACAATCAAGAGCAGAGAAGAAAGAAGAGTGAAGGTGATAAGGTGGGTGATAGTCATGTAGGGTTTTCGGCACAAAAACGCAGCGAAAATAAAACAATTTAAAGGTAATTTCGAAACCCTAAAACAAGATCCATGCGAAAAACAATTAATTCAGTGGTAAGAAATTATACCGATTAAGAAACTGAAATTGAAGCAATCGAATCTCCAACGCAATCCGCGATTAAGAAACTGGAATTGATACGATCAATCTCCAACGCAATCTAAACGAATCGCATCTCTACTAGATTCACACGAACGCCTCCGCGAATCGCCCTACGATCTCAAGAAGAAGGAACCGCAGATTAGCCACCAAGGATGAGGATTTTCGAATCAAGCTTTCTAGTCTCTCTCTAAGAGCGACTAGGGTTTTGTATTTTGACGTAATCCCTAAAATGACCGATATATATCATATATATAGCGCTAGGAGGAATTAATCAAAACCTAATATTATTAAAATTGAATTTATATATATCTTAATTAAGTCTTACTTAATTAATATACATATATACAAATTATCCTTTTTAATTTAAATTGTGATTTAAAATACTATCAATCATATCGATATATTTAAATCCTTACAATTTAAATTAATTTCCTTTTAAATTACGCTTACTATGTGTGTGACCCTATAGGTTATTATTACATTGGCAATAATTTTAAAATCATATTATAAAATTATAAACAAAATGAAATGCATCTAGTAATGCATTATCGCTACCCAAGTAATAATAAGATCGATGATCCGATGCAACCTTTTCGTGACCAATATTTCAATGTAATTTAACTTTAACCTTAATATCCTAGATTAAACTTCAGTCATGGAATGTGTCATACTCTTCATAATTTAATCTGAGTTTTTCTTGATCAATGAGTAGACTATATGAAACAAATCACTATTGTAGCATGGCCATGCATTTCATAGTCCTACTCAATCAAGAGGCCTATGGATATCACCCCTAATATATAGGATGGTTAAATTACATCTAGATCACTCATATTCCTCACACGATTCATGATGTACCCAATAATCACCTTTATAGTCCACCCTATTAAAGGTGACATTTGATGATATCAAAGTACATAAATTCCCGTAGAAATATAGTTATTTCTGTGCCTGAGGACCATTACATCATTGTCACCATGAGAATTGCTAAATGACACTTCGCATAATGCTCCACATAGAATTCTAATGGTGGGTTCCGTCCCGCACATCGCCTCTAACATGTACCTCATGCATCGACTTAATATCTCATATATTTATGACCAATGAGATTTGGTCATCAATCGATCCACATATACTAGTCTTAATGTCATCATTGTTATCCCATCAACAATGATACTCGATTAGGGACATTTAAGAACAATGATACTAATTGTAATTATATAATCTCATGTTCAAGTCACATACTTGAAACTATATAATTTATATCAATATTCTAAGGATTTTTATTATGTTAACATTTATATAACGCAGTAAATAAAATCATTCATTTATTCAATCAAATATAATATCAAAACGTTAAGCAATTATATCAAATAATTGGCCTCTAGGGCATAAACTCTAATAAGTCATACCAGTAACGCTCGGAAAAGAAAGTGGGACAATAATATTAACACTGAAAATCATCAAGGGAAGGAAAAGAAGAAGGTGGAGACGTATAGCAAATGAGGAAAGAAACATGTAGGTGTTTGTTTGAGGGGAAAAAAGGTGTGCTTTAATTGTGGATCGAAGGATCATATTGCACCAAAATGTTCAAGACCGAGGAAGAGAGCCTGCTTCACGTACGTGTGGATCGAAAGAGCACTTGGCTCGAGGTTGCCCAAAGAAAGCGGTAGGAAAAGCAAGTGGAAACAAAGGGGCAAAGGAAAACTCAAGTTATCAGAGAGTCAACTCACCGATTCACCAATCGAACAATCATCCAATATGAAGATCCAGAACGCAATACAAGGTATGGTTCCGACCAGTTATCTATACGGCTGCATGTTATTTAATTTAACCGCCACTTGTTAATTTATGCCTGATGAATTTATTTAGAAACTAGATTCGCTTCGGGAAGAGTTAGATTATTCCCTACAAATTAGAAAAATGTGAATAGTGATTTCTTTTAAGTTGATGTAGAATTGTCGTAGTCAGATTAAAGGCCACATGTTAAACCATGTGGTGATAAGTCATTGTCATAGAAAGCGATAAACCTTAAGACTCTGAGGAAGTCAAAGGTAGTATTTTATTCTTTTAGTTTCAAGATGTCTGTATGGTAGAGTTATTTATCGATGTTGCAAAACAAGAAGTTATTAAGAAAATAATCATGGGTTGTGTGAGGATCAAGATAGTTACTTAGTTAGCTAAATCGACGAGGAAATCGGTGGAATTTATATGGGTGAAATTATAGAGTGAATTTTCAAGAATCAAAAAAGAATTTAGTATGGCACCTATGTCGCTTCTACCGTAGATAGTAAAGAAAACTTGGTGTTGTATAGCTTACACATCATACAATGTATTAGGCAGCAGTGTTTAAAAGTAACGACAAGGTCATTTTATTCGCACCGCGTAAGTTAAAATTTTTATGTGAAAGGGTGTCTGACTCACGATTCAGAATAGAGGTATTAGTGGTTGCTCTGAGGATTTAGAGGTGTATTGTTGGGTAGTAGTGTGAGATATAAACATACCATAAGTGTCTAAAGTATATCATCTCACAAAGATATTTAGGCATGTGTTTAAAGTTGTAGTTGAAGTTGTTCAAGGGTTATGACTACAAAACCCTAAACGAATGTGGTTGCCGACGTCTTAAAAAAAATATAGTAGTTATTTTTGTTAATCAGGCAAGACGGGTTCATAATAGAAATAACTAATGCGTGATAGAGGTAAGATATTTGAAAAAGTAAGAGGAGAAGCTTTGTTGGATAGAGTAAAGGAAGAGTAGCTCCAAGATGAAGGTGTCAATTCAAAATCAATATCAAGGATAGTTGAAAGTAGAAGAAATAAACTAGGTTTCAAGTATCACCGTGAGTTGAAAATGAAGTTTGGCATAAAGTTTATATATCGAATCAACTAGAAGCACAAATTATATATTGCCTTCGATATTACTATCTCGGGCAAGATATATTGATATATTTTTGGTATGTCAAAGTTAGCATATTACATAATGCTCGGCAAGATTAATGTGAAGTTATGAAATCGCTTTCAAGACACGATGTTTTTGTGTCAATTGTGTGACATCCTGTTTTAGAATTTATAAATGAGAATTTTATAAATAAAAGTATTATTTATTAGATATGTCATGTGTGAAGATGTGTATGTCATATATTATAGAATATATGAATTGATGTGAAGAGAATGTTATATATTAATTTTAATATATATAAATATTTAATTGAATTATTTATCGAGTAAATAAATAAATTTTGTTTTGATTATAGAGTAATGTAATTAAGTAGTAGATTAATTAAATGAATATTTAGTATTTAATTTAATTAATATAATAATTTTATGTTATAGTTCTAATTTAATTAAGATAATTAAATTAGATGAGTTATGGATGATTGTTACACCTAAATTATAATTAACAAGTAAATATAATTATGTGACAATTTGATGAGATTGATTGATGTTAAGCTATCGATTAATTAAAATAATGAGTATTTGCCAAACATGGTCTTAGGCTTTTCAAGTTCAAGTTGGTGTAACCTATGATTAACTAGTAATTAGTATATCTAATAATTACTAGGAGTTACATATATTATATATTACTAGTATTGTATATTATATGTATATACTACAAAGTTAAGACGTTAGTTTTAGAAAACAAACCAAAGAAAAGAAGAAGGGAGTTAGAGAGAGTTGTAGAGAAGAAGAAGAAGAGGAAGAAAAGAAGAAGAAGAGAAAGCTTTGAGAAGACAAAACAAGCCCCATCATCATCATCATCTCCATCTCTCTCTTAAATTCATACTAATAAGGTTTTAATCTAAATTCTTGTTTTAATTATATTTTTATGTTCTTCATAATGTAGTTCTATGATAATTGTTATATAGAAGTTGTATTGAGTAATTATATTCATGGAAAAGTGGTTTGTGAAAGAAAATTTGAAGAACAAAATTGAGGGTTTTGATTAATTGTGGACAAATCTTGTGAAATTCATACCTCTTTGGGTATAATGAGTTAGAAAGTGCTACTTATATCAAATCAAGATATGGAAGTAAGATATATTCTGAAAGTGGAATCACATGAAAACTCTTTGTAGATTTCTTTGCAATGTCTGCTTTAGTAAGGTCTGGTACGAAGGAAAATAATCATTCAAAAAATCAAAATCACACTGGTTTCTCGACTTTGAAAAATTCATATAAATTCGCAAGCTTTGAATCTAAAGAAACTTAAAACTGCAAAGTTGTAGATATGGAAGTTTACTAGCTAAATATGTGTGATTGAGCCATTTTATGGACCGATCATGTCCCAAAATAAATTATTTAGTAAGGATGTCCTAAAAATGAAATTTTCTAGACTAGTTGATGAATTACGTAACTGGTTTAGATGGATAAGGTTCTGACTTTAAGGCCTAGATGAGGTTGTAGTACACCGATTAAGGGTTAATTCTATATAAGAAGGAACAAAAACGGACATGTAACGTAAGGAGTTATGTTAAAAAGAAAAACAACGCTTTGTTAAAGAAATTGTGAAGATGAGTTTTATAATTTCGCTTTGAATTAAGATTTTGGGTGATGGTATATTTTGATGATTAAAATATGTTTTGACATATGTAATGAGTATAGATATGTGTTATCATATTCTATGCATAATTAACCATTTAAGATCAAGAGTTGAGATAAGTTAATGTATGCACATAACGCCTTTATAAAATGCCCAAGAGTAATAGTGTTTCTAAACTTTGGTATACAAAGTGTCTACCTAATGGCTAATATTGGATATCTCGAGTATGAAAAGATGATAATACAAGAATAATAATGGAACGAAATTGAAAAGGGCGATTTTTGATTTTTGAAGGAAAATTAAACTTGTAAACAATGTGTTGAATATGCATTTTGAAACCAAAGTGGTATAATAAAATGGTGTGATATACGCATTATTAAACTACAAGCACGATAATCTAAAGATGTGTGTGATGAAAATGAAAATAAAACCGAAGTTATATATAAAATAGTTAGATGTCTATAAAGACATTATAAAGGAAAATAATATAAAGTAAGGTCTTAGAATAAATTTGACCATGAGATCGAGTATTGATTTTATTTATTATCAATCTCACATACGCAGTAGGTCAGGTAAGGACGCCAAGTATTGCGCAGTGTTGGTAAAACGCCTAGAAGGCAAGTCTTTCGGGCCTTTTTGCTATGTGAACTTGATGATGAACCTTTAAAATTTTAGTGTATGATGATGTATCAGATATGTCAAAAGTATGAAATGTGAAAGTCAATCTACGATTATGATGATTGAGCTAAGAGAATGATGATCGAGTAATGAACGCAATCTTTATAGTTTTTATGTGAACTACAACATGTATGCTATGTTTGTTTTATGATTATTCTTATATGTTGAGCATGTTATTATACGCTACGTGATGCATGAAAAAACCGTTAGATTTTGGTCAGTCGTCGAGCTCAACTTTACAAATAACCATTTTGTAGAGTCAAGGATCAAGGTAACACTATGCTACTTGAATGACGTGGATCGTAAATAATACACTTGAGATTAATATTTTAACTAAAGTTGTTAATTTTTTTTATCATGATTAAGATTCATGAGATGTACTAAATGTTTTATGATGTATAGTTTTATGTCGAGTTGTAAAGCTAAAGTTAGAGTTATCTCGATATGTAAAGGTTATCTGATCGAAATGTAAAATTTTATATAATAACAATGATAAAAGTTTAATCATAAAATAAGATTGATTCAAAGACACGTAGATGATAAAGGTTTTGATTCGTGTGAATTAAAGTAAGAAGACATAAAAGTTTAAATTATTCCGTATTTTATGATGTAAAATCAAGATAGATGTATTATTAACTACCAAAGTCGAGAATTAAATCAGATGAATTTTGGGGTCGTTATGGCTTGGTATCAAAGCTTAAGTTATAAACCTTAGGTAGGAGTACCAGTAGCTATAACCTTAGAGAAGGAATGTGAAGATAATGAAAGAATAAGCTCGGATAGAGTTTGAACAATAATAAGTAATTTAAAAATGTATAGAAAGGGATTAAAACATGCGTGAGAGGATTCAAAGAAGAATCTCGCAGAGTTACGGGGTTACCTAACTCCAATAATAAGAATGTAAGGTGATAATAAATAGACAAATGTCTATAAGAAGAGAATGATAAAGAAGTTAAGAATAAAAAGTTATAGTTAAGTATGGTATGCTTGTACTTCTTTAGAAGTTGATATATGGTATCTGGGCTAAACGATTCCTTCATAGAGCTTGAGGTATATACTTAACCAGCAACTCTAAACCTAGTTTGTTAGTTATTTGTGGGAAACCACTCAATGCACTCATATTGAAACTATTAGAGACTCGATGTATACAAAGTGTAGAAAATGGATACGATATGATGGAAATGTGGAACCTGATTGGAATATCGAAAGAAATGTAAACGAAGTCAAGAAATTTTAAAGGTGAATTGTTATATAAACAAGAAGATTCAAAGAAGAATCTTCAAGAGATATGTAGATAAGAAATGGGAGTTACCTAACCCAATAGCCAAAGATAACTAATAATGTCGAAATGAAAGGAAAGAAAGGAGATCGTGAAAATAAAACGATCACGAAAGTTAACAAGAGAATTTTAAGAGAGTTAATTATAGAATAAGATTACGACGGATTAGTTTAAGTTATAAAAGGAAGATGGTATGTAATGTTTGAATAATTATAGCTTAATGCTATGAAGATGGAGTACTATGAAATAGACGAGATAACTCACGAGGAGTAATAGATGATGTGATACGAGGAATTGGGACGAGCAAAGAGCAAGTTAAGAAAGTAAGATAGAGTTGGTGGATTTCAATTGAGGACCTCGTGGACGCCGAGGTGTAAAATCTTTGTGGCTGGGCGAGGGTTTTGTGCTTGCACCCGGCCTTTATCATATCGACAATCATTGAATGTTGGTGTCAGCGCTTATCAATCGTATATACGGCTAAAAGGTGATTCTTTTCTCACGCCAGATGTTCGATAGTTAGAAAATATTAAGATTAGATGATATTATTAGGATTAGCGCTATTTAAAACTAATGCATATGGTAAGTCGTGACTCATAATAATATGGTATGTTTTGAACCCTCAATGATGGACGCCATGGTCTCGATTAGGATAAGTTCTTAAACTCATATTATCATGTGGCAAGTCCTAAACTTCCAATGTGTGATGAGTTTGATGAACTAAGGTATAATTGCTATGAATGAAGAATTGAGAATTATGGGAATAGATAGAATTATTATGCAACGGATCAAGATAGAAAGTGGAGACATAAGTTTTCCAAATCTTCTAGCTATTTAGACTTCAAAATTTCTGACATCAAGCTAATTTTGCACTACGCGCCTTTTAAATGAATTTTTACTCTCAACGCATGGTGACAAATGTATACGGTGGACTTCTGACACCGACATCGCCACTTCGCTGATATATGATATCACTAAAACCCATTTTAAAGATTTTTGAACTGCTTAAAGAATAGTCTAAGCTAATTGTTCCTTGTATCGTAAAAATGATTTGAAAATATCAAATGTATTTTATATCATTAATGCATCACGGAACCCCAAAAAGATGATAAAAAACGATAGAAGTTATCAATTTTAATTTTAGTATCGATGTGATCTAAGATCATCAAATTTACTTACAAGATGATGTAGTATGATAAAGTCACAAAACGATTTGATCCTCAAAACCTGGACCGTAAATACAAATGATACAGATTTCACGACGGCCATAAAAGATTTTTGAGATTTATTTAAGATATGAGAATATATATATATATATATATATATATATATGTGTGTGTGTGTGTGTGTGTATATGTATTTTGGATCGATGTCCTAATTGTAGAAGTTCTATGCTATTTGATCTCAAATGTAGACGATTATTGGAAGATGTTTATTAAATTCAAACGCCATTGAAAAGTTACGCCAAACCAAATTGCTTTGGTGCGATTCAGATGTTAAAAGTCGAGGTGAACAACCCTATAAGTGGGACATATTTTCTGGGGACAATGGTTCTCAGCATAACACATATA